>ML675638.1:1064724-1510494 GCA_007922155.1 Mesoclemmys tuberculata
AGCTCATCTTGAACAGAATAGTACTTTTTATAGAGTACAGACTTGCATCGGTGGATCCAGAGATATTTGTGGCATTGATAAACACTTGTTTGTGCCTTTATATAACCTTTAGTCAGGTGGGAGGTATCAGAGCTATATAGCAGTTAGAGATGGTATCACAGTTAGTGATCCTAATCCTGCTCTGCTAGTTAAACCACTAAAGTGACACAGCTCTGGGTAAAGTTTGCTCTGACATTCGGCTTCTAGTGGACAGGTATTCATATCACAATTGCAAGGTTCAGCAGCAGCAAAGGACTATGTTACATACAACTTGACATGGTAGGTTTTAGGCGTTCTACTAGCAGGTCATACTTCTGTATCAGATATGGACTGGCCACAGAGCTATCATCTCAAAGAGATGCACACCAGGTGTGTTCAGTAGATGATCCTTTAATGCTCTTCCAGGTGTGGCTAGGTTAGCGTAAATAAGGTATATGATACAGCGCCACCTAGTGGCCAACAGTATTACAGTTTAGCATTTCCTTCCATTTCCCCATTTAAGTTCTTCATTTCTACAATTACAAAATTGACACTATCATGCTGTCTTTGAAGTTCAGTAAGGCTCAGTCTGCTGTGTTCCCTTCCTCATGGCTGAACAGTATAATACAGTTTAGCACTTTATTACAGTCTAGAGATTAATATACATCATTACAGTGAAGCTTGCTTTGGTCAATCATGCTGTATCAGAGATAGAACCAGGATGTTTTCAAGTTGCTTTGTGATGGAAGACACTGTAAACCTTATAAGCCACACAGGCATGGCCAAAATCTCTTTCCTGTTTCCTTGCATCAGACATCTTTGACATGTGGTTCTTCCGTTCATTCTCTAGCCATACTGGACCTTCATGGATCGTGGACAACCACATTCAAGCCATGCACATCTTGCAGAGATGCATCAAGCATATGCATGTATTATGCACACACTACAAATATGTATAAAATATGCATCTTAAATGTAGTTATCAGTGTTTAGATATATATACAAAAACCCCTTTCAAGAGCTAAATTGCTTCCTGAACCATCTCAAAAAATAGTGAAAGGCACTTCTTTGTTAAGCACAACACGAGCAGTGAATTTTGCAAGCAAATTTATTTCACAAATAGGATGAGCTAAAAAAGTGACAGGAAAATATATGAAAAGTGAATGACAGAGAAATAAAAATACCTAATCACATAAGGAGCTTTGTGGATATTTACCAGAGATTCCACACAAAAATTCTACCCTAGGATAAGAAGTGAAATTGGACATTTTAGATGGAATGGTTTGATTTTGGTGATGTCTGGAAGGTGGTTTGAAAAACTTGGCCCTATAATCGGAGGTTTGCTCATTCTTCCAAAGAGAAGGTAAAATCTCTAAGTTTTTAATCCATCTTTAAACTTCCTGCACTCCTCTGTCCATTGCTACTCCATCTGCAATGACCCCACTGAACTCCCACTGTCCCCCATTTACAGAGAAGCCCCTTACTCTAACACTATCTTATAGATGCCCCTGCACTTTTCCCCCACTGCTAATGGCTCCCCTGCACCAACATATTCTGATTTGTCTACCTTCCCCAGTACTCTGCTCCATTCCCCTTTGTTAGGCTTATGTTATGCTATACTTCAAGATACACCCGTCTGCTACTGCTTCTCCATTGTATTTCCCAATGTGTCCCCCATCACTTACCCCTGTAGGTATGCCTGATGAGCCCCTTAAATCCTCTGTTCCAAGACCTTTCCCCTGAGTCCCCATCAACCAGAGAAAGCCTCATTTTAAAATATACTGGAATAAAATTTAGAAGATGCAGGTGTAACCCGTCCGTGCCCAGGGTAGCCCTCTGATAATGCCAGGGTCAGGGCAGGCTGTAAAAGGAGAGCGAATTCTCCCAGCACTGGTGGGTGACACTGCAGTCAGACTTCCCAACCAGCCACAAACAGTGCTTCTGATTCCCCCACACTGGTTATCAAGAAGCCACTGTGCAAACACACACAGCCCCCTTTACTGCATTTCAGTCTCTGGCTCCCAAACTGACACTAGGTCCAGTTAAGAGACCAATTATTTAAACTTTGTGCTCTTTACTCCAAAGATTCCCTCTGATCCCAAAGGATCAGCCACAGTACCAGTTCACTATAAGTTTGGATCTTACCCAAAATACCACGCTGCCAGCCAATCCTTTAGTAACTAAAACTAAAGGTTTATTAATAAAAGAAAAAACAAACAATATGAGAAGTGTTAAAGGCTTAAAGCAATCAGATATATACCAATGATTTAAAAGTCCATATACATCAGGTTTCTAGAACAATTGTGGAGTTGCAGGCTTGTATAATCCCTCTGGTATACATCCAGTACCTGGATGGGTCTAAGTCCTTCAGTTCAGTTGCAAAGTGTGTTGATCCAGAGGTGTGTCCGCAGCTGGACAGGAACAAAGACAAAATGGTTTCTGTGGTTTGATCTTATATACCCTCTGTCACTGGTCATGTGGCGTGTGGAACTTTACAGGAACTCAAATGGAGTCCAGAGTCACATGGGCCAATCCTGGTAACTCTTCAGGTATGCCTTTAGTTTCTTCCTGGGCCTCTCGCTTCTGATAAGGTCTTGATGGGCCATTAAGCAGGCTATTGTCCTGCAGCCTCTCTGTCTGGGGTGTCTTTTTTACAGCACAGTTTGATATGTAGGTATATTACAGATTTCCATAACTTCCCCCTCACATATCACACATGAACACAAATATTATCATCTTATTCAGCATATCATAACCTTTCTAACAGTACCTGACATGGTATGTCTTACATGAATCATTATGATTTTGACATATTAATGTCAAACAACACAAATACCCCCCCTCCCAATCCAGTCCGCATGACAGCAGGATTTTGTCCTTTTCTCTGATATTCCGGGTTTGAACATTTAATACTTTAATGTAAGGTCAACTGTTTAAGAATTAAGCTAGACCATCAAATAAGAAGCAGGTCCTTAAGTAAAGTTACATATACAAAATGAAGTGCTTGGAGGAGTGTTCAACACAGGCTCTTGTGTTGCACAACATGGCTATAGTGACAAAACCAACCAAAGGAGATTCAAATAACCCATTTAAGTCTAGGATAAAAGATTACGCACTATTTATGTAATCTATCACAAATGTAAAGAATGTAAGTCAGGGTCAAGGAGGACATCAGACATTTGTTGCAGATGTTCTCAAACAAAAATTCCCAAACACTGAGCCATCTCACTATATCTATCCTATCCTATGCATCATGGCTAGGCATTGGGGATAGGATTTTCTAAAGCTCCTAAATCACTTAGGCATTTCTGAAAATCCCATGCCTGGTGTTAAGGTTTCTTCTAATTTATTTTGTTACTTAATTTTTCTTACTGCCCTCTGGTAGGGAGTAAAATGGAAATATGTAGTTAACAGTAACTTTAAGCCCTGTTTTTGTATTATTAATAGAAAACTACTTTGGAGCATGCATTACCACACAGATGTTATAGAACAATAATTATTTGCGCTCTCGCAGTATACAGAATTCACCTTTGTACAATAACAGAACAGCTGAAGTTGCAGTGCCCCAGCAGGAAGATGTCAGCAGGGATCAGATGATTTTTCACACACGTTATTTCAAATTTATTTTAAAGAGCAATAAGAGGGCATCACTTATTAACCAGGATAAGTTCCACATTATGATTGGAGTCTGGCATCACAAATCATAGTGACAGAAGACAAAACAAAAATACTCTTCTTAACTATTGACTCCCTATCTCACTAGGGCTGAGTGTGGTCTCCAAGTATTGGGAATGTTGATGCGAGATGTTGGAATTTTATTAGCTCATAAAGCGTTAGTGTCTGGGTAGCTTGTTCCCACATATCACCACCTCTTGCCAGCAATAACATAAGAACAAAGCCTGATTTTCAGAAACCCTGCGCACCCAACACCTATGACTCAATTTATTTAGAGCTGCGTGCGCTCAGCATTTCTGGGAATCAGATCATACAATGGTACGTGGTGGGGTGTGCCTGGCCTTTTGTGGCCCCCTGCTGGAGGCCCTGCAGTCCTACTGCACCTTCCCTCCCCCCCAGAAAGCAGCAGCAAAGGTCAGTCCTCCAGGTCTAGCTATTTCCATGAGGCCTGTCTAGGCAATCAGAGCCCAGGTAAAAGAATCCGCAGGGTCTGAACAGGTCAGTTACTGGCTGGCACCAGAGAGCTGGAAAACGGTTCTTCACTCTGGCCAAAAGAGCTTGACTAGCTGCATTTACTGACCAGAGAGAGAGAGGGGGGGCCCCTGAGAACTGTAAACCTAAGGTCATAGGTAAAAGGGAAGAGGTGGTAAGAAGCCCAGGGAAAACAGCAGCAACTAATTCAAGGAGGCAGTATGTGGCTAGAATCCCTGGGCTGGAACCTGGAGTAGTGGGCAGGCCTATGTTCCTCCACTGGCAAAGGAGCCTAAGCCCCGAAAACTAAGCTTTTTTGGGAAGCCAAGTGAAGGGCTGAATTTAAAGGGCCCAGAGATGGGGGACACAGTTTGTTGAATTCTTTGCTACCCCAGAAGAGGTTCATTCATTTTTGGACTGTTACCTGGCTGGAGGGCTGAGCCACTAAAAAGCCACCTAGCAAGGTCAGCAACCTACAGGGCCAGCCAGGAGTAGGAAAAAGATTGCAGTACCACACCCAGCTGCTAGGAGGCATTCAAGAAGTGAGTGCCCCGTCACATGGTAAAACCAAAATTTATACAACATACTCTCTCAGATGTCTCACTGCTGGCCTGATCCAGTGCCCACTGAAATCAACAGGAAGACTTCACTGGGATTGCATTAGGACCCATAAGTACATACAGAGCAACTTAATACTTTGCATTTTATTCCACTGCAGGTTATTTATTTTTGAAAAATATGATCTTTTCAACAGCCTTGTGAAGCTGCCTCCAGATTCTTATGACTCTTAAATTTTTCATTTTAGGAGGCTTAACTTTCAGTTTTCTGGTGTCAAGAGATCTTAAATTACTTGAGAAAAGGAGGTATTAAGTGGAGAATGAGCTACATACAGCACTGAATAGAAGCACAAACATTTTCCCAACATATCTAATCAGTATAAAAAATCTAGCTGTAACACCACATTTGGGTAAATTAGGTATATGGTCCACTGTTTTGTTTGATTAATTTTAGTTTTGTAAGGAGATTAAGGAGGCCCCAGAAGGTAGGACATCTTGAAAGGGGAAGGAAACAAGACTTCAGACTAATAACATGGAGACCATTAAAAAAAAATCAATTTCATATACAGAATGTACCGAAGTTAAACAAACCATAGTGATAAAGATGGCAACTGAAGGCATAAGAGCAAATAAAAATATTAACTTGGACTAGACTGGTGGCATCAAGTTGCTCTTTATCTTTGTTTTTTGACATTTAGATAGAAACCAGGGACTTTTGTAAAGCAAGGACATCTATGGGGTAAGTTTTAGAATGAATTAATTTGTGAGAAAATAAATGAAGACAAAGCCATTCAACTGGAAATAAACACATTTCTGATTGTCAACAAGCAGGAGTACTAAGATTATAAATCAGTAGATGTCCCCTTTGTAGTATAGGGTTCACACAGCAAGCCCTAGTTTACCCAGACAGTTTCAGAACCCTTCAAACATGGCCACTTCCTGTCACAATCAAATTCAAGGAAAGTGTTTGTATTTTATTCATCCTTGGACTGGAAAAAAAGCCAGAACTCAAAACAGTTTAGGATGTGGGGAGCAGAATGGTGAAACCAAGCAGAAATCATATGCTTGGCCCACACGAAGATATTGTTGAAACCAAAATTAAACAGAGTACTAGGGGAGAGAGCTACAAGAGGTTAGACTAAGTTACAATACAATTGCAAGGAAACATTGGGAAGTAAATTTTTAGACTGAGTACTACAAATAGCTGCTGGCTATTAATAACCCTTTCTATCCGGGGGAGAAAGTCAGTTTTTATAAACTAGGACTCTGTTCCTGTAAAAAGCCCCTCTGCACAGAGCTACTTGCAGGATTAGGTCCCAGGACAAATACAAAGTATCACATGAAACAATCTGTGCCTTTGATCAGCATTTAGTTGAGAGCTCCTCCTTTAATAAGGATTTAGTAGGAAGTTCTCAAACTAATTCCTATACAAAAACCCTAATCTAATCACCAAACAATCTACATCACCAAAATATTTCCCCAAAAACTATAACAGAAAAAGTATTATATTGTTGAAATTGCTTTGTTTTTTCCTATTGCAGTCCTTCTACCTGGCATTAGTGGTAACACTTTTTCAATAGCACTTCATCCTAGAATCACAATTTCTTAAGTGACCCAAAATTAAAACTATTTTTAAATAATTAAAGATACTGAAATGTTTACAGAGTTTTTTGTTATAGGAAAACTTGCCCTCTCTCTTCATCTTGGTTAGGAATCCACAAGATCTTTTTTCAGAAACAAAACATTTAAAACATATATTTTATTGAATATGCTTAAAGAAAAAAGAATGATAGCACTCTCTGGAGCCAGCCATAGGATCAAGCAGGTGAGAGGCAAGATTTCTCTACACCAGGGATGTCAAACTCAAATACACAGTGGGCCAAAATTAAAAACTTGGGCAAAGTCGTGGGCCAACCTTGATATTTATTGAAAAAATGTCTACAATTGAGGAAGTTTTTCCTTCTCATCAAATGTAACAATGAACCTTTTCATATGGAAACAAACTTAAGTTTTGCTTAAACATTGAATCTGGAAAAGCAAAGCTTAATACTATAAACACATGTGAAATCGGTGGATGCGCTGTCTACCGGCGGGCCAGCTCTAGTAAACATTTGGTATTTTCTCGGGGGCCAAATATAATTACACTGCAGGCCAGATTTGGCCCACGGGCCTGAGTTTGACATCTATGCTCTACACCATTGTATCAACATACCTTAATCTTGATGTGTAATCGACCTGCCATTTCTATCCTGGCTCTTCAACTATCCCGCACTGTATGCTGGTTTTGTTATGTAGACAAACATCTAATAGAGATCAGAATGAGACAATGAAACATCTGACTTCTGACATAAGACAGGAATTCATCTCCGAGTTGATCATTAGTGTGTTAACGCATTGTGCTACTGATTCCTGGTTTAAAAAAAATTGAAGAGGTTTAAGGACCTCCATTTCATCCATCTTGAATACACAGCTTTTTCCCCCCTTACAGAGCCCTTCATTCAGATTTGGCCCCTGACATTTTGAAAGTTCATGGAGGCACGTTTGTGTTCCTTTCCTCAGCTGCCTCCCCCGCAAATCTTTAAGCCTGCAGATTTGGCTTTTTAATAAGTTACATACAAGTTGGTCTGATCTTCTGGTGTTCCAGAAACACAAACATATATCCAAGATGGTGACAGGAAGAGTATACTCAATTTATTCAGCCCAGGATAACGTTGTGCACAGCTGTATTTATTAATTTTTTATTAGCATTGTTAATTTTTAAGATAACGTACTAGTGAAAAGACAAGCAGACCTGATTAAAATTTTTGAATGAAAAATTTTGAAAAAAGATTTGACCTAAAGTTTACAACGTTGTCAGTCTTTCTAACATTTTATTTATTACTTTTTTTCCCCAATTTTTTTTAAAATAAAATTTACATTTTAATCCCACCACCAGACTAAATTGACCAGTCAAAACGAAAAGTTTACTTTTTTTGGCCCATGCTTTATTCCCTTTTTTTACTATGTAACTTGTGACTGAAGATTGACAGGGATGGACATACATTTTATATACAGGTAGACCATCGTAAGGATCCAGTGCAGAGATTGATCTAGGTGGTACTGGATCTGCCAGGCCACATCTTTGTGATTTTTCAAGATGAACTTTTGACTGATCAGTTTTGTTGGGTGTGACGGTTTTGAGAATTTTTAAAAAAACCTATTTAAAACCTTTTGTTTTCAGAGTAAGAAATTTAGTAAAAGGTTTGAAAAATTGTGAAGAGCCATTCTGTTTTGAAAACAGAAAAATTATATTGGCGTTTTCCACATCTGAATTTTTTTTCCCAAGTAGTTCTACTTACAAGTGCAGGAAAAGCCATTATTGCAGTGAAACAGAGGCAAGATGCACTTCTTGTTGAATTACTGAGCTACAACAAAAACATATTAATAGATTGTGGGAAAGTTAGAAAGCACCCACAAGGGCCTGATCTAACTCACTGAGCCAGCCTTTCCTTTAACTACAGTGAGAATCAGATGGGACTCCAAATTTTCATCCAAATTGATCTTTACTCAATTTGGGAACCACATTTGCAGTAAAGATGGGATTTAAGGGTTTGGTTTAGGCCCAATAACCACAAACCTTGGAACAGTTGAGCCAAAACTGCAGCTGTTTATACAGAATTCCAGATAAAAGAGCATTCACAACTGAGTTATCAGAAAGTACGAATGAGGCCAAATCATGTACCAGCCTACAGTTTCAACTGGAGTTTGCTTAGGTCTAGGATAGACCATTTTTAAACATTGTTGTAATAGTTTGCCTCCTTCACAACGACCATCCAAATCCTGTCAGGAACTGATTAGTCTGAATAATATTTAAACCAAGTTTAGAGATGGGGCTCCAAACCAAATGTGAAAAGGAACCAATGTATAAAGGGCTACAATTGCTTTGGCCAGTTAAATCCTATTTCAGTTTATTCATGATTGCATTATTCTCTTGTAACTGGAGTAAATTTAAAAATTAGTCCTTGCATTTATGTGGTAGTAAACACTAGTGTCATTTAAACAACTGATTTTGTGGTCACTGCTACTGAATAGTCTCCACCCTAGACTGCTTATTTGTCTCATTCACTTATGTCTTATAGTCTTTTAGACTATAAAATCTTTGGGAAAGGAATTGTCATCTATGTTTTTACAGGGCCTAGCAGAACTGGTTGTGCCCTTTTGATGCTCTGTAGCATAAGCGTTTAGTAATAAAAGAAGCAATCTTAAAAAAAAGGAACTCAGATCATGAAAATGCATGGAGAAAGGAATGCCTATGAAAATTTAAGCATGGAGAAAGGAATGCCTTCAGATCAACAAAAAATGCAGGAACAGAGTCAATCAACCCATGCAGACACTACATTTTACTTATCTAGAAAAACAAATCTGGGGACTTGGAGAAGTGAATGGACTTGTTTTAATTCATCTTAAACTTATTATACACTCCAGGCTGTACTTCTCCAGATCAGATTAAGCCAGGTGTTTGTTTCTCTTGGTAGAGAGTATCTAACATGTATTTTTAATACACCTTGTCACCAGGTTATCCAAGCACTGACCCCCACACCCAACAGCATCTCTTATAAATTCCCCACATTTTTTTCCGAAACAATAGTATAAAGTTCAATCTTATATTTAGCTATTATAATCTTTTTGCATACAGTTGTGCACTGACACTCCACACTAATCCCCACTGGAGAGCAGGGGATCACAGCAAGAATAGGACTGTATAATAGCAACAGGCTGTAACAAGAAAAAACAGCAAGTCCATTCTCTAGCAAATTAATATTCAAGACCAGGACAATCCAATGTAAAGATGATAAATCAAATATACACCTTTATCAGACTATCTAAGGGTACCCATCACTAGTGTCTAAATCCTTTCGGACAGGTGCTTTAAGTTTTGCTCCTAGTGCTAACATTCTGAGAAGTTCACATAAAATATCAGGAATTAAAGTTGCACACCCTTCGGCCGTCATATATTGCATATATGCTATACACACTACTACGATCTACCCCTTTTAAACACTGCTGCTGAAAGCCAGTGATGGTGACAGAATGGTATTAAAAGCTACCTGGATCTTGGTTTGTAGTACTGCTCATCTGAGTCAAAAAAATACACATTTTAATATCTGTAAATCTTTATTTCACAAAATTAAGACGAAAACATGGTAACATTGTCAAATCAAAGGAATACATACTAAATACAAATGCAGAATACATTGTTTTGTATAACGCAAATGCCTAGATCCTTAGTGGAACTTGCAAAACTAAAACACATACCGTTCCTCCAAACGCTTCAACTTAAAATAGGATTGCCAGCCTCTGAAGTCCCAATAATTACTGACTTTTGCCTTTTAGAGTGGAACCAGACTGCAGTCTAATTAAAACACATTTTGGATTCCTCCTCTTTGCTTCCAAGTCTCAGATCCAATTGGAAGGGAAGTGGAGAAAAGATACTATTTTTTCCCCTCAGATTTTAAGGTCAAATCTATGACACCATTATGCACTTAAAGCTCAGACATTTCTTGAAGCCTTTTCAGTTTTATCAATAGAACGTGTGGGTAAGTAAAAAGGGAAAGTGCTTTTTGCATAGAACTAGAATTGCTACTCCCACTCAACCCAACAACTGCTAGTGCCGTCAGTTATGTTTCAAATGCACACAGAAAAATAAAAATTAGGAAAAATGCATGGAGAGGCCTTTTTAAATTCAATTTTCGGTTTTTAGGATTGTTAAAAGCCAGGGAACATTCCAATTCTCTCTACAGCACTTATACCAATGGATAATATTACAAGCAATGATGTCAGTATCAAAGGAATGGGCCGCTTTGTAAGCAAATATAATGCTTGTGATGCCAGACTGAAGGAGATGCCAATAAAATTCTCTTATTCTTTCCCAAGACAGGGGTGAAGCAGGATGGGGATGGGATAAGCTTCCCACAGTGCTCTGCCAGTTATCTCAAACAGAAACTAATGGTACCACTTCTAAGGGTCAGAAGGTTGTTCTGTATCTACTCCTTTTGGGTGGTGCCAATTAGTGTCATTCAGTGACTTTCTGATGTGAACACCTGTCCACTACTAACTGGATCACCACTTCGTGCAGACCAAACATCCTTCAGATAATCACTACTGACCTAAACTGGATTTGAACTGGCAATCTAGAAGGGAAATGCTCCATATCCCAATTAGCAGTCCCATGCTTTTCATTTGTATTATCCAATGGGAAAAAATGGGTCTTTTGTTCAAGCAAACTTTAGCAGGTTTTAAAACTAAATCTACATAAAACTAGTAAGAATAAGTTGTAACAAACAATGTTTAATGATATACATAGTTTAAAATATTTTGAAAACACTCATGAAAGTCTAATTTTTACATGTATAAGTTATTTAGATACGTTGTCATGTATATGTCCCCCATTTCCTGCAATGGCTCCAAGGTATTCACCTTAACTGTAAATACATATTTACCTGAAAGAAGTGAAGCAGAGAGACGTTTTGTGACGTAAAGTTCTGACAAAACATTAACTGTTCCTCTGTTGCCAACAAAGTCTATCCTTTAAAATCTTAGTTCATGAACTGTATCTGATAGACTGTAAGGACTCCTTTGCAGCAGTAACTTTCGGTTGTTGCTTTCTAGTTACCATACAAACGCACTAAGTGCATACATGATTACAATTATACATAGTTTTCATTGGAAAGAGGAAATGCACATAACAGTATGTTGCTTAATCACACTGGAGTCAGTCATTTTTTAATCTTTTCCTCCAAAAATCCAGTTCATATTCTAATATTATATGCAAAATTCTTAGTTTAAAATTCAGAAGTATTAGAAAAGCACAAATCTAAACATATGACATTTCCTTTAGTTCATATAACAAATACAAACTATTTCTTCAAAAAAAATACTATTAAACCAAAGGATACTCCTCAGGTGAGAGCTTATTTACCAAGTTTCAGCCCAAATTGAGTGATTTTGGCCACAGTGCAAACCCCTGAATATGGGGATGACAGTGGGAAATAAACTTAACCACAATAAGGATGCCAAAATATATTCTATAAGGGACTTATGCTACAAATTGTTCCGTGCCTAGAACTGTCATTGAAGTCACTAAGAAATCTGTGTGCAACTCAATGGCAGACTACGGCCCTATATGAATAATGATCAGGAACCTTTCAAGTGAAAAATAAATCACTTTAGCTGGAGAAAAATATAAGGGCATCCGGATTCCATAGCTAAGTATTATTCAGTTTTAAGTGTAGGGAACATTTCTAGTGGAAGGAAAAGAATTACATATAATTAATTCCCACAGACCAGGAGAGTAATCTGGTCGAGTCTGTTGAAGATCTTCCAACCTAAAAGCTGGCAAGCCTGTAATACACAAGAAATAAGAGATCCACTTCAATATTCTGCTTAATGGTCAAGCCCTTCATACAAAATTACATATAAAAAGATCTTTTAAACCACTTAATCATCACACTGAAGTAGTCAATTGTTCCCAGAACCTAGCATGCTGACCTTTTGACAGATACCAAATGTACTAAACACTGACCTAGTTGTTATAGCATAAAATTAAGAGCAGAGAGAGTTGAATGAATTCTTAGAAATGTCCAGCAAACCCAGGTGAATTCTAACAATAGCTTTTATTCTAAATTAAGCACAGCAGTTCATAACCCTTTCTACTACAACAAATATCTCATCCTTTGCGTATAAGAACTCTCATTGAGAAATAAGCAGAAAAACTAGTGGAGGCACACTCAATATTAGATACACTTTTTTAATTGGGCCCATTACATTAAAAATGTCTAAAACTATTTTCATTTAGAATTTTAATGGAAAACACCAGAAAAGCATTCTGGTTAGATATAAGTTGTATGTACTACATTTCTTGATGTGAGATGGAAATAGGTGCCAACTGAAGAGCTTGAAATGATCTGGCTTATATTTGGCCAATATATGTACACAGGCAAGAGGAAGCACAATGCATGGTGTCATGTCTGGGGCACAGAAATGATTTAATGACTTTAAAGTTCATATTGGTGTCCACTTTCAAGGGGATTCATGCATTAGCCACTCAGCTTGAGGCAACAATAGCTTGAGGCAGTAGCCAACAATGTGGTTTGGAGGGATATGAAAAAAGTAGGAGTCAGTTAAAAATTGATCACATCAAGTCAAGAAGATCATAGAACAACTAAGGGACAAGCAATCTGTACAGTTATATTACCACTATAATGCCTTTTTCCACAGGTAGTCTACTTGGGGTTATGTCTTGAATCAGGCAGAGAACAGCACCAGAAATAGACTATGGTTTTGACAATCTTGGAACAAGCTGTGAAAGGGATGTCAGCTTGTCAGAGGAGACGCAAAAGCACTGCTCTTAAGATAGTCATGAGCAAAACACAGCAGGTAAAACAAAACCGTGAAAATGCATTCACTCCTATTTGTTAATGTAAAGCAGAGGTATGGTTAGAAAAATTTATACCTTAGAATTGCACAGAAACTAGAGATGCAGGAATAAAAAGGTATTCTGTTCTACCTACAACACTATCAACAAAATTAGTGTCATTCCAGGTTCTTTATTGTCTGAAATGGTAGATGATAATGTTGAGGGGAAGGGGTGATGGGAAGGGGAGAGAGCAGAAATTTGATCTTGAGGTCACTGATACGGAACAAATATGAAACACCAAAGAAATTTTGCTGTCACTGACACACACGCTGAGGCACACCTTTATAACAACTGTTTAAACCACAGTTCTGTGTGCATCACTATATTGGACTTAGAGGGCCATATTCTGCTCTGTTCATAGGTGTATAACAGGAGTCATGATCAAAGTCAGTGGAATTCATGTGGGTTTACACTAGTTTAACAGCTGAATATAGTTTGATTGCTCTGGCAAATTAGAGATCTCTCAAAGCAAGTTGGATGACTTTTCAAGAGCACAGAAAGGCAGGAACATTTTAATAAACTGGAGACATCTTTCATTCTCTGATAAATGGTACATATAATTGGCAGAACAATGTTTAATATAAACGAGGCAAAGAATGATATTTTATTCTTTAATCAGAATATTAATACAACATTCTGGTTGCCTCTCCATGGATGTAGTTTCACTTGCAGACTTTTGCTTACCATTTCTAGCAGGCATTGTTGTAGTGAAAGGTCATTATGAGATCCACTGAGTTACAGGACCAAAGTGAATGGAGAAGTGTTTTCAGTTAAACATACTAAATACCTGAAAACCCAATCAGTTGTGACTCATCCATCCTGAAGTCACATCACCTTTTTATTATTACTCTGGACTTCAAAGAACTCTGGAGACCATCTGAATATTAAAAAACAAGTTATTTCTCCCTTGATGCCACTTTAAGGTAAAGAAAAAGCTTCAACGTTTCACTCAGTTCGCCACTGATGTACCATGAATATTAAACAAATCTGACACATACCTGACAGGATATCGATATCTTTACATTCAGTGGAATGTGTTTCACTTAACATTATCCAGACAGCAACAAAGCCAAATCTGCATAAACACATCCAAGCTCCATTTTGGTTACATGGGCATAAATAACACTGACCTACTAAAACACAGGCGTTTGCAAGGCACATACTAAAATGCAATAAAAAAATCTACCATATATTGTTTGGCCTTTTGAGTACATTTAGATACATTAAACAGAACAAAAAGTCAAGTCAATCAGCAAGAATCTTGTGTGCAGCAATTTGTAACAGAATGCCCCTTTTAGGGTGAAGTATGAGTTGGAACCATACTGAAGTATATCATTTCTATCCAGAAGGATTATATAAGCCACTCTACCAATTAGCAAAAGGAGAAATTTGTTGTTTCAGCCCTTCTGAACATTCTGTAGCAGGATTCAGTTTGTTTTATTTCTTTCATCCCTTTCTTGAATATCCTTTCATTGTGCCAGAAGTACAATATTATATTGGTAAAGGCTCAGATATGTCTCTAGGAAGTCTCTTTATGGAGCCACATGCGTCTTTCCACTGTGACTCCAATAACTAAGTACCATCAACACTAAATATAACTTCAGACAAAAAAAAACAAAAACAAAACAAAACCCACCAAAACAGACCATGCCAAGAAGCAATCTGAAGATTTCTTCATTTCTAATGAAGGTTTATGTTTATTATTATAAAAATTTCCATCTCTGCAGATTCTTAATGCCTCTGTCATGTTGCCTAATTGGATATATTTGACAAAAGTTTCCTTTTTATGGATGTTTACATGATCAATATCACAACAATTAATGAGAGATTCCAGGCAAGTAAAGTTCAGACACTAATTTGCAGAAAAATAGCTCCATTAAAGAAAAAGGTTACTAGTGAATTTAGACCAAAGAGTGCTCTCTCTTTAATTAGAAAAAATATTTTTCTTCAATCCTAATGTAATAAATAAAATGATGCAATTGTAAATAGACAACTTAAATTCACACAGATAAGAGAACAATCTCCTGTAGCATAAATGTGTAGAAATAGGATTCAGCAGGTTGTGAAAGCGATAATGTACATTTCCAATCTCTCTCTCTTCAAATCTTATAAAGATTTTATTTGACGTCTCTTCTGCAACCATTTTTTCTTGGATTCTGAGGATCTTCAAGCCTGCTTATTCATAGCATGAGAATTTTTAGCTTCTCTGGAAACTTCTCCAAGTGTCCTCTACATAGACTAAATGGTTATTTACCGGACATTTAATAAGCCCTTCCCCTGCCCTCATCACCTAAGAAATTTGTTTTATTCCTTCCACTACAGACACTGATCAAAATGTAAGTATTAGTTGAGCTTTATAATGTAGGCGTTAAGAGGTGCTAGATCTGTTTAAATGCCAGAGGCATGCTGAATTGCTCACTCTTCCGACTGGTCGCAATCTTCAGGACTCTAGCTATTCTGACCGGCTATATTGCTTTGATCTGAAAAAGTGTTTTCTCATTCCTGATGGCACTTCATAGTTGTCAAGCACAGTTGCATTCACTGAGTTAACATCTATTTATAAGATGTTCTAGGGATAAGATGTTCTATCCATAAGAGTTCTAGGCACACAATAGGAATCACAGAATCACTGTTTCTAACAGGTTTGTTGGTAG
The DNA here is from genome assembly GCA_007922155.1 of Mesoclemmys tuberculata. Lineage (NCBI taxonomy): Eukaryota > Metazoa > Chordata > Testudines > Chelidae > Mesoclemmys > Mesoclemmys tuberculata. The sequence continues at coordinate 1,080,555 of ML675638.1, forward strand.
GTTAACTGTATTTATAAAGGTGGTCATTGAATGAAGCTTCAGCTCAACATTAAAGACAGGTTCTTTACTGATACTAAATATCCAGGAAAGTAAGAGACAATACAATGGTAGAGCGAAGACCTTCCCTTGGTGTGACAAGTACAGGATTACAACAATCATTTTAACAGAACATGTCCAGTTTGTCACTAGAAATCTTTCTGAGCTCCTAATATTTTGCACAGTGCCCTGGAACTCCAGGGTCTACCAACTGAAGGATATTTAAGGCACTTGCATGAACTCTTCTGCCAGAGAGTTTTGACATGAGAATTGAGGTGCATTTTAGGAGAATACAATCTGAGCAGACTTTCATGTCATGACTTTCATTCTTTCCTCATGAACATTAGTCTTTGTGATGCAATATTTCAGACTGGAACAGGATTATATAAAAATTAATCCCTCTGCAATTCTCTTCAGAGCACGGTTTGCTTTCTTTCTGTCAGATCAGTATCTGCAAGATCCAAATAAAGTGTATATGGAACACTGCAAAGCTGGACTCTGAGGCAAACCATCCTATCACTGCCAATTACTGAAAATGATCTTCTGTGCAGAGGAGCTCGTATCCTACTGGCATAATTCTTCCACTGTAATCACAGATGCTGTATGCTTGTATTGCTGTAAAGGAAAGCTCAACATTTCTGTGTGCGCTATGCAAAGGAAGAAGAGGATAGAGAAGTTCTACAGAGATAAATTCTTGATTAATCTCATCAGTTATAATGGAAGCACAGAAAATTATATGAAATGCAACGCCATTTAAGTACAGTAAGTATACTCTGCAAGACAGGAACTGTATGTGCTAATCCTTAAAATTCATCAGATCAAGTTGGAAGCCACATTACTGTGTGACAGAGGTAGGCTTAAACAGAGCTTTACACTGAAGATTTCTTCTGCGCCAGGTTTGTCCAGGTGTTGAGAACACTTCAGCCTGTCAGAATAAAAGCTACCTTCCCTAGAATATTGTGTACATTACAGAGGAGGAAAAATAATTAAGGCAGTAACTTCAGTTACTATTATGAATTTTACTGTATTTAGGGAGCAGTGTATATATGGGTAGAATATTCACCCAGACTCTCTTGTTTCTGATAGAAGAGAAAATTCATCATGATGCTGTTTCATCCTTTTCCTTCTCAGTTTTAGCTGTACATTCAATCTTTTATACGCTACAGCATTAATGCACCTCAATCTCTCTTAAGGAGGAATGAAAACTTCAGGAAGTCTGACTGTAAAGGAAGTTCCTAGAAGTCCAGTCTTACTAGGCTACATAATTATTCTGGATAATTTAATACCATGGGATATGCCCAGCACACTGGCAGCAAGTTCTTGCTTCTAAACCATGTTTAAAGGTTTGTTGGTTGAAGCAATTTGAGACAATCCACGATTGCATCACTGAAGGTTGAGGGACATGAATGTTGCCAGTTTTCAATGAAGCTGGAATTAACATGTCAGTCACGTTTTTGTCTGGCAGCTAGTGTTGGTTCCGCTCAGGAAATCTTTTGGATTAACAGGGTTTCAGGTTTCAAAGTATTTGTAAATTGCTGTAACATACAGCATGACATTTTGCCAGTCTGGACGCTCAGTTCGCACCATTTCATTGATGTCCTGTCACAAAAAGAAGAAAGATCAAAATTAAAAATGACCACTTCGCAAGTTCATGTCAATGCAGTGCTCATCAAAGCTATAAAGCTCTCACTATGAGAAAGGCTTAAGAAAAGATGTCTTCATTTTGCTCAGTACATCATTTGCAAAGTTCAGATGGTGAAAGGTACTCCACAACTTAAAGCAGTTACCATCTCATTGAAAAAGCAACATTATTTTTGTGACCTGAAGTACATGAATCCAATATTAGAGTATACCTCAGTTTTCTCATCATCTAATACTGCTAACAATAAAAACAGTGAAGTTTTGAAATACTAAAGGCCCGGTCCTGCAGTTAATGGCATGCAGGTGGACTACCACATCCACACATGCGCTTTCAGCTGCAGGATCAAGGCCTAGCTTAGTAACTGAAATGTAACCGCACAAAGGATGGAAGTTAACTTGCTCTCTAACATTCAACCTTTATACTTGTTAAATGTCACTTTACAACAGTATAGTGATTTCCAAGGTAGATTTTTAACTAGGAAAAATTAGCATTTATTACCAAATCTACTAAAATATGTACTCGGAAGGAGAGGCAAAATGTGAGGCGTTAACGGCCACCTGGCAAACTATGCATGATCTCAAACTACTGTAATTATTTGTATTGCACAATAAATGTGTAAACTGATTTACAAACAAGTAAGATGGACGTATCCAGCTCTATAATCTAACCTATAGACAAAGGAAAGGGAAGAACTCAATACAAGTTTTTTTAAACCTTTCTGATTTTTTGGGCGACATTCTTAAACCTTACCTACATTTGTTTTTAATAGAGAGTTCAAACAGAAACAGGAATTATTGTGTTAGAGTTCACCTTATGAAAGGAGTCAAAACACACTATTCAAGAAACAACAAATGAAATAATTTCCCCTAATGTTACCATCATTAACATTTATATACATACTGACAATTTGCCACACAAAACACACAGCATATGCTGCGTATACTGCTAACAAAACTGTTAGTATAAAAGGTAAGATTTCCTCTTACAAGATTTTATTCAGTTTGGATGTACCTGAGCCTATGAAAGTGCCTGCATGTGTAGGGATTACATTTTAAGAGAGTTTTTGGTTCAGCCAGTTCCAAGTATCTTATAAAGTCCTCTTTCTAGTGCCATTACGTACGGTAATATCAAGGGACAGGAAACTGCCATTTTACTGCGGCTAACTCCATATACACTTTTCCACAGCTGCTCGCAATAGTCTATTTCTTACATCAGTATTTGATAAAAAACTTAACATTTCAAAATCACTAACTTCTGAGGTCTTAAAAATACTCAGCAGTTGCATCTCCATTGTGAACAAATACAATAGCTGGCCAGAGTCTTTGATAAGGATCAAGGGAAGTGTTATTTTTAAATGTCTGACTATATAGCATTATGAATTGCTAAACTCCATGGTAGCTTTGCTAGAAATCAAATTACACAAGTCCTAATGAGTTATTTAAATACTTTTTGCGGTCCTAGCGATTCTGGTTGGAATGCTGTAGACATCCACCTGGCCTGGGTTTCTCCCAATTCCATAGCTTCAGAAAAGTCTTCTTTTTTTGATAATTATTTTCATAATGACAATTAGTAATTCTTTTCAACCCTGCTCAGGAATTTCTTATAAGAATCACAGAGCCTCTTGTTAGTTAAAGTTTCATAATAAAATCTTATTTTACTTGCATTCAGTATAGACCTAGTGTCAAATTCTATTAATGTTGCCAGTGCTCAAATATGAAGGCAAAGAAAACCTCTCTACCCAACATTCTGGACCATATGCTGGTCTAATAGATGGACCACAGAAATCATGACCTTCACATCTTATTGAATAAGAAACCATCTTTAATGGGTTTGATTTGCACCTTTAGAATTCTACTAAATTCAAACCATTTGAAATGTAAAATAAACCCAAATCTAGAATGCTGTTGTTCCCACACTTCCTCAAGCAGACACACATACCAGGCTGTGTAAGAGCGTTTAGGTGCCCTGCAGACTTGCCAAGGCAGAATATATGTGAGCAGTTAACCTGTAGTTATACAGCAATACAGAAATACAACAAAAATTAAAGAGAACAATAATGTCTGCATGGAGAAGCAGCCTTCGTATAAAATATACAATCATTTTTCAAATCACTTTAGGGCAAATGAACTATCCTTATTATATTGCTTCGGGCCCAAAACACAGTAATCTTTCTGCTAAGAACTTCATTGTGCAAAGTATAAAAGACATTTTATAAGCAGGGTATTATCTGCGTAGTGTGCATTTAACACTTACCAGAGTGGATTTGATGCCAACACTTTCAGCTGCCTGAAAGGCCAGCGTGAAGTTTCTTCTCTGTAAATGTAATGCAACATTTATATGAGAACAGAAGGAAAACGACTTAAAATGTAATAGACTTGCTGCTTGAAAACATTTCTAATAAACCCTGTATTGATTTCAACTAGGATTCAACCACATTTATACAGATGTGTCACAGGCGTCATTCTGTACTATGGATACACAAGTGTCTGTAGGAAGTATTTACTACCTGCTGGATTGGGGTAAAGAATTTTCAACAATGCTAGAAAAGATATTGCTAACTGGAGACTAATTTGTTACAGATCAAACAAAAAACCTAAACGAACAAACCCTAAGCATCAAATGATAAGTAGGGAAAGGATTTTGTTAATTCTAGAGAAGGATATGTTTTTATATCTGTATGTATAAGAAAGATGCAGCTAGAAAGGGACTGCATTTTAAATTAAATGTTATCAAATAAGGAGAATAAGTGAATATTGAGCAAAGTTTGGGAAATAGTAAATTTAATATTAAGATTCTAAGCTTCACCTATTAAAGGAATTGTTCAAGTTAGAGGTAAATATAACTTTTAAAACTTCATTTGGTAAAAGTAAAGGAGATTGGCAATGTTAAATCAATAAGAGATCTTGGATATTGAAATGTAGACATTTTTATACAGATGGCACTCGGAGGAGTGAATACCTTTATTAATCTATTCTAGGTAATCCTATAGCACTTCTCAGTGTAGTAACAGATACCATGTGAAATAGATCTTTATGCCAATGTCCAATGCACCTCATGGAGGATTCTTCTCTTTGCTCTTACCAGCCTTTAATGTTTATGTAAAACCAAAAGTAAAATGTTAATATCAATATTGATATATGATAAATGATTACATTGAATTTCAAGGGAATTATAGCCCTGTGCAATCAGAGGAAGTAAGAAACTCCAGCACTAGCACTTAGAAGAAATAGAGGGCTATAAAGAGAATATTTAAAGAGTAAAAATGAAAACATAACTAAAGATATTAAGAAACAGGGATTATTTAAATTATACCAATGGACTGAACAATAAGAATCAATCAGGGGATCCACTGAGGTGAAAAATTAGTTATTTGGCCATAAAAATGGCAAAAATAATTATCTCTTTACATGTGTTAAGAATTTTTTTTCCTGCATTTGTTAAGGAAATTATTAACAATGTATCTCTGGAAGATGTCTCTGTGGGTACTAATTATAACACACTGGAAGAAACTGAAATTATTCTTTTTCCTCATTTATTTTTTAACTTTTTATCCTTTAAAACATTTTAAATTTTGCTCAGGAGGAAAACAATACACGCCTTGAGTAATATGGAGTAGAAGTAGGTTCAATAAAAAATTTCCTCTTAACACCCAAAAAGGGGAATAAACTACTCCAAAGCATAGAAGTTGCTGAATTTCAAACATTTAACATTAAATGACAGAGAAAGAAGTTACTCACCTCGTGAAATAACAATGGTTCTTCAAGATGTTTCCCTATGGGTGCTCCATGGTAGTAGGTGTACTTGTGTCCCGGCACTGCTGATCAGAGAACTTTGGTACTGTCCATTAGGCCTGCACATGCACTGTCCCCTGTGCTGCACCATGAGGCTAGCCAGCGCAGGAGGGTTCTTTCTCTACTAGAGTCATAAACAAAAACTCCGAAGGAAACGGGAAGAGGGTGAGTTGTGGAGCACCCATAGGGACCCATAGTTACTGTACAAGGTGAGTAACTTCCTCTTTGAGTAGTGTCCCTAGGGGTGCTCCATGGTAGGTGACTTCCAAGCAGTGACCCTACTGGTCGGTTGTGACTTTGTAATCTGGTCAGTTACAGATGATAATACTGTGGAGCCAAAGATGGCATTGAAGGCGGAGTCCCCAGTAATCACAATGTTCTGCAAACGTATGGACAGATGCCCATGTCACCGCTCTACAGATCTCTGAGGTAGGGACTGTGACAAAGTGGAGATATTCTTGGGGTTTTCTCTGAGTGCTGTGTGTTTGCGCCTCAGTTTCCCCCATATGTTAGTCATATATTTTGGTAATGGGACCAAGGTGTGTGATCATTGCAAAGGCCACTAGAGGGAGGATGGCCCTTCCCCAGCCACACTTATTCAGACAACAGCAAGACCCCTATGCCCTTCTGGGTCAACCAGCTGCAACAAGCTGCATCAGGCAGAGACAAGGAAGAGTCGCCACCTTGCCCAGGAAGGAAAGGAAGGACTGGGGAGGGGCAAGGGGATGAGTCTGGGAGGTAGCTGACTGGAAGGGCCAGTCCCCTCGTAAGGGGACTTAGGAGCAGGGCCTGAGAATGGGCTCTGAGGCTCCCTATTTGGTCACTGCTGTAACTTCTAATTAATCTGCTAACGAAGTCTTTCTACGCTGTGATCCTGAGAACTAAAACTCTTCTGATGTCCACACTGGCTGTGAATCACTTCTGACTGCAAGGCAGGGTGCATGGCCCCTTTGGGCCATGTTGGAGCTCCCCAGGTGTCCCATCCAGAGACACTTACAGGGGGAACTCAGGCACAGCAGGGGTGCTGAACGCTCCAAGGCCAGATTCAGGAGGTGGCTGCACTGGTGTGTGGCGATCCAGGTTTGGGGGGTGGGGAGGTGAGAGAGGAGAGGAAAGTGGGCAGGCAGACTCTGGGCACTAGAGTCCTCACTGGTTTTGCCCCAAGTGGTTCCACAGCACTGTTCCATGGGACTCTTATCATGGGAACATTCTTGAAGAATGTGACAGATGAAAAGCTTGACTTTGTGGAGTGAGTGCAATTAGAGTCTGGAGGGGTCATGTTGCAAGCTCAGGACATTGCCTAATGCAGTTCAAGATCCACACTGAGAGCCTTTGAGATATTGCTGAGCTCTTGGACCTGTTTGCAATGAAAAGGAAAAGTCTAGGAGACTTCCTAAAAGCTCCTGCCCTAAGTGGAAGGCCAGTAGTCTCCTAACATCTAGGGTATGTAATATAGCCTCTCTGTTTTCTTGGTGAGGCTTGGCGTAGAAAGTTGGGAGGTGAATCAATTGATTCATGTGAAAGAGCGGTTTCCTTAGCAATAAAGTTTGGATTTGGCTGAAACACAACCTCGTCTGGGAAGAACGAACGAGAGAGCGAGAGAGAAAAGAATATGTGTCATCAGATCTATTTTCCATATTCTCCTGGCCAAGGTAATTGCTATTAGGAAGACTGTCTTCATGGATCGGTGCATCAGTGAACAGGTTGCCATGAGCAAAAATGGTGGTCTCATCAGCTCTCAGCACCAGGTTTAGGTCTCACACAAAGGGAGGATGTCAAGCTTGCAGGATAAGGTTTACTAGACCCTTGAGGAATCTCTTGGCGATTGGGTATAACAGCACCATGTATCCCTCAATAGGTTAGGTGAAGGCAGCTATTGCTGCTAAGTGGACTCTGACACAGCTCAGAGATAGACCGAATTTCTTCAGGGTCACTGTATTTGTCCAGGATAGTATCCCTGTTCCAGCACTGGAAGGGGGTAGGGAGGTGAAATAGTGGGAACGCCCACTTTGAATTATCTCTAAGACCCATCGGTCCGATGTTATGTGCTTCCAGGAACTGCAGAACACTGCTAATTGGTGGCCAAAGGGGTATGAAGTGTTGGTTGGCTGTATATTTGAAGGGAGTGGTCTAGTGGCGCCTTAATCTGCCCGTCAAAACTGGCATTTGGACGAAGAAGGTTGGGCTGAAGAAGATTGGGAGCCTGGATGTTTTGCATTTGGGAAACTTCCCTTTTTTCCTTGGAAGCACATAGCATGGTTGAAACTAATATTGCGACATGTATGATCTATGTTGGGATTGGGCATTAAATCATCGTTTAGGTCCCAGCATGTAGATATCAACAACTGGAGTGTAGCCCTGGAATCCTTCAGGATGCAAAGGGAGGCATTAGTCTTTTCTGAGAAGAGCCTTGTACTCTCGAAGGGGAGGTCCTCCACAGTAGACTGCACCTGTTTTGGGAAACTCGAGAGGTGAAGCCATGAAACTCGTCACATCAACACTGCCGTGGAGATGGACCTTGATGTTGGGTCAATGGCATCAAAGCAGACTGCAGTAATGTTTTTGCTACTACCTGCACCAATGCCTTAAATTGGTCTGATATGACTGGTACCTGTTCAATAAAGTCAGTCAACTTTGAATAGTTGATATGATCATATTTCGCCGAGTAGGCCTGGTAGTTGGCAATACAAAATTGGAGGATAGCTGCGGAGCACGCCTTCCTGTCAAAAAGGTCTAGGTATTTCCATTCTCAGTCATATGGAGTAGTCCTTGACTGATGTTGCCAGCTGCTGGAGTTGAGAGCATCCAACATGATGGAACTGAGTGATGGGTGGTACTGAGTACTGTACGAAGCCTGGGAGGAGTACTGGGAAGTCAGTTCCTCCTGCTCACCGTTTGAACTCCCACTGGAGAGCAGGGGAGCATGCCACAGTAGCAGTGACAACTACTGTGCCAAGTGGGGACTTGGTGCCAAGGTCCCGGTACCAAAAAGTGGGGACCCTGCTGCATCTGATGTGCAGACTGTCAGAGTTCTATCTGTATCAATTGCCTCAGTGTTGGCAGTGGGGCTGAGAGGAGATGGGAACCTTATTTATGCCAAATGCTCTGGTGCCTAACAAGGCATTAATGATGGTACAGATAATGATTTGCATATTGAGAGCACCTTTTTAGTGGAGTGTTTACTCCTGTCTCTGGGTGCCGATGACTCTGTGCCTATGCCCTTCGGGTTCATGGGCAAGTCAACGGTGCTGGCTGGTGCTGGTCTCTGTGAGGTGTAGGTATTGGACCGCGAGGTCTCGGTGCCAGCAGTGCCAAAAGTAACACCCAGCAAGTTGGAGATCGCTTGCAATCTCGGTGCTCACTTTGAGAACTTCCTGCTCTCCTCTTAGATGACTTATGAGAGGGATCAGCAGCCTGCTTCTTCAATCCCAAGCCCTTAGAGGACTGCAGGGAAAACTTACGTCTGCCTGGGGACTCCTGATGTAGGTCCTATGGAAGTCTGAGAGCCACTTCTGTAAAGATAATCTTCTGCCTAAGCTCTCTGGTCCTTGTGGGATCATGCTCAGAGTTGCTGGCAGAGGTTATGCTTTTGCTCCATGTGGCCCTCCCCAAAACAGTGAATGCACTTAGAGTGCTTGTCTACAATTGGGATTGCCTCCTTGCAAATGAGACACTTCTTGAAATCTGGTGAACTGGGCATAGCAGGCTAGAAGAAGGATCCCAGGCAGGAAAGGGCAGGATAAATAAAAATTGCGCAGGAGGAAGATTGGATAAAAGAGGTATAACTATGCTATTAACAAGCTAACTAATGTACAGAAACAGATAGAGCTTGATCCTAACGGACAGCAAGTAACTCCGTCTCTAGCCAGGGGAGGTTGAGAAGCAACTGAGGAGGGTTAGCCCATACACACTGGCTAGCCTTGTGGCACAGCATGGAGAGACAGCACATGTGCAGGCCTAACAGACACTACCACCAAAGTTCTCCAATCAGCAGCATGGTGATGCAAGTACACCTGCCAAGGACCTCCATAGGAACACTATTCAAAGAACAAATTTTGATTAAATACTGAATGCTATCACATCAACTGAAAGCACTTTTCATTCACTCTGTTTAATGTTACCCTCCTTAGTTTAAATTTATGTTCTCTCAGTCTTTTTGTTTGTACCAAAGTTCTGGTTTGTCCAACAGCCTCAGACAGTAGATAAGCCTTAGATTTATAATCCCTTAGCCAATTTAACCACTATAATCATTTTAATTTTTTATTGCAAGGAAGTAATCCCAATTTTGTCTCTCTCCTTCCATTTTTTTTTTTTTATCTGTTCCATGTTTAATTTTTTCTAGCTTAACTACATTATCAGTTAACATAGGCTAAACTGGACATTCTAATACTGTACCTTGTCCTGGCTGTTCAGCTCTTGATATGGAATGTGAGCTGGGAGATAAGTATGGAGGACTGCACAGAAGGCCAACCCATCATTCCAACTGCTGCTGAAGTTTGTGATGTCAATATTCTTTAAGGGAAAAAAGAGTCTATAAATGATAGCAGATTATCATTTAACACTGCTTTAGAATTTGATCTAAGTGATTAGAAAAATAATATTTATGTTGGGTCTTTTACCAAAAGAATGCCACACCACTTTTGAAATGGGGATGCAAACAAAAACTACCTCAACTTCAGTGCTGAAATGGTCAAAGAATCCAACACTGCTGAGAGTGAGAAATAGACCAGGACAGGAAAGATGTTAGTTCTAGAACTTAAATTTGCCCAACTATCCGCAAAACATGATACATATTAGCAAATGCTTTTGTATTCCTTTAAGACAGTAATGTTTTGGTTAAAGTGAACACACCAAGACATACAAGTAGAAACAAATTATAGATACATACTTCTGGCCTCATTTTGGAACTCCTAAAATATGCCAAACTGCTATATGTTATGTTATCAAAGCATGGTAAGATTAGATTTTTTGCCCGCATATTCTACTGTATTACTCAACAGGCAAAAGGACTAATCAATGATCACAGATATTTCTTCTCCTGATTAAGGTGATTATTTCATTAAGAGGTAGCTAACATGAATGAGTCAAAACATTATGCAAACCATTACTAAGTCTTGTTGAAAGATGATCCATTGGAATACCCCAACATGAAATATGGCAGGGAACCAATTCTTTGAATAAAACACATGAGAAAAATTCTTCATTCTTCACTTTGCCATTCCACACACCCATCTTTCTGTTCCAATCAGGAGCTTAGTGGCACAGTTAAATACTTCCCTTTATTCCGTAAGAGTTTGTGCACAAACTAGTTGGAAAGCATCTGTGGCCTCTGCCAAAAGAAGTTATGAATAAGATGCCTCAGTGATCTTTCTAAATCACAGTACACTTGTCTGCTGTCAGGCAAATAATGGTGAAGTTACTGTCACCCCAATGGATGGCAGCAAGTTTAGATTCTTTTATTTAAGAACCAGTTGGGAGCTGCATTTACTAACCTATCCTTTGAGACTTACACGGAGAAATGTAAATATACTATACGTCAAATGCACTCTCCCTTAACTGGATTTAAGCAATAACTAGACAGCTCTGCTATTGCTTTATATTTGGTGTTACGCTAAAACTGAAACAATCTTCAGTTTCAGAATCCGAGAAACCGCTGATAAATCACCCTTTTTCCTTTCAACAGTCTAATAACAATCATACCTCTTCACAAAAGGCTATTTCTAACCACTCCCCCTTGTTTAATCTTGATCAGAGAGATCTGCACAGTACCAAACAGGATAAAAACTAAAGACAATGCAACTTAAATCATGTGACCCAGTTTCTTGTCAAACCAATGAAGATTTTGGATTACAAATGGAAAGTAACAAATGTTGCTACTCCTTGCCTCACTGACTCCCCAGAACCTTCATTTCCTATCCAGCATCAGACCTTTTGATACAAACTCCACAAAATGCAAGTTCAAACTATGGTGATGTAAGTGTACGTGCTTGGACTCACAATGCTCACAGGCAGTAGCCTGAGCCTTGCTTTGCAATCCAACAGCCTGCTTCCAAACGGAAATGGCTTTGTTTCAGGCCCCCAGTGCTGTGGGAATATGTTCTTTACATAGACTCAACTTCCTCAAGACACAGAATGCCCCTCTTGGCCCTCAAACCTCCAGGAAGCTGGAAACCAGCTGAATTAATTTGGTTCCAGTTATTTTCAGATGTCAAAGCTAGTTAAATACTACTTGAACAAGGGAAGAAGAGGTCCTTTCAATTTCAGCAAAAATACTGAGCAGATTGTATACAGACAGCACCAAACTTCAAAACAGCTAACAGTCAAAGCTAATACAAATTCCATGCCATCTATTTATTCTAAGATGCTCTATGAGACCACCCACTACCTCATCCCTTGCCCCCCAAAATCCCTGCATTACATGAACTCCCTGGGACTCATCTTCCTCATCACATTTATGCACAGAACACAGATGAAGTTACAGAGGGGGCTCTTCTTATGAAAACGCTTGTAGTAGCCCAGCTCAAACGAATTCTCTCTCATATGCCTCTATTCTATAAGCATAGGGACCCTCACCACTACCTCCCATCTTTTCCAGTTTCCTACTACCATCTTGACTTCTTCCAAGGTCATTTTGATAGCTTCCAGTTCTGCTTCTATTGTTCATTTCCATCTTAAACTTGGCCAACCATGTTGCATCCCACCTTGGGGGTTCCAGTGTAATGCTTGTCTTGTTACGTTGTTTGAGTCTTTCCTCCATATATGTTCTAGTCACCTCTGTTTTCATTCCGTAATTTCCTATCCTATCAGTTTGTTTTGTCTTCCAGAGTTCTTGGTTTGTGATTTTTTTTGGCCATCTGATATTGAAGATTTGTCTAAGTCAGCAGTTTATGAAAACATGGAGTTTAGATAGTAAGATCTTAAGTCTCCACGTTTCAGCACCATATAGTAAGATTAAGTTTACAATGGTATTAAATATTCTACTGTTGAGTTTGAAGGGCAAGATTTTTGTTTCTCTAGATTAGCTTTATTATTAGAAATGAATGGCTGAATTTTTCACTTGTCTGGCTTTAATATCTTAGCCCGTTCCACCTGTTGTACTTACAATGCTGCCAAAATATGTGACATATCAGACCTCTTCTATGTCAGTCCCAGAAAGTATTATTGGTGCTTTTGGTGTGTTGATTCTTATGGTTTTAGTTTTCTCAGTGTTGATTTTCAACCCTACAAATTGTTCAACAAAACAAACTGTGCACAGAGTTGGAGATCATTTATTTTGGCTTGCATGACTCTGAATACAGGACAGCAGCTGATGTCATCTACAAAGACAAAATCTTCTAACTTCTATGTGAAACTCCACTGTATACCCCTTGGTGGTTCTGGGTACTTGATGTTATTTTTCCCCCCAAAACAGTCAGTAGGAAGCAAATTTAAGTCCTATCCACCCTCCCTAAACAACCAAGTTTGGTTACCATAATTAATTTGAAATTTATAAAAGTCTCTAAAGGTGCCCATCCCATAACTACAGACAATACAATAGAAAAGCCTGACAAGATGTACATAAATATCCCTCAAACCTGTCCCCAAAGGCTAGAGTGAGTTTTTGTTTTATTTTCTTTTTTAAGGGGGGTATACTTGGTTGTCACCAAACCAAGTTATAACAAAAAATGGTCTGGCATATGTGCATATGGTCAAACTGTTACATGGCTTTAAAAATTCTTTAACCCTGGACCTAAGCTATACAATGGTCCAATCACACCTTTTGTGAAGTCTATGAGTCAACTTTTGAGAAAAACAAGTACAATTAAATACAAAGAGGAGAGGAAAGTTATATACAGTTGAAGAATTAAAGAATGCAGATGCTTCGTTTAAGAACATATGCCTCTATTTATCTCCCACCCCACCGGATTTCTCATTTTCCACTATTAATGTCACTGTGGATGCCTCACTTAATCAGACCATTGAACGGAGTAGTCTTGAATTTCTATCTAGCCAGTGAGACTCTTAGCAACCAATTACAGAAAAAGCTAGCCACGTAATATTGTTTGGCAACATGCATCCAATATCCCTAATAAGCACAAGCTCGTAGTTAGTTGATATAGGTGATAGCTGGTGCAAGAGACTAGTATTGAAGTTGGAGCTCTGACTGTTGCAAATAATTGTTTAACTTAGACAGTAGTAAAAAATAAGACAAGTTAGCCTGCTACTGTCTTCAACATTTGCTGTGATTCACTAAACCAGCTTTGAATAAGTGCTCTGGTCTTATCTTATTTTGTAAAGTGCTCAAATATAGAGAACGTGAAGTATCTAGCATTTTGCTATTAGGTTTCCTAGTAATCAGATAAGCTGTCTTTTCCCAGTTGCTTTTAAAAGTTCACTTCAAGTGGCTATTAGTATAAATTTGTATTTATACTCAGCCAAATGGGTCTGGTTGATTTATCCGTCCATTTAGGCATCAGTTTGAATTTGGTTTACATTTGAAAACTTTTCTTTGCAGCCCTAAGGGCCACAATTTTCTAATGAAAACTTACATTTTGCAGAAACTGACAACTCTCATGCTCACCCACTCTCCACTTCTCTTGAGTGAACAGGGACCCCAAAGGCTAGCATGACATCATGGACCACAAGAGGGACCTAAAGGACCTAGTGGACATGGAGGTTGGGATTTCACCTTTATTGCTATGAAGGAAAGGTTTTTATTCCTTTGTTGGGAATACCATCCCTTGAGTAGGGTTTCTGACAGACAAATGAAAAGATCAATGGCTTTTTGTCTTTTATTAAGACCAAAAGTAATGTCAGTTTAATAGGAGATGTGTCTGAGATATTATTTCATGTGTTGAAAGGGGACTAGACAATCCAGAAAGACTTTGAAAGTATCTTCTATGACTTAACTAAATATTAATATTTACTTAACTACATATTAATATTTAGTTAATGGGCATACATTAGACCATAAAAGTTCTAGTCACTCATTTTAGCTAATAAATTATCGTACTGGTTCAGAGTAAAAGGATGGTAAAGAATTAAAAGAAAATGTGTCTGCGCACACGCACACATGCACACGCAGAGAGAGAGAGAGCGAGCGCAATTCCTTTTTGGACTGCTTTCAGGAAAAGTGTTCAGACATACCATAGATCCAACAAATAGACCATTTTAGTTCTCTTTAAAGAGATTCGAAAAGTCAAATATATGAGGAGTCATGCTTAACTTACAATGGTTACATATATTATGTAGTCCATATCCCTTTGCAACAGGCTTATTTAAAAAAAAAATATTCTGCGAATTAGTAAATATATTAGTTTTGCTCTTGTTCTTTTTCCCAGGACATAAAGCCTCTCCCCTGAATATTATGACCTAAATTGGGGGGTTATTTGTTAGTTTTTCCCCCCCAAGTAAAGCTAAATTATTCCAGAAGGAAGAGTTCTGCTGGCTAACTCATTAATACAGAGGCTGTAACAGAGCCATTCTAAATGAAATCTCATTGGTTACCACCAGGATTTGAACCTTATTTCTCCAATTGAAGAAGTGACCTTGTTACTATTTCTTTAAAGGGAAAGTTTAAAAAAATACCAGACGTATTACCTTAAAATACAGTGGAACACATTTATTGAAAAAGTCTCTCTAAAAATTAAGATTTTCTTGTTATCTCCCCTATATTTCTACTGAACACCAAGTACACTTAAACAAATGGAAAGTAGAAATAGTGATCTTGGGGAATTGCACCCTCGAAATAATTTTTGGAGAAACAACTAATCTATAATATGCTCAAAGGAAATGTAACTGTAGATTATTTTCTTTAGGCTTTTGGGGGTATTCAGATCCAGGAATCAGCCAGCACTGCATTCATCAAATTGACGGACATTGCCCGGATAACACTATCATACAGAATTATAATAGTTAGTTAATGGAAACAAATGTTTTGGAAGGAATATTAAACCTCATGCTTCAGATCTTAAGATAGTCTATTAGAGATCAGGTGACTTAACATGTGGGGATGGGAGGGTGGGCAGGAGGCTAAGATTATCCCCCATTTGCCTACTTCAAGGTTCCTATACCTTCTTCTGAAATGCTGGATGCTGGCAGCTATTAGAGAAAGGATACTGGACTAGATGAACCGCAGGTCTGATTTAACATGGCAATACTCATGTTCCCAATTGCACTAAAAGGTATGTAACAAAACACAGAGCTGTACTTTTGGCTACACAGCGGAGAGAAGTTTCCTAATGTTACACAGAGAAAGCTGTCAGCCAAAAAGAAACTCCATTTTCTTTGACAAAATTTTTGTTCAAATGGAAAAACTGAACTGGCACCCCAATAACTAGATAGTGACTCAGGAAAACAGATCAACAAAGACTCAATTTACATGATGAACATACTAGCTGTATCAGATCTTGCAAAGATCTTAATACCACTACACTGAATTTTTATGACTATTTATCCTCTTACCAGTAGACATTGGCCTATTTCTCACCTACAGAAAAGGTTTTGTGAAGCAGTTCACTTCATTGATCTGCCTACAAATTGACTGGTCCAGTGCAGTTTCAGAAACCCCTTGGAATAACACTGTACAGTTGGTGGCAAAAATTATTGGTGTAGTAAGATATTATGTTTAATCTTTATGCTTGGCCATCAGTATGGTGGTTCACAGGCATTGTCTCCTTACAAGAGTTCTCTTCACAGCTAATTTTGGTATACAGATGAAATAAATGGGGCACAGGTAACGGAGCCAGTAGTGATTGTTGTGTTCTGTGTACAATCAATTGTGGCCCTAGAGAATGAGTGACTCAGATTACCTTTTCTTCTACCACTGTCCAAAAAGCTCCACTGAGCTGAACGGCTGTTGATAGACAGCCTGGTTAACACAGGCTGCCTTCACTCAGAAGCAGAGTAGGCTTTCTTGCTCAGTTTTCTACTTATTTCATTAATAGACCTGACCTTATTTGGACCAGATCAGCTACCTCTTGCTAGGAAGGAATACAGGAAAAGTCTTTTCTGGTTAAATTTCAGCTGATTTAACATGCTGTAGCTCTGGATGTGCTAAAGGAACTTCAGCCTAAAACCTGTGAATTAACGATCCTCCTGGCTCATAAAATCTAAGGAGAGGTTATTGGGTCTTTTGTTGCTGAAGAAGGCAGCCAATGCCTCCCCGAATCAGTTCTTGTTAGACCCCCGTCTTCCCAAGTGCACATCTTCCTCTCTCAAATTGTGTTTTTGGGGAAAGAGTTATGTATTCTTTGTGAAGAGGCAATTATTTTCTGTAGTTATCGGACCGCATCCTCAATCTGAGTTTAGGCCTAAATACAGAATGAAGACTATGCTGATCTCACCTCTTGAAAATTGTCTCCTAGAAATGGATGATGGGGTCAGCTGTCCAAATTTGTTTTTTAATAGATCTCTCAACAATTGTACAACTGCTGAACCCTGATTATGGCATATGGTATTGCTGGAATGTTTCATTCTTTCCTGTCAAAGATCCCAAAGGGTGGCACTGGACTCCACTATCTCAAAAGCTCTTGTGTTTTGCAGGGTTCTGCTTTCTCATCCTCCCTGTTCAATTATATGAGGCCACTAGATGAGACTGACACTGCTGACAGACTGATTCTGGTTGCCATGTCCAGTATGCAAAGGACACAGCCTTTTGTCACACCCACATGGGAGGTGTCTCACTCTCTCAGTGCTTGTCAGAGACCAGTGCTCAAACGAGTGCAAGCTGGTTGATGATCAATACTACAAAACTTAAATGATGCTGACAGGGGGAGTATTTGCAGAGGGCGGCAGGGGTGGTGCCTGACCCTATGATTAGTGTGTTTGTTCCACAACATGGGATTGCTTCTAAGTCACCAATTATTTCTGGGTGCAAGGTCACAATTAGCTGTAAGCACCTTCTTCCGATCTGTGTTTAGTGCCTTTGTGACCCCGAATCAGTGCAACTCTACATAAGGCTCTTTTGAAAAAAATATTGAGAAACTTCAACCAGTGCAGAATGCAGAGGTCTGTTTTCCTCAGTTCTATAAACCAGTTAAGGGTGCAATGCAGCTTCTCTCTCTCTCTCTCCAAAGCACTTCAGAATGCAACTCTTAGGGGTCAAACTATAAATGGATCACCTGCCATTTTGAATCCCAACCAAGAAATCCTGACACAAAATGTAAGCAGAAACAGCTACGGGTTCTAAGAACACAGACAAAGAAAGGAAGGCAAAACCCTGAGAGTATATTACCATGAATGGCCCATCAGAAACCAAGTCTGTTTACGTTCAGGTTATTGGCAAGGTTTCCCTATTTGTTTGGGGGTTTTGAGAAACTGGGATGCAGAGGGATTGTAGGGAATTATTTTGATGAGGATGAAATTTGTTTTAGTTTGTTAACATGCTTAAAGGTTATCAGATAAGCAAACTCTAATAAATCAGAAAATAAATATCCTTAAGAAATATCATATGACTATCAAAAGCAACAGGATCCAGATCCTATTTCTACTGCTGGAGTTGACTCTGCTATCAGTGTTTTCTACAAGTTGTATGCTATATTTGTCTTTGAATATTAATCAAGTGAATAAAGATTAAATAGAAAAATCAATATTTTTCACTGTTTTCAAAGGCAACTTAATGCACACAACACCTGGTCTTTATACATTTACACAATAGCACCAGGTTAATTTAAAGAGAAACAATGCATTATTTTTATGCATATAGGGCAAGAAGCCAAAAATCATTTATGAAGCCACAATTCATATTTACGGACAGATTTTTTTTTGCCTTAATTTTTATTGCCTCTTAGCGCTCTCCAGTAACTATAAATATACCCAGAGCAATGCACGAAGTCTCAAATTCAGGCTGATGACACTGTTACTATAATAAAGTTTAAAAATAGAACCAGCATTCTGATGCCATTTTTTCCCTGGAGAATAAGTGTAAATGTAATTTATTTATATGATTTTATATAAATCATATATATATATTTAGCACATACGACATTTTCCTCTTTTGAACACCAATATTAATTAATCTTCTGCATCTCAGGGCAAGCAGTATCCCCATTCTACAGATAAAAAAACTAAGGCAGAAGTTAAATAATTCACCCAAAACCACAGATTACAACTATTAAGAGTTGGGAACATATCTCAAGTTTTCTTGTCTCCTAGCTCTGTTTAAGCTATGCTGCTCCCATTTTGTTCTGAAACATAAATCCCTTCTAGAATGTTTGTAGTATATTCAAGTTATTTTGGTAAAATGAATTCCTAATGGAACATGACACCATTTACCTTCATGTTATTCTTAAACGGTGTATGTTTTTTGTTTATTGTGCATATTCTACACTGCTCTGCACACAGAATGGCCTCTAATGCTAAACATCACAGAATTATATAACTAAGGTGGAGGCAAAAGGAGGGACTTTCTTGTTCACCAGAAATTATGAATGTGGTGTCAAATGCACTCTCTTTCTCTTATTCCTTCTGATAAAGAGCTAACTTCACTTATGCTAACACAATCCAGACCACTGAATGTGCCAAAATCCAAACCAGGGATTAATTATGAAATAGTTTTTCATCAAGGGAGGGAGGAATATACTACACTAGCTCTCGCTCTCCATGGTATGAAACACTCAGTTTGAAATCTAGTGAATTGCAAAATGTAAGGTAGAATTAGTTTCAGGTCCTACACCTGTCTGAGTCCCTTTGGAAACTTTTATGGTTTTACAACTACATTTTCCCCCCCGTCAAGTGCCTTTCTGTCCTTCGTTGCTATGTGAAAGACAGAGGCAACTAACTACATGCAAAGCACTACCAGAAGCACAAATAAAACTGTAAAAAATTGAAAACACAATTTTTCCCTTTAATATTTCCGTTACAATGAACTTAAATGTCACTTGTAACAATAGTGGGTAAAAATTTTCACACAGATGCATGAACTTTAAGATGACAGCTTCCCTTTAATACACACAAACTATGAATCTTTTGGGAATGTTTCATTATTTTACAGTGAAAATTTGAAGTGTAAGTCAATTCCAAAGTGACTGTTTCCAAAAGCTTTATACTGGAACAAGATCAATGGTTCAGAAAAACACAGAACAATCCTCTTCTCTCTAAACCATTCCTGTCAGCTCTAGCTTCTATTAAATAGCAAATAGAAAAGAAATCCATTTTCCAAGAATATTAACAGCACCAGAAAAGCCAAATGGAAGGGGGAAAAAAACACAATGGAAGGAAACAATTAAGGGGACCTACTTCTGTTTACCACTACTTTGTATGTTATGGATTATTTTTATTACATCTAATTAACAGAAGGTGCAGCATGGCCTGACAGGCTGACTGAACATCCAGGAAAGGGACAAGTTCTCATTTGAAAGAAAGTATTTGCCTACACCAAACGTATTCAA
Organism: Mesoclemmys tuberculata; assembly: GCA_007922155.1. Classification (NCBI taxonomy): domain Eukaryota; kingdom Metazoa; phylum Chordata; order Testudines; family Chelidae; genus Mesoclemmys; species Mesoclemmys tuberculata. The sequence goes on from ML675638.1 coordinate 1,100,393, forward strand.
TTATATTTGTAGGAGGCATTAATACAAAACTGGCATATTTAAAGACAGCAGAATTATTTCAAATATCTTCACCTATTACCGATATTGTTGGAGAATCTTGGTTATAGTAATGAACTCAATCTACTTTAATGATCCACTTTCTTCTATTTAACTTGCATTAAACTCTATTCCTCAGGGAATCAATAAGCAGCAGAATAGTGTCAATCTAAGACCTGCAACAAAACTTCTTCTTTGTTATACATTTGGATCACTGGCTACACTAAGAGGAGTCTTTTCCACTGAAATCCAACCTGGAACTTTTTTGGATGCTGTTTTAGACCATAGAGTTAAAGTAATTACCAGAAAGTGCAGGGTTTCAGGGAAGCTGTCAATTAAGAAAAGTCTTTTCAGAGCTGGATGTACTCTACAGGTAGAGTGGGTCAGAAAGGTTGGAGTGCATTTACAGAAAAGAAGACAGAGCATCTGTAGGAGTTTTATTGGCATTTTAGGAATTAGCTACTGTCTATTGTAGGTTAGGTAATATTTAGTAGTTCTGTGAAATCACCTCTAATATTTCAGATTGATCATGAAAATCAACTCTACTGAAAAGGATTAGTCTTCAAAACACTGTTGTCGTAAAAGGCTTTCTAGAACATACTTAAGTTCTGGGTTTTGCGAAATCTTTACTAGGGGCAGGGATATGAGAGAAAATATAAGAGTTAACATTTCAAACAGGTCACAGATTTTATAGCCCATCACATTTTAAAAAGCTTCCAACCAATGGATTTGTGGCTCTCATAACAAATTACATTTCAAACATTTCCAGTGTAAGCCAAAATTCCTGTTTAATTGCACAGGGCAAAGCAGCAGCAGCAGTCTGACTGAAGTTAAACATTTCCCTGCAGCAAACGTACACAGGAGGAGACAGGAAACTGTTCCAACAAGAATGAAAAACAAAATGTGTGGTCCCCTGAGGATAAATGCATTTTACTGGGTAAATGAGCAACTGAACTATTTTTAATCTTCATTATCTCACATGCAAAATACCACATTAACATAGTGCTAATTCTAAAATTTGCTGCAAAAGTGATCAGCTACCATTCTCACTCACATTTCTCCTCCTGCTCTGTGTATGCTTAAAAGTAATATAGTATCTTGTGTAACTTCCAAGAAGGAACAGAGTACAATTGTTTATGAAAGATGGATGTTAAGTAGGTCATCCAGCGATAGCGTCTTTTTGGCTAGCTCCACAGCTAAAAACAATGGAGACTGAACACATTTCATAGCTGCAAGTTACAAACCAAGCAGGAAACATGCTAAACTATTTCCTTAGCACATATCTACAGCTGTCTTTAGTCTCACTTGACTACATATACTATAATTTGATTGTGAGGGGAGAAGTGGACATGCTTACACATCAACTAGTTCTCTGAACCTCACTCTGTGTCAACAGGAGAGGGGAGACAACATACAGACTCCCAAACCTTAACTGAATGTGGTTCCTAATTTAGGAGATAGAAGGCAACAAGAAACAGATAAGGCTCTATTCCCTTTGCCTACAGTCTGGCAGCCGGTGATAGGATTCTGGAAATCAATTATTAATGTTAAAAATTACATCTTTGCCAGTGGTATAGAGCTGACTCTCCACAGGCTAACAAAACCCCTTGTTCCTACATTAGCCAGCAATGCCATCTGAGCTGAATTATTCTATGACCAGCATTTGCAGGTTTGCAATGTATGTTAAAATAAGGGAAAATCCAAACTCATGCTTTACAACATAATTGCCAAAGGGGTTTGGAAGTAATTTTCATCCTTTCACCAATGTTTAATACAAACAACCAGTGGTTAGATATATTATGGTTTTTGGTTTATTTTCCAATTTCCTCTGACACATCCAGAATGACAAATGCTGGAGACAAGACACCATACTCCACTGACAAATAGCTTGATCAATCCTCTATTCCTCCCTAAGTTGTGCTTCCAACTGTTTCCACTGCAGGTCCAACTGCACATTATCCATTAAGCTCCTGGGAGCTGCAACCCCTAAGATTTTCTCCCTTCCTTCACCTACTGCTATTCATGCTTGGGACTGCCTCCAATGCTGGGAACCAATTCAACTATCCCCATCAGACCCTTTTATTTTAGACTTCAGCCAGCAGTGCCTACTGCTAAACCTTGATCTGATTCTTTTTCCTGTCAGCCCTCACAACTGTCCCTGAGTTTGTCTGCTTTGCATGTCCAATCCTGCACTGGATTATTGCAAAGGTGACAGTCTGTAGTTAACGCAAACCGTTATCCAATCTCTACTGGGTTGGGATTGGTTGGCTCCCAATTTCTACAATAAAGCAGACATTAAGGGGAGCAAAAACAAACATTTCTGGAAGTGACTGTTGGTATCCAGCACAGTCCCAATGATCACTTCACTTCCAGCTGCCATTAAAGGGGCAGAAGATGGGCAGTCTGAAAGGAAGATGAATTCTAAGTCAAAGCCTTTGTTTGTCTTACCTTTCCCTATTAAAATATTAACTGTCCCACTTTCCATGCTGAAGACTCAACACGCTCAATATGGGTGAGACAAAAACCATGGGAAGCAGTCTCTTTAAAAAAAAAAGTTTAAGCTTCTAAAACTTAGAGCAGTCATAGGAAGACAACTTCATACTTTATTCTGATTTTTGTCCTAATTCAGTTAAACAGAGTGTGTGATGGAAGAGAAAGTGACTGTATTTTGAATGACAGAATATTTTAAACAACTTGAAGATTCTGCTTTTCAGAGACACTTATTTAAAGCATTATCATTCTTTCCTTCCTAAGAAGATAGGCTGGAACTATGGTTAACTGTGACCCCTTCGGGCATCCCGTAACTCTGTATCACAAAATCTGCTGGATCACATAGCTCCAAATTTGCAGGACCAGGAACTGATCTTAGGACTATTTAAAAAAAACAAGAAAAAAATCACTTTAAAACATCATTAAGGTGTAGCGCCTGCTGCAGGCACATATTAGCAGCTTCAGTTAATATTACCAAGTGAAGTAGTATTAGACACCCGAGAAGTATGGCGTTAATATTACATTTCTCATACAAGGCACCAAAACTTTTTCAACTCTGCCCCTGTAGTAGTACCCTAAGTCAGAATCTTATACCATCTTGTCTAGCCACATCTTCATTTTGCCATTGACCACAAAACCCAGAATGTCTTAATCTTAATAGCACAGTAAGAGAGGTGTTCTGAAGTCTTTTTTATAGTCTATACAATACGCAGAGAAGAATTTTAGTTTCCTGATTAGACATACGGCATACAGAAGGCAATCATTCCCAAAAGGCTATTAAGGGCCCACACCTGTGAGGTATTCATGGCATGCAGCATCATTTTGCAGTTGCTAATATACAGAATTAGCACTACTATAAACAAATTTCATGTGTTGTGGATTTAGAGCACTAACACAAAAAAGATAAAAGGTTAGTGTGGCAAAGCAACATACTTGGTGCCAAACACACGCATTAAGTAAGATCATACATTTTATAATTATGGAATCCATCTTTTGATACTCTTCAGGCACAGAAAGGAAGACTGTAAGTATCTGTAGTAGGGCAAAGTAACGATTTTTCTAGATTCAAACAAGGCACCCAGACTAACTGCTTTATGTTTGTTATTTAACTAAAGCTCTTGGAAAAGAATATGCATTTAAAATCACTTGTGTGCACACTAACAGTAACATATGATACTATTAATAAAAACCTATACTCACGGAGCCTACACATTAAGATTTGTTGCCTGTCGAGATGGGGTACTTGCTATGTGAAGTAGTAAGAACTAGTATACTATCAAAAAGAATATCCATGTGTTTATTTTTTGCTGAGCTGCATAATCACATTACTGAAAGCACTATATTGGTGTCCAAGTTAAATAGAATCATAGAATATTAGAGCTGGAAGGGACCTCAGGAGCTATGAGATGGAACAGCGGATATGGTATGCATCAACTCAGATAGAGCACAGCTCCTCTCTCCAATATAACAGAAAAGAACCAGCAATAAATGCTAATCAGTATGCTCTTTAAAATGTCAGAGTGCCCAACTGAAAAGCAAGTTTTAAAGACATTAACCTTCTGAGAATAGATATGAAATTTGCTGTCAAAATTTTTGAGATCACTAAACTCAGAGGAAAGCTTGTGAAAGAAGATTCTGGGAAAGCTTTTTAACCAGCTGCTATGTTAAGCATGAAAAGGAATTCCTTTCAAACAGGAAACAGTTTGCTCACTCCATTGTAACATCCAAGTAAGTTTTGTTGTTAATTCTACTTGTGAGTCCTAACATCTGACCTAGACAGGCAGAGTATCTTGATGAGAAAGCACATGATGTTTTCTTCTTGCATATAGGTCATAGAAGTTAGAGGGAAAACTTATGCCTTTTTCCATTGCTATTTTTCTAAAATGGAAATAAAGGAATGTTAATGACTGCCATCTTCTGTCTGTATCTGAACTGCACTGGTGACAGAGTAATAAAGAAAAATCCATACATTCTTTATTTTTTGCACGTTAGAAGCTAGCGCGCGCGCACGCACACGCACACAGTGTGCTGACCATGTACTTTTTTGTGTTTAAAGTTGTTTATAATCTCTGGATTACAGAGCTTGTGTTTAGTTTCCATATGAAATAATGTTAAATGCATATACTTTTAAAAACACAATAGTCAACGTAAAAGTTAAAGCCTTCATAGTAACATTAACATATGCTCACTGAATATACTGTAATTGCTGACCGTCTTACAGCTACCTCTGTATCTGCATATCTCAGCTGCTATCCTTTTGATTATTTCCACGCCAGAACTGTGCTCCAGAATCTAAGCTTTCATTGAAAAGATTACATTTCTAGCCCTTATAATTGAAGAAAACGTTAAATGTGAACAAACTGTAAGACAGAGTGTGGCCTTTCAAAATTCTATAGGCAGCCTGGAACAACAAGTCCGAGAGCTGTAAAATGCCCCCTTCCTCCACAGGACTGTTAACCCTGAGACCTAATTATGAAGATTTAAGTGTAGCCATTAGAAGAAGAAATATCCTGAACTATACACTGGAATCTCTTTCATTGATCACTTCTGCCAACTCTGGGGAAAACTGTGAACCATTAAAAATAGAGCAAATGGAAAAAATCTCTTCTAATTGAAATCGATGGGGGAACTATGGATAAACTAACTGCATTTATCAGAACTTGATTTTCATGTAAATGTTGCTTGCTAAAGTGATATAGAGTCTTCGGTGACAGCAAATGGCCAACTCCTGTTTTTACATCTTATCTTAAAGACGACTCCCTCCAGCAGCACACTTGCAGGGATCTAGTGATTCCCACTTTTTGTATTAAGTTTCTGAAGGTAAATTCTTTCATTGCCAAGAACATGAATGTACAGTAAGAACTTGATTCCAATTGTGTTGGCACCCCGCCCCCCGCCCCCAAAATTCATGTGAATAACTTTTGAATCCTGTCTACCAGTTCTGGTCATCTCAATATGAACTATGCACTCATCTTACATCCTTGTTTGGATTTTGTGTTTGTATGTTCAACTCATATTATTTGGGTACTTAAAATGAAAATAGTTATGTTCCAGCTAGGGTCAATGAAGTAAACGACTCCCCAACAACTGGAGTGGATTGTTTTACACTCTGAAATTACCTAGAATTTATGTCACAGGTTTATGACATTACTCATGTTTTTAGAGGAGCAAGGATGTATCTTGTCACGAAGGATCACTAAGATCACTAAATTATGATCAAATCCAGAGTACTTTAAACCCAGCCATTTGAAAGTCAGTGGGACTTGTTCTCTTGAATTACTCAGTTGAAAATATCTCAATCTTTGTATGTAATTTTCCTCCTTAGGAAATTTGGGATTTGCTGGTATTGAATTTTGGATAGAGTTAAACTCACTAACCCTATATACTTATGTAGCATTTTCTCTACTTTGGGTTTGTTCTAAATGCATATTTGTTAATGCAGAGCTTCTCTTTGATGTTAGTCTGCAGTTCACTCCTTTTACAACTTGTTACACTTGCCAAAGCTAGGCTTCAAGGGGGAAACCGTGGCGTATGCACAGTATGTAGACTGGATTTTCTTTCAGCAGAATGGATGTTGCATTCAGACAGCAGGTTAGATGACATTCAGTGAATAAGAGCTGTTCAGTATTCGTTTTTATTCTGTTCAATGTCTGTCTCCCTTCATCATTCACTGCATACTACTCAAGCTGCACGAGTAAAGCGGGCACTGTAGATAAAACAGTATGTAATTCTACCAAAAACTAATAAAAGTAGAATTAAGATAGATAAGGCAATTTTACATTGGTATTTCCTTACTTGAGTATTTCCCTTTGCACCCTTAATGTTCTTTTAACAGTTTATATGCATCACTCTTTACAGTGTTTTTATTTATTAAGACAAACTAAAAATCCATTCTGAGGAATTATTTACTGGAAAGGAGTATCATATGCTTTCTGGGACAAAATCGATGTTCATGCATGTAGAAGTTTTTAAAAACCTTTTTAATTTCAACCATATCATAATGAGTTTTCACCAGACAATAAAAAGGCACCTCTGCAAGCTAGGGACTATATCCCACCAAACTCCAAGTTTCTACCACCTTCTGCTAAGATGGTGAAGATGTTTTTAAAATATCTCAAAAATAATTTCATAATGGCAAAAAAGTATTTTCCTCCACTCTTTGTGCTCAGAGAATGGAATTATATTAATAAGGTATTTTCCAGGAGAGTCCCAGTACTCTGACCAGATGGTTATGTATTAAACACTAGTAGGGCATACTGCGGGGCCTATTTCTTTCATCTGGCCTTTGAAGAAAGTGAGATGAATTGAACTGAAGGTTGATCTGGGAGGGTTTTGGTATTTGATCATGTGCTGCTGTTTGGTACAAAGGATGAGATGACTGCCTTGCACTTTGTTTTTGTAATTGGCAAGCAACTTAGAGCCCTTTGTAAGAGCAGTTTAAATAAAAAAAATAAAATAAAGACTGGATTTGGCTATTTTTGTCTGGTTCATCAGTTTATAGATACACAGAAACTAAACCATTCTCCACTTCTACTGGGATAAATATTCCCAGCGGCTCCACAGATAAAATATTTCCAAAACAAACAAAAACAATTATGTTTGGATCTACCCTATCTAACACACACACAAACAGATGCAGTTATTTTATTTATATAATTACACACACACAAAATCAGCTTCACAACCTGGGGAGCTCTGGTCCATATTTATTTAATAGAAGAAACTATAGGTGTTTTGAAGGGAAAAAAGTATTAAAGGTGTGAGAACGAGACTGGAGAAGAGATTTATGTTGACTATTATGATGCTGGACTGAACAAACTTCTCCTAAAGTTAGCAGTGACAGAAGACATGATAGGAAAATATGGATTTATAGGGTCTGAATAATCATTTTTACTTGTGCATGAATGCTTTTAATTGAATACAAAGGAACTAAAAACTCCTCTTTACATTACCACAATAACTAATTCAACAGAAATGGAAATTAAATCAGCAGAGACCATGCCCCAAATTAGAATTTTTCCATCAATCAGAAATCCAGCAGCAATTTTTAGATAAAATATGGTCTGGTCTACTTATAACATGCTACCATAATTTTTGACATTGCAATAAGAAATCTTATAAATTGAAATAATACAGTTAGCATGAAAGCAACAATAATTATACTGCATGATAAGAGATCTAAAAGTGTTTTTGTTTGGTTATAAATCATGATATAAATTCTTCAGAACAAATTTAGAAGCTAAATTAGATCATATTTGAAAGTTTATTCTTCTAACCTAGACTGTATGTTACTGAAAATTGTTTCAACTTTAATTAGGCTAGACAGTGATTTTTAAGATTTTCCGAACACCTAAGAGTTCCTCAACTCTTCAACCTGGGGGTTATAAACCTCTAGGGCCAGTATCCTTGACAAAATGACCAGAGTCTAGACCAATCTGGAAACTCCTGATGTAGAATATACATTTTTTACACTATAGTTAGGTGAGCCAGGAAAATAATTTGGAAGAGTGGCACTGAGTGGATTAACGTCTCTAAAATTTGTGGGATTTTGAATTAGAGCAATTAGAAACACTGCAGCTTGAAAAATCTGACTCCTGATGTGCAGAGTTTTAAGGAGCAAAAGCAATCAACAAGAAGATCCAAATCAAGAAAATATTCTCTTAATTTAAAGCAAGACAGAAGATGGGACAATAGAGGTATGAAATCACTTGCCCAATGAGCAGCAATTACAAACCTGAACAGAGCCATCAATGCATCCAACTCTCAGGATCCTGTGGAAGCATGTTACCCAAGTCAATGCCTCATTTGCTGTCTTGGCTTCACCAGAACATCCCCTCTCTACATGTGCTATTCATTTTTAATTCCTTCAGGACATCCAGAGCTTCTCCTTTCTAAGGATAATTTTTTACTTTGGGGGGGGGGTAAACTTATGGGAGTACTGATTTCTTTGCTTTAATTCGCCTCACCTTTCAAATCCTCTGTTACGCTTGTTACTACAAGTCTCCCACTAACTGACATAACTTTAAAAAAATTCTTGTAAACACTAAGGTTACCTACTTCTCAAAAGATGTGAAGTCAGGCTGGGGTTTTCTTTAAGGACAGAAAACAAACAGGTCCAATAGAAGAAAAGGGACTTTTGTTCAGAAGTGAGGCTATTATTACATTCTTTGAATACTAAGTATTATTCTTTGGGAGGTTTTTTTAATATACTATTTTTATTCTCTCCATTATTTATTTTTACTATGCAATGGTCTTCACCCCATAAAGAGCGTGGGTGGATGTGGGTTGGTGGAGTAACACTACGATTTTGTTTTCCATAAAGTCCCTAACATTTATAAGGTACTAATAATGGGTCTGAGGTATCAAAAATCTGGATAATCTCTATCCATAGTGAACACAACTCAGGATACATTTATAGCATTACAAAAAGCATAACAGCAACACCCACATGTACACCAGAATTGAATTTCAGGGGGACCCTGAAAAACAAATTTAATATAGCGCAACAATTTAAGGAGAAATGATAAATGTGGATGTCTAAACAAAATACATTCTTCTGCGACAGCTAACTTAATATATTCCAGTAGTACTAGTCTGGCTCCTTCAGAAAGAGGCTTATATAGCTCAGAGACATGAAATGATATAGTTCTGCAGTAGCAGCACATGCAGAGAGTCACGTAATAGCCGTCAGGACAAGTACATTAGGTGTCATCCCTCCCTCCTCCTGTTAGCAGTTACAAGGGTCCATGCAGATTGACTGTAAGCAGCTTGTCAATGTGAACAAGAGGATGGCTTTGTCTGTGTGCACAGCAAGAGAAGGAAAGGCTTTGAGCACTTTATAACTTTATCCTGATAAATAAAGGAAGATGTCAGATGCATCTTTCATTTAAAGATGATAAACTTAAGATATTTTCCCATTTAGACTTGCAAGCTTTAAAGAGAAAGATCTAACATCCTGCCTTTTTAAAAAAGTGGGGAGGAAGGACCATTTCCATAAAGAAACCTACAATCAGAAATAGAACAATTTGGTATTAGACGTGCCACAGGAAGCAGGAGAGAGGCAGCGTGGGTTTATAGCACAAAACTCTATTGTACTGAAACACGACTTTTCCTATGGATGGTCAGCCATCCTGTTATGTGGCTTTCTGCTTCCTCTAGTATTGTGAGTTTCAAGTCACTGAAAGAGAGAAGTTTTTAAACTGAGGTCTGTGTTGGGAATTTGAAACACTTTCAATACAGTTTAGCCAAACAAATACATCATGGCTAGACTCTTAACATCCTGGTTCAGTTTGCTGAAGCCTCTATTCTTTTAAAAAATTATATAATCATAGGAGAAATTTTGTAATCATGTAATGTATCCTATGTAAAACAGGAGAAATAACTATCTTGTTAGTTTTGTCAGGTTCTGACAACATTAGGACTAACTGAAAAGAAAGCTGAAAATGCAGAAGAAAGCCAAATACAGTGTATAACTGAAACAATGCAACCTCCAAAAAACAAGCAACATTTGCTACGGTAAACAGTGATGTTAAATGAAAGATCTTGAAAGATTCACTTAGGCCTGGTCTACACTAGAAAATTACGTTGGTTCAACTACATCAGTTAGAGATGTGAAAAGTCCATGCCCCTGAGCTGCGTTGTTAAGCTGACCTAAAGTCCCATGTAAACAGCACTAGACAGACCAAAGAATTCTTCTTTTGACACACCTACCCTCTCTCAGGGAGGTGGATCACCTACAGCAATGGAGAACTCCTCCCACCAGCATAGGTAGTGTCTACATGAAGCACTATAGCAGAGTGAAGCATTTTAAATGCAGACAAGCCCTTGGAACCTTTCTATTTACTTTTTAATAATTTGCTTTTAAAATTAGAAGTGTTACATTGGCTCCATTTATGAGATGAAAATCTAGCATGAACTCTGAATGTCTGGATATTCAATTCCTTATCAGTCTTAAATTACTACTCCTGTATCTGAGTTTCAAATGTGTAATATGTATGATGGTTGTTTTAAAGTGCCTCAATGGAAGGTCAGAGGGTTCTCTCTGAAAAACATTTACATTGGAGCAAAGTGACTAAGTAACTATTAATGCTAGTTAGGTTAGGACTTGTAGCATGTGTTCCTGCAAGAAAGTACAGCACATACCAGTTTCATTACGATCTATGCAGTGAACTGTGGAGCAGTCTGGTTTGTGCCACTGGCAGATTTTCATATGCTGCAGTTACGAGTGTGCAGTATTAAACAGCTTTGCAGTTACCTGATATCCTTCTGTTTTCTTCTGACACCACTTCAACAAGGCATTTCTTTTGGACCCTCCATATTCTCTTGCAAGAGCAGATAAAGGGTCTTTCCTTTCTTCCCTGAGAGTAGAGAAAAAAAAGTAAAATTTTGATATCATTCCATCTTTTGCAATAATTCTGTTAACAAAATGAATAACCATCCCAGTGAGAAGAATAAGCCTAAAAATGCTGGCTGCTGAATATATGCAGTTAAGCCTGCAAAACATTCCCTATTAAGTCAGAACAAATCAATTGTTCCATTTGCAGTCACTATGCATATTGATCAGACAGACAAAAACACTGATTGTGATTTTATTGACACCTTTTAGTGTTTTCACCACTGGCATTAATCAGTTAAAATTTAAATATTTTTTAATTAAAGCCACCTTTCTAGGTCTTTATGTGCAAACAAGACATTTTCTAAGAGTTCATAATATTAAGCTAATGTGCTAGAACACACTACCTCTCGGCCTGAAGGATGAGCTAATTTAAACAACTTTATTTTGTTTTTTAAAATAATAAACTGATGGTATCTCTTCTGCAGCTCAGGGCTGATTAGGAATGTAATATTAATAGCACACAGTTACTGCTAACAGACTTTGTCCCAAGATCTAGAGCTTTCAGTAGGAAGGACATGCTCAAAGAGATAGTCTCACTGGTCTACTTTATATGCAGACAACATTTATTATTTACTTTACTTGTTAATGAAATGGTGTCCAGTTCCCAGCAACAGCTATTATAGATACAAGACTAATACCATAACGACCTCATTGTCTTAAATACTTGTGTAATTTTGGGAATATTTATGAATAAGCCGAACAATTTTACTTTTAAAACTTGTTTGCACAGGGAGAGGTTGGGTTTTTGGGGGGGAAAGGAAAGGAAATATTTTTTCCTTATGATAAAGGTCAGAAGGAAAAAAACTGTCCCTGGACTGGTATGTTTTCATAACAATTTTGAATGATAAATATCAGTTTTATTAGGCTAAAAATCACATTGATCAAAATAATTCCTATATTAATAGTGTTATTACTGAAGTTAACATTTCTATAGTTGCAGTAAGTCTTTCTGTAATAAAGGGTTTCCTGTGCAGCTAAAAGGACTAGGTTTCATGCATTCTAAATAGTTTAATGAGCAGAGAGGGATATTTCAATAGATTTTGCAGTTAATCCTAATGTTCTCTATTTGGAAAAAACAACACTATGGGGCTAGTTAGCACTTTACAGTGTGAATAAGACTTCTTTAAATAATTCTATGCATGTTTAAATAAAAGATTCTCAAGTCCCCATGCCAGTACTACAAATAATTACCCTTTCCAGATCCACTCATTCCAAACACAGCTAGTTCAGACTAATTACTTAATTCTTGTCTCTGTACGCTTTAGGACCAGCCATTTCAACTCCAATAGCAAATAATGTTCCAACAGAACTCCTGCAGATGTAGGTCTGGCTTATACCAGAATTTTACATTGGTACAGTCACATCTTTCAGTGGTGTGAAAAAATCCACACCATTGAGAGACGGAGCTATGCTAACCTAATCCCTGGTGTTGGCAATGTGAGGTAAACGGATGAACTCTTATCAACCTAGCTACCACCCACCTCTCAGGTAGGTGGATTAACGACAGTAACAAGAGAATTCCTTCCGTCAGTGTAGGTAGCATCTAGACTGAAATGCTACAGCACTGCAGCTATGCTGCTGTAGCATTCTAAGAGTAGACAAGGCCTTAAATGCATCAATTTCACAAGCCTTGCTGGAAAAAAACAAATCTTGAAATCTGAATTTCACAGAATATCTTCGCACATGTAGAATGATGCCTCATAATAAGCAACTATTCTACAGGACCATGTCTAATTTAACTTCATATGCCATGTTCAATAGTTCAATGAACTCTGGTTTAAGATGAAACGAGATTATGTCCCAATGTCAAATTAAATATTTAAGAAAATCAGAGTTTCTTAGAAGTCATTGTAATGAGAAGTCTTAATTACAAATGACAAAACTGAAAAATTGTTCAGAATTAGGCAGCTCAAATGCAAGACACTGGTATTAGAGAGACCAGGTGGGTGAAAATTTTTTTGGGACCAGCTTCTGTTGGTGAGAGAGAATCTTTCAAGCTTACACAGAGCTCTCCTTCTCATCTGGGAAAGATTCAGTGGCACAGCTAAATACAAGGTGGAACAGATTGTTGAGCATAAGTAGTTAATACATTTCAAGGGATCATTCAAGGTGAAGTTACTGCTTGAAAAGTGAATGGTTCCTTGAAATATGTTAGCTACTTATACTTATTCTTCTTTTGTTTAGCATATTTAAGCATAAATACCAATTTCATGGAGTGTTATACTAAAGATACAGCAATTTTCTTATATACACAGTATTAATTTTAAAACTAAAAGAAACAATCACACCAAAATACTGGATTATATTTAACTTGATAGGCACCAAACTAGGGAAATGTCATCTAGAATAGATTGAATTACTGTCAGATAGTTGTACAACTGGCTGAAAGACCATACTCTGAATAGTTGATAATGGTTCACAGTCTAACTGAGAGGATGTAGCTAGTGGAGTCTGACATGGGGCAGTCCTAGTACTAATCAATATTTTAATTAAATGACCTGGATAAGAACGGAGAGTATGCTTATAAAACTTGCATATGACATCAAGCCATGAGGGGTTGCTTTAGAGGACAGGATAAGAATTCAAAACAACCCTGACGAACTGCGGAACTGGTTTGAAATCAATAGAATGAAATTCAATAAAGGTAAGTGCAAAGTTCTTTACTAAGGAAGGAAAAATCAAATCCCCAAATACAAAATGGGGAATAACTGGTTAGGTGGTAGTACTGCTGAAAATGAAATGGGGGCTATAGTGGATCACAAACTGAGCATGAGTCAACAATGCGATGCAGTTGCAAAAAAAGGCCAATATCAATCTGGGATAGATTAACAAAAGTCTTGTGTATAGACACAGTTGGTACTGGTGAATCATCAACTGGAATACTGTGGCCAATTCCAGGTGCCACATTTTAGGAAAGATGTGGATAGACTGATGGAGTCCAGAGGAGAACAACAAACATGTAAAAGGTTTAGAAAACCAGACCTATGAGGTAAGGTTAAACAACTGGGCATGTTTAGTCTTGAGAAAAGCAGACTGAGTAGGAGACCTGATTAGTTTTCATATATGTTGAGGGTTGTTAAAGAGGACTGTGATCAATTGTTCTCCATTTCCACTGGAGGTGGGATAGGAAGTGATGGGCTTAATCTGCAGCAAACGATATTTAGATTAAATATTAGGAAAAACTTTCTAACTAGTAAGGTGGTTAAACTCTGGAATAGGTTTCCAAGGGAGGCTGTGGAATACCCTTTGTTGGAGGTTTTTAAGAACAGGCTAGACAAATACCTGGCAGGGATGGTCTATGTTTACTTTGCCCTGTGCCTCAGTGCAGGCATGGGTTAGACTTTTCTCCTCAAGACCTCTTCCAGTCCTACATTTCTATGACTCCATAGACTGATGCCTTAAGGAATTGACTTTGCTCTTATACCTCCAGATAAAAACATGCGTTAACCCAGATTCTTGCTTTAGTTAGTTAGTTAATTTGGATCTTGTGTTTTCAAACTAAAATGAAGATTATGCAATGCCACTATAATTTAAGAAAAAATAATGGAGATAACTCTCTGAGATGTGTGACAACATATAAGAAACCTGAGTCAAAATTTTCTTTTCATTCTAAACATGCTGGGTAGCCATGAGGGAACTGTACAGCCTGTTCCCAAATTCCAGTAAGGCACATGGTTAATATCAAGTCCTTACTGTTATGAAAACAGTGTAGAAGGAAACAAATTAAAATGAATTGTAGGGAGACAATGAGAAATGGTTTGTGATTGAAATAAATCTTATAAATGAATATATTAGGTCAATTGTATTCCAAATCAAAGAACTGATTTATGGTTTCAAGTTGGAGCACAGGGTGTGCCCACAGTTATTGTCTAGGTTTGCAAAGATTTATTTTCTTAAATAAATCCTTACTTTACATCTTATAATAAATTTTTGTAAGCTACACACAATGTATTAAAAACCCAACAGTAGGTTCTCTTCTGAAGAGGATTCCCATGGGGCAATTATTTTTAATTATACTGCCCTTCCATTGCTCTAATAGCAGCAGGTTTTCGTCCTACAATGCTTAGCATGCTAATTCAGACTTACCCAAAGCAGTTGTGCTACTGAGATGGCCATTCTTCATCTATAACTTATTCATAATTGTATGCTTCATTGCAATCTTTGCTCTACTAACAGTGCAGGTGTAAATCTTAGTAGTTTCTTAAGCTTCACATAGAAACAATGAATTTTTTACCCTTATTCAAAATCTAGATGTGGGATCTCCAATCACACTAAAGAAACACAATTTATTTGTAAATTACCAGGAAACTAAATGGATGAATGGTACCCTGCATAGGCATGGAACTTCACTCCGTAAATGATTGGGACGATGCTGAAGTATGCCTCAGATAATCTCAGTGAAATCATTGCTTTGGATCATGTCCTGAGCTGCAAACAATTTCTTAATTTTATAATGTAATTATTAAATATCTAGATGGATCAGAGGGTACAGTCTTTTTATATAAAAATGTTGATGAGAAGTTTTACTGTCAGGTGATCTTGGGAAAGTCATTTAACTTCCTGTGGATCAGTTTCCCAACCTGTGAAATGTACTTAGCTCACAGGTGTTGAGAGACTTGATATTATATAGTGTTTGGAATCCTTGTATAGAAGGCACTATAAAAGTGAAGAATATTTTCCCCATGATCTCCATATAAAAGAAGACAGCTGTTCTTTCTAGGGTATTAGAATATGAGCATCAGAAGGATGGAGTATATCGTCTTTAACTGAGGGTGTGCCCCGCCATTTGTTACTTACGATGACAATCTAAGTCTACGAGGGCGACCTGGTGGATCCCCATCTAGCACTGTTTTATCCATGTGCATTCAGGAGGTTGTAACCATAATTGAGATGCAGACCTTGCTACAGTCATTTCTGTCTTTGTCATCATGGGATTATATCTTTGCCACATGCTCTACATGAGGCCAAACGTAAATCAACTCAAAACTGAGGCTGGTTCAGAATGCTACATCTCATTTCTTAAATATAGTTTCTCACTACAAACACATGACTTCAAAGCTTATGACCTGTCCTGGCTGTCCGATGGCTTCCTGGTGGAGTTTTTAAGGTATTGGTGTTGACACATAAGCCCTAAGTAGCCTGGGATCTGCCTTCCCAAGAGACCATACCTTGAGGTACTACAGAGAGTCCATGCAAAGTTCCATAGGTTACTGAAGAGTATTACTGCAAGGATAAGAATGCTAGGATTAAATTCTATGCTTGCCTGGTATGGTTTTTCACAGTTGTGAAGTTAATACTGGTTTAAAAACCATACTGTGTAATAATGGGTTGTACCTTATTCGACTTCTTGTTGTAGGAGTGACAGATGCTGTAGGAGAGGATGAGAGAGAGAGTTGTGGTGAGGTGGTTCCCATTGCCATGAGAGAGGCTGGAGATGCTCCGTCAGGTGCACTAATGTCCCGTTTGATTTCTTCACTACTTCGTCGAGACACTGGATGTGGGGGGGAGGGGGAAATACCCATGAGGTTATCATTTGCAAACAGAAAGCATTCCAAGCTAGTTCCTATTGTTTGATATGTACTCTCTCAAAAGCTCTAGAAACAAATATATAACCTCATATAAGCAAGAAACATACAAGCCTATACCATTTAATTCTTAATATTTCACTCTTGCTAAAGAGTTTTTAGGAAAGGGCTATACTGATAAAATTAGCCAAATTTTGTATGATTAAATTTTAACTGAAGCAAGGGCAATTTGCTAAATGGATGCTTCTATGTCCTCTCTAACAGCAGTATGGGAAAGTCTTGAATAGGGCAGATGCTACATAAAACCAAACTATTATGTTTTCTTATAGACATGAAAAATAGTTACGATGCTAGAGTTTGGGTTTTTTTTTTAATTTGTTCAAATATATGAAGTTTAGCAAATAAAACAGGCACCTGAGTGAAAGTTGGCAGATGTGAAGAAGAAATTTGATTAGCTGTGACAGCTGGCCTTATCAGAAGTCATAGGGAGAATCTGATTAACAATGAAAGGTATCCACGTAACACCCTGGAACAGCATGGACTGCCATGAAGTTTGCCTGATGAAAATTTTAATTAAAAAAGTGACCAAGACAATCAGTCACTTTCCACAGAAAATAGCTACTGTGGATTTACCACAGGGCAAACAGTTGGCACCAGCATCTGAAAGGCAACCACCATATCCTGAACATATGTCAAAATTCAGAATGGCTGTGTAGTAGCATGTTTTTCCTCTACATAGAACAGTTTCCAGTTAGAAGTAGGGAAGCTGAGTTTTGCTTCCTAAACTTGCTAACAAGCTACTGAAAAATACAAAATGCTCCAAATATTTCTAGAAAGATTTAATTTCTACTGGTATCAGGGAGTATGTTAATTTATAAATATCTTACACAATAAATTAGGAAAAAATAAAAATAAAAATTGCAATATATCACTCTTTTGGATGGTTAGAAAACATGCATTTTAAATCCTGTTTTAAATACATTTTCTAACCTATGCCACTAGGATTGAAAACTTGAAAAATACAATTTACTTTTCACAATTTACACTATTTGGTTTATCATCTCCTCTCTCTCAACTTGGATGGTAAAAGAACATATTCAGACTCACTTTTTGTTTGTATTCAGAATGACTTTCAGGTTCTTAGGGCTGAAACATTTGTGCTGCACATGATGTGTGGGAAGGGGTTTTTTTTTCTCTCTCTTTTTTTTTAAAATAGCCACTAGAATTTAGAAATAGGTACATGATTTTATATTGTACTTACACTCGATAAAAGCTGATTTTTTATTTATTATTAAATTCAGGGTTGTTTTTTTAATTCAAATTAGCACGGACTTGACTTTCTATATAAACTACATGATACTGTTACTAGTGGCCCATGTAAATATTTTCAGTTCTGGAAGCATATTTTAGAAATGATTAACTACAAACACATTCACTTCCCCTATACAGTTAGTAGAAATTTTTTAGAGTTACATATAAAGGAGTATGTTTAAACATATTATAGTAGTCATTTCATTTTGCACATTTATTAATTTATGATAATATGCACATAAAACCTAGCAGTCTCATTTAAAATACATAAGCTGGATGGAATTCTTTGCCATGGGAGAAGACCTATATACAACTGAAAAAGAATAAAGAAAGGCATATTAAACTGCTCTCTATTAAATACATTCGATAAGGCACAAGTCGGCATATACTGCCATTGTTGTATCACTTGAAAAATGTGTATCCACAAAGTAAAAGCTATAAACTGGGAACAATTATTTTCTGTTTACCTTGCAAGTCAAAACTCTGTGCAACATTGAGAAGAAAGGTTCTAGAGGAATACCCGTTTCCTGGATGGCTGAAGATGAGTCATGAATGAATCTTAGTTGTGTATACACACAGCTAGCTATTAAAATATGCCATAGGAAGAAACTGTTCCACAGAGTTAAGCTGCTCAATTTTGTTTGATCTAAAAGGTCAGAACAGAGGTTCCCTAACTGTGGGAACACCCTCCCCAGGGCTGTGTGGAGGAATATTTGGGGGGAGAGAGGTGGAAGCGAGGGCAGGGCCCGGACCAGCCCTCACGGGAGGGAGGTGGTGGCAGGAAATGAGCACCACCCAGCCCCACTCTACTTCCAACCCCAGCTGGGAGGAGTGCAGACAGGGGTAAGGGACGGGGCGCAATGTAAAAAGTGTGGGGACCACTGGGTCAGAAGAATATTTTTATCAAGTGCTTATGTTTTTTCTAGTATAAAGGCAGGATTATATTTAGACATTTAAAAGTAAACAATTCCAAACAAGAAACTGGTGTTTGCATACATTAGTTGATAGAGTCTACAACCAATATCAGTCGGAAGACAGAAATTCTCTCTAGAAACAGTAGATTGGGCATGTAAGTACAGCACTGAAAACAAAAGGTTCCTGCTTTTATCTGGCAACTACGTAAAAGGTATTACCGGAGATAGACTTTGCACTTTCCATGGCAGGTACTCTTGGCAATGAGGCTGGTCTGCTGGTAGAGGATGTTCTCAACAAATGTTCTGCTCAAAGGGAAAGAAATAGATGTGAAACTAATGCAGATTTCAGTTGTAGGGATGCTATTAGTGGGGAGGCTGTGACAAATAACTGATTACATGTCTGTCGAGAAGGAAGCTGAATGTTTGTCTATTACCATAAAGTTGATCATGAAGTCATCCTAAGCATCCCTCCACTCAAAACCCCTTAGTAGACTGTTGCCAACATCTGCTATCATAAATCTTGTAAACAAAAGGCTGGGCAAGAACTCCCTCTTAGCACATGCCAAAACTACTCCATAAATCAGACAGTAGGAGATACTAGTAAAGTAGATTGTTGTCATCGTTTCTGGAGTTCAAATCCATCGTTGTTGTAACAAAACCTTTTATCATTCCTTATATCTTCCATGCATAACAGTAAGAAGCTGCTTTAAATGCTAAAAAGAAAGATTAATTCTGCCCACTGGCAGAACTGATTTTTTAAAATTTATGTTTCAATCTAAAAATTAGATCAAAATGGGTCTTATGTATATTAAAAAGAGAAATCTAGCAATAAAATGGACTTTGTATAAACATCAGACCCATTTTGATCTAACTTTTAGAATAAAAATACATTTTTAAATCAATATTCTTTAACACAATTAGCACACAAAAGACACCTGGCTAAAGAGTTCTATAGCAATAGTATAGTGAGTTGTATTAGTTAATATAAGTACATAAAATTATCGAAAGAGGCAGTCATTTTTTGAATAAAGATTAACAGAAATGTTTAAAAAATATAAATGACTAATTCATTAATAAAATATAGTGGTAGATGAGCAACACAGATATAAAAAATACAAACATATGCATTTTAAAAGTAAACAGATTTCTTACCTACCATGCCTAGTGTTCAGAATTCTGTTTCTCTGGTACAAGTTGATTATACTAAATACATTAAACAGTGTAAAGAATGCAGCACCCTTTATGAGCACTTTATAAATTTAGGTTATTAAACTCTTTAAGGAGAAACAAAACTCTGAACACAGGTTCTGGCAGACCACAAATCTTTCAGATTACTCTGAGAATGTACATATTTCTAATATTTATGTTTACTCATGTGTTCTGTTACAACAATTTAAGATGCTAAATCATTTACTTGGTAAGGCCTTTCAATTTTACCAAAAAAATCTAAGTATTCTAAAATTAAAACACCCTTAAAACACCCGCTTTACTGAGCAAATAACCCCAATATGCATTCAACAGAAGTACAGAAAGAAGTCTGGCATATATAGACATCATTAAAGAGGAAATATATAACTTGGATTCATATGGGGATTATCTTGAAAAAACATCTACAAAAAAGCCCCCAAACAGGCATAAATCAGATAGCTACACCCAGCATACAAAAACAATTAATTCTTATAGGAAGGGCACATTGCGAACTGAGTTTGACAGACAACACAAAGTTAGCAGAACAGGGAACCATTAAGAAATGGAGATATCAACACTTAACTGAATTCAGTTTTCTGTCCCACTGTCAAAATGCCATTACTTAAATATTGATAGCATAGCAAAGAAAACGTTTTTTATTTACATGCAATAGCATACCTTGTATTTTTAATCTTGAAACATTTAATTTTGAAAAATTTAATCTTGGACAATAATACAATAAGTCCATATAGGGGTCTTCTTTTTAAGACCTTGCATAGTCCTCTGGGACAAAGCGTCAGGACTTCTTGTCATGAGTGCCATGTTGGACTGGCTTTGCATATACCTTCAATATATTTTGGCACTTTTAAAGGCATGCATATCCCAATAGCAAGACATAGGGTGGCTCTGTCAAAAGTCCAGATGGGCATCAACTCTACAGAATTCATCCATGGGTGAGACAACCCTTTAAAAAAAACCTATAATGTACCGAAGACATACATGGGAACACTGAAGCTCTGTGTTCCACTAACAGAGACCAAAAGTTCAGGAGACTATAAACCCATGAGACAATTAATGAGGGAAGAGAGCAAACTTGGAAATTTCATTTAAATATAAATGTATATAGTGTGTCAAACACTTGAAGGGAGGAAGCCTGTCTTTACAGTGAGGAATGCACTGCTGGGAATGGCTGAGGAAACCAATTGCAATGTACTAGTCTATAAAAATGAATTCTAATTACAGTAATTGAAAGGCTATTTATAGTGAAACATTAGAATTCTGATGTATTACAGGCTAAAGTTATCAGATTGAAAATGAAAAGAATGATCACAATTTAATAGCAGGTGCATAAGTGAAGAGTTTCTAAAATCTGTCTGCTGCACATTCATGTGACAAACAAGGTGGCTCAAAATAAAAGTCCATATACAGTCACCTGAATTAGCTCTGGAAGAAATACATGTAAAATTGGCAAATGTCAGTAAATGGTCATTCCACGCAAATCAATTTGCTGTTAACTGAATTTACAAAAAGGAAAGGTTAAATACATGTTGCACTTGTAGAAAAAGCTGTTAATTCTTTAAATGTAAAATTAATAAAAAAGTCATAATTAAATATGACTATTAGGCTTTCATTTATTAATCTGTTCTGAATAATGTAATTTCAGGTAAACAATATTTAATTAAAATACTCAAACTGGTAGCTACTGAAATCCATACAAACAAAAATTGAATCCTTTCAAGAGTTTTTATAAGGGAAAGTAAAGAAATATTCAGATGCTCAGGATCCCCTCAGCCTTTTGCACTGGATTATCTATGGACTATGTTTAATAAACTTTGGCAGCAATTTTTTTTTTCTAATAAAGATTAACTGTACAAACAGCCACTGTATTCAGAAAAGTACCAGAATTATTTGCTTCGGAATAGCAATTCTTGAACTCCAGTGGAAAAAAAATGTATATTTCATGAGAATTAGTCTCTCTCTCATCTCACATGCATCCTTTTGATAACAGACATATTATACTGAAATGCACCAGGGTATTGTGTTTCAGCCTCTCCCTGAAATTCCTGGGTTTTGTGGGTTTAAATCACACTCAATATTTAAATATGTTTCTCAATTAAAAAAAGTGAAAGCTCCACCACCACTTTACCTCTTATATTAAAGATACTCATTACAAGCCAATGGTAGCACAAGTTTTACTAGAAGAAAAGCTGATGAGGTAGAACGCATACCTTGAACAGGGATTTCGGCATAGTTTGGTCTTTTGTCTGATAAAGTTGTAAGTGGTTTGGAGGTTGATATTGGTCCACTTATAGAATGCCTCTGAAAAAGTAAGATACCATGTCACAACATATTTAATTTGAAGATAGAGGAACCATGAACATGGATTGTAAAGCAAATAACCCCTAGTTTGTGTCTAATGAGTTAATAACTGTATAAAATCAGCCTAACAAAAAGACCCAGTAAACTTATAGTAGTGTTGTAGTGTCAGAATGTGACAAATATATTCAGGTTAGTATAGGCAACCTGCAAAGAGAAATTATGCCCATCTTTGCTTCCATGTGATGGATAAAGAAGGCCTGAATGTTACTTTTTACTTGAGACCTGGTCTACACAGAAACATTGCACCAGTTTAACTAAAGTTGCAGTATTAAACCTGTACAGGTGTGTGAATAAAATGTGGTAAGAATCCACACACAAAGCTGCACTGGTTTAATACTGCAACTTTAGTTAAATCAGTGCAACCTCTATGTATAGATAAGCCCAAAGTCTTATTGCTTGTGCATTTACATTATTCATACTTAGATCTTATTTACCTCCTTTTTTCCTGAAAGATTATGCACAATTAAATTACGGTAGGTTTGACATTACATGTACCAAGGAATTGAAACCTGAATCAGAGTGATTTTTATTCAGAATGTTAAAGACAGTTTGGTTTTGTTAACACCTATTTAATTCGAACACTCTACAAACAGCTGAAAGAAAAGATCTTAGTTAAACATGTATCATACCTTTATTATATCAGTCTAATTACTTTTCCATCTGAAGGTCCTCTGAATTGCAGTTCTAATCTGAAAGGTAACTATGTAAAATTGGAACCATCTTAACAAAATTTTGGCTTTTCTCACTGCTCTTTTCAGAGCCTACCCAATAAAAACTGAGCTGGATTTTTTATTTTCTTGTTCAACTGAATTGTTCACTAAACTCTAATCAGATACCCCTGTGCACACTCACTGAAAACAGTGGGGCTTAATGGAACTCCAAAATGCCATTTCTATACTCACTTTCAGAGTAGAACTGCACTTTAATGTTCATTTTTTTTATATGCAGCCCCCACTGTAAAGTACATACCAAACTTTTTCATAGGATGTCCCACATCCTGTCTTTGGGAGCCCTCACCTTCCATTCACAGTAGCAAGCACAGCTCCTGGATATCATCGCTGAGGAACTACAGCAATTACTTTCCTAGCATTTTTCTTTGTAGCATTTATGTATTTTTAGCTGTAATGAATCTTTACTCTGAAAAGAAGGACAGCCAGCAATGTGTGACTTGATAGTATTCCACGGACCACATGCAAATTATGTGTGGACTGTCTGGAACCACTAGGCTATATTGTGGAAATATATATTTGTTCTGAAATCTGGATTTTGCATTTGGAATATTGCCATTCCATCACTAAATGTATGATTCTGTCCTTGTTTACAGAAGCGTAAATCTGCAGTATTCTTCAATGAAGTCAACCACACCCACTGGATGCATTCACTGTTTTTTCAGTAGCTGAATGAACTGTACAGTTTGATAGTTATTCTCTATGTTCACTGAAACCAGCAATTAATCTATGGAGGGTATCAGGAAAGACTATTTGCATTTTTATTGCTTGGAAAGTATTAACCTGGTTTCAAAATATCTAATGCAAATTATAGTATACCTTCATTATTTACTTACATCACACTCCTACATTTAACTACCTGATCAATCCACTAAAGAATTTAACATGAAAATCCTGTCAGCTTCCCATCTGGCCCATGATAAGATGAGAAGGCTAAATGAACCAGTCCTTATCTTCATGAGATAAAGGGTTCAGGTGCTTTCTCGTGCCAAGTCATGTAGAGAAGCTAAACTCAAAGATATGATAAAAAATGAAACCTTACACGTCCTTGCATACACAGGATTACAAAGCTCCTTACTCTAGCTTGGCTCTCATATATAACAACCCTTTTGCACTGGCAAGAAAATAATAAAAAACTGCAAGTGTGCAGGAGCCTACCCTCATAATACAGCAAAAGGAACTGTATTTCATCACTTTATTATCAGGTGATCTATGGGATCCTAAATGAACACTATAAAGATGAATATTTCTTTATTTAAATATGCTGTCAACTGCAAATCAAGTAAGCCCTGGGAGAGTTAATTCTAATCCATGCATGAGACTTTCCGATAGCTTATTTTAAAAGCTAATGTTTTCAATTTATTGAGAAACCGGGTCAGAGTGAATTTCCCTATTTTACAAAAAGGAAAAGGAAACAACAGTTATAACTGAAAGAAAAGGACAAAATTCAAAGAGGAAGAAACACATTTTATTTTGGCTAAGCACTCTTTACTCAGATCACAGTGTCAACTTCCTCCAGGCTTCCCACTGATGTCCTAGGGGCTTACTAACCTATGCCTCTCCCAAATATTAAACATAATTGTACCTGGATTGACAGAATTGAGAAGCCAAAAGTCTTGGAGTACAGTTGTAAGAGTTGAAAGATTTAAACCCAAACCTGTCTCCATATTTCTCTAAGGTTTTTTTTTTAAACACTTTTTTTTACCAAGGACCAACAGGCAGTCACTTGCTGCATTGCCTATATTTGGACTAGCCCTGTGAGCACTCCAGCACTCTTAGCATAGAGCAGTGGTTTTCAAACTGGGGTACATGCACCCCTAGCTCTCATCAGGGCGTACACGAGAAATCCTGCAATGGAGGACTACAAATTTTATTTAGCAAGACTTATCAATCTATTAAGAGGCATATTATGACCCTATCTCAGATGGTGGTATGCATTAAGTACATTATTTGGAAAGGGGTGCAACCTAAAAATTTTGAAAACCACTGTCAGAGGATGAAGGAAGACCTCCCTTTCCATTTCTCCCATCCTTAGACTCCACATTAGTGAAAGCCTCCCACACCTCCAAGAGAAAACTCCTGTTAAACCCTATATAAACAAGGGGCCTCCACAGTAGTCCCAGTCTTGAAGCAAGGGAACATAGTTCTAGACCTCCACTTACCTACATTTCAGTATCATGTCTCCAACCTCCATGTTCTCATATATATATATATAAGTATTTTTAAAATAATATATATAGTATTTTATATATATAGTATTTTAAAAATAAACATTCTTTGAGAGGCTCAGAAAAGTGACTGTCTTACTTAGCTGATAACTTTCTGTAAATCAGTCATTTCTGCTTGTCATAAAAGAAGGCTGCTTAGTTTTCTACTTTTTACTTCTGTTTGTACTTCAGAGTGAACCATTATGTCCAGCCGTGTCTACTCTAGCTAATTTCCCTTAGAAATTTCAACCATTCATACCATCGGTGTTGGCACTAGGGTAGACAGCCCACAAATATTCTGAGAAATTTTAGGGGGAAATGGATCAACTAAATTATTTACCAAGCTCCAATCAGCTACATCTGTACAAGCCTACTAAAACAGTGACATGAAACTAGGGCTCACCAAGAGAATAATCTGCCCTGCAGAACCTTAATTACACATGATGAGGTGCAAGAAACAATTATGCTTGACTGAGCCTATGATGAGTTTAAGGGTTGGTGTTAAACACTTGACTTGTAAATTAAGCTAATTTGATATAGAATCAGACACCAATATGGAACCCGACTTGTTTAAAAAAAGTCAATGTTGGACAAGACTCTAGTCACTAGAACTGCTCTTCAAGTGTAACATTCACTGACTCCTACAAGCCGGTTCTGAGGGACTGGACAAGTCAATAGTCAAAGCCCAAAAACCTGAAAACAAAATGTTATCAAAACAACAAAAAGGGATACATGTCTTCAAAACAGACCATGAAGGGTGCATAGATGTAAGCCATGATGTTAAATGTTATTCATGTCAAAGAAAATTTACAATCTGTATTCTGTAGCTCCTGTTGGTCACTTTTCAACTTACATTAAGAACTGGCAGGAAGAAAGGAGTCAGGATATTAGAATAAGGCTCATTTGAATGAACTGTATAATTAAAGATGCCCACAGTCTTAAATTAACTGGACTTTCCACTCAGGACTGCTTCTAAAACGTTTTATAAAAAGTAAAATTATACCTGCTCTTTATATAAAAAATAAGTTTGATATAAATATACCAGATACTATATGGGAGTCAGGAAAATGTACATTGCTGTCTACCAGCTAGAGTGCAGGCTTATTCTAAGTCACAGTTCACAGCATTTTAAAAACAAAATTAAAAATGCCTAGTAAAGACTAACATTGGAAGGAAAAATATTATTGGATATTTATCTTCAAATATAAGTACAGACTAATTTACCCCAGAAGCAAGGCTGAATCTGGCCCAGTATGTTTAACAATCAAACTGATCTCAAAATTACAGATAAGATTTACGATGCTAAAGAAAGGAACTGCAAGTACATAATCTCACTGACAATAAGAAAATTTAGCATCAGTTACTTTTTTCTGCCATTTCCAGGCTGCAGGCAAAAGTTCTGCTAGATAGCAATGACCTCTTGCTTATTATCTGTTAAGCATGAATAATTAAGTTAATAGTTTCACATATAAAAATCTAATTATTTTGAATGTTATGGGGTTGATACTTTCTTAGGTTAATACAGAAATCAATCATGCAGAAAACAATTTGATTAAATGAAGCTTCCTGGAAATCATCAAGATTAGAACAATAGAGTTACTAATAGACTCATAAAGAGAAACAGACACATACATGGTCCTTTAAAAAAATAAAAGTCTGCATGTACATAGGCGTCTCAATTTGGGAGGCAAAATGATGATGAACTGAGTTAGATCATTAACCTCTGAAGATATTATTTCAAATCCCTGGTGGACACTGGTAAACATCACCAAACCATGATCCTGAGTACCTGAGATTAGCTGTAAGAAGCATGTGGGGAAGCCAGCATACATTACCAACCTATTGTCATGCTGACTAGATTGAGGGGGGCCCTTGAGGTGTATCTAAGAGCTCTGATTATTCCCTTCTACATTAATCTTGCATTGGGGGGGTCATGCTGGCTAGATTGGGGGGGCATTTATTATATTGTTTGACATCAGTATAACAAAATCAGTGATTCATGGCATACCTCACGTCAGGTACACTTAGAAAGGATAAAATGTTCATGTGTTATATGTGTAATGGAAGTTATGGATATGTTTGATATATCAGTATTTCAAATTGTGCTGTCTGGGTAACCCCTCAGACAGGATGGCTGCAGAACAATAGCCTGCTTAATGGCCCATTAAGACATTCCCAGGTCCAGGGGGCACATGGGGTGTAGCCAGAGATATACCCGATGAGTCACCAGGTCTGCCCCATGTGACTCTGGACTCCATTTTGGTTCCTGTGAAACTCCACAAGTAGCGTGGCAAGGGCTAGAGGATATATAGGGGAGAGGCCTGGGAATCCATTGGTCTTTAGTCACCAGCCTTCTGCTGTGTGCAGCTTTCAGCTATCTACCTACCTCTGGATCAATTCATCTACAACTGAACTGAAGCTGTGAAACAAAGGACTGAGACCCATCCAGGTACTGGATGTATACCAGAGGAACTATACAAGCCTGCAAACTCCACAACTCTTCTAGAAACCTGATGTATATGGACTTTCAAATCATTTGTAGGTATCTGATTGCATTAATCCTTTAACATTTCTCTTATTGTTTGTTCCTTTTTTTATCATAAACCTTTTGTTTTAGTTACTAAAGGATTGGCTGGCAGCATGGTATTTTGGGCAAGTTCCAAACTTATACTGATCTGGTACTGTGGCTGGCTCTTTGGGGTCAGAGGGAACCTTTGTGGTAAAGAGCATAGAGTTTAAATAACGGTCTCTTTACTGGACCTAGTGGCTGATTGGGAGCTGGAGACTGAAATGCAGTAAAGGGGGTTGTGTGTATTTGCATAGTGGCTTCTTGATAACCAGTGTGGGGAATCATAAACACTGTTTGTGGCTGGTTGGGAAGCCTGTCTTCAGTGTCACCCACCAGTGCTGGGAGAATCTGCTCCCTTTTTACAGTCTGCCCTGACCTTGGCATTATCAGGTGGCTGACCCAGGCACGGACGGGTCACACCTATATCTGCGTCTCTGCAAATTATTTAACATTTATATTATAGTAGAGACAAATTCCAGTGGGCCTAATCAGGACCGGGTCCCATTGGGCTAGGTGCTGTACGAACAGAAACAGATACAGATATGGTCCTTGAAATGAAGAGCTTACACACTAAGACTGTAGTGCTATTAGTCCAGGTTCATGAGAATTAAATATATAAAATGTTTAAAAATAATGCTTTCCAGGAAGAAGGGAAAACTATGTATTTACTTTTTCTCTTAACCCCATTTTGTCAGTTTTCTGGCAACTGGGAAGGAAATATACCACTCTTAATTTCCCATCCATGAAGGTATCTTCTTGGGTACTTTTGCATTGAAAGCCTCACTCAGGCATTTAGATGAAAGCCTCATGTACACAAGGGAAATTTTGCAAAAGTTCCTTATTATTGTCAACACCCATTCAGACAAATCAGTGTTAGAAAACTTCGTGTAGAGGGGCTGCCAGCTGCCACTGACATTTATAAGCACCACGTCAATTAGATCTACTTTGAGCTAGACGACAGTGATTAAATCATAGGTAGTGAATCAACTCCAGAGCTCCCGTTGTCACAAACACTAGTAGAACTGAACAAAAGTTAGAAATGGTGAGGAATTTTTGCTATCATAGCTTAAGAAGGAGCAGTGACAATCACTGAAATGCTCCAATTGAAAATACTTATCGCTCTGCCTATATGCGTTAAGCTGAGGTGAAAATGGAGGGCTGAAACACCAGGCCTAGCTGCACTTGCTAATATCACCCATCAGCATACAGCAGGAAAATACATGAATGCTGCAGTTGAGTAAACGTAATTTAAATACTAGATTAAATATAACAGCCCAGTTTGCTCAGCAAAGTTAAATATGGCACTGTCATTTAAGGCCAATGTAGATGACGTCCTCTTGCTGAAGAGGCACTGAGGTACAAGTACCTCTTCTCCTGAAGAGTTTTGCAACATAGGTATGACCTGTTTAACAGCTGTTCTATTCCACCACCTTGACTTCATTTTAGTGGAGGACATAATGATTCCTATATATATTGCAGTTACTACTAATCTTTGCAATCCTTTTCGATTTATAAAGTAAGATTTTAAATCTTAAATTATACAAAATGTTTAATATTCACACATTAGATTTGTTGATATGCCTGAAAAACATAAGATAGCTTGAGTGCTGATAAAACAGATGAAATCATAGACACCAGCCTATCAGTAGTCTAAGGAGGTGAGGAGGCCAGCAGGAAGAGGAAAAGAAGAGAAATACCTCTCCCAACATCCAGCACTGGAATGAAGAGAGAACAGGAGTAAGAAAAAAAAAAAGACACCTAAAATCTTTTCTTTTTTTGATTTGGAAGAACATAGTAAGATATTGCATTGAAAACATTAAACAGCAACACGAGGTAATTGGGCTGTGATGTTTTATCACAAAATGATACTGACTTGCATCATCAAAGGAAGTTCAGGTATGTGGTATGCCTATGTTTGCATCTGACCTTAAATAAAGATGGGTTTCATTCCAAAACTTGGTTATGACAGCCTGTCCATTTTATCAGAATACCAGGATGGGAATAAATGGGATTTGTGTTGGCATACAGATTGTCTCATTGACTCAGTCTCTGCTTGAGCAGGTAAGTGCTACCACAAAAAAAACAGAGTGAGCAAAGGTATGTCTACCCTGCAGCAGGGACCATGCTTCCCACAGCATGTAGACAAATATATGCTAGCTCTACTCAAGCTAGTGCATTAAAACTAGCAATGTGGCCACAATAGTACGGACACTGACTCAGGCTAGGCACCTGTGTACGAACCAGAGGCTCAAGCAGGATTATATCAGGCAGCTAGCTCAAGCTACTGCTTGTGCCAGTGTAGCCACACCAACATCATTAGCATGCTAGCTCAAGATTACTTGCTCTAAAGAACTTCAGTACTCATGCAGTGGACAATTCCTCCAGCTTAACTCGGATCTCATGGCCACGATGACAACCTTGGAACTGTCCCAAACGGTCTCACTCTTAAAATTTTGCATCTCCACTGTATCTAGAGATAAGGAATAATTAACAGAAAATGAAAGCTGACATCACTGGTAGGGCAGACTTGATAGAAGACAAATTCTAAGAGTAGGCTGAACTGAATTATATAGTGTCTTGAAGGGGAAGACAGTAGAAACCAATGTGTTAACATGATGGAGATTCTTTGAGCCTCATTACATCATTTCTTCACTATAAATGGTTGTTTAGATATAATGCAACAAATGAAGTCAACACAGAAAAGCCTCTCTGCATATTTACATACATTTAGTAAGATCACTTATTTTCAAAAGAAATTAGAGGCCAAGATTCTTTGTTACACTACCACCTTCCCTTTTCAGGGAGTTCCTTCCACCCCAGAGGACATCCCAGTACTGACATTTTGCTTGTGCACCAGAAGTGCAATTCAACATCCAAATTATGGTAGACAGAGAACCTCAAATGAAGAGTAGCAAGCATCATGTGCTAGCTTCCTACTACTTTAAGATACTATTTTGGTTACAACAAACTGACATCCATGGTTA
Source organism: Mesoclemmys tuberculata (assembly GCA_007922155.1). NCBI lineage: Eukaryota > Metazoa > Chordata > Testudines > Chelidae > Mesoclemmys > Mesoclemmys tuberculata. The sequence goes on from ML675638.1 coordinate 1,131,119, forward strand.
ATTTGTGACTACATAAAGCACATAAGCCTGAGGCTACAGTCAAAAGCCTTTGTGTTGCCAAACCTTTAGTCTAGCCTTTCAGAATATGAGACTAAGCATGCCCATTTCTTAAGTGAAGAAAAAATATAAAAGCAGCTCAATGACGAATGAATCCCCAACTGACACAAAGCTAGTCAGATCCAGCTGCCTTCTGAAAAACACTGCCACTGCTGACTGAATCATAGAAAGCAACACATTTTCTGATAATAAAAACCTAATTTCTCCACTTGTTTTGAAGCTGTAACTGTCACCTTCTGAATTTGAGTCTCAGTGTGAAGGGATATGATTTATCAATATCTGCACTAGAAAATCCTTCCATGTTTGACAACAGGTTTCAAATGTTATTCCTTCACTGTCACAAGCCACAGCTGAAAAATGTGCTTCCTCTCACGTCAACAATTGCCACAGCATATTATTCTGGCCACCAATGATCTGACTCTAATAGAAGAACTACTACTAAGTGATCATACTTGTTCACTGATGGCAATAAGCACTGGCAATTCCTCCAGATGCTTCATCCTGCCAACAACTACTACCTTTAGTCTTATCTGTTCTGAGTCTAATTCTGTTAACTTTCATCCATGTCCCTACCTCATCCTGATACTGAAAAAACAAAACAGCAGTGTCCAGGTTCATAGAAAGCAAGACTGAGTAGTGTACTGATAATGCAATCCTGTGATACTTAATGTTCTCCCCTAGCAGTTGAACAAAGGGAGTGGCAGGCTAGAAAGAAGACAGAGGATCCAGGGTACACCAACATATATCAAGAGGTTGAACATAACTCTCTGGATCCTTATAAAATGAATTAAAATAGCCAATTTATGACTTCATCCCTCCAATACAGGTCCTACAGTGAGGCCCACAACGATACATTTTTATTGAAGGCTGATGACCAATCCTGCACAGATACATAACCTCTCTCTATTGCCCAAGGGAGATCAATACTGTTTCTGTTACAAAGGACTGAAAACTGACAGACACGAGGTTCAGGAAGATTGAAGTTAGCCTTCCATATTACAGAATATCAGTTCTCAGCAGCATAAAAGAGTAGTTAGTATCTAACTAAAGAATTTTCATGCAATAAGAGGTTCCTTCATTATAATATACCCTCATGGAAAATAACGTACTGCTTAAAGGGGCAATTGGAAGTGATTTGTTTCCATGGGAAGCAAAGCTGGCCATGACAACCTGCTTGGAAATGGAGAGGGAAGAGAGAGACTGTATTAATGGTAAGACAGGGTAAAATAACCTCTCCCCCGCACCAGAACTGAGCTTTAAGGGCAATAATATTTTTAAAGTACCCTGAGGTAAAAACAAGTCCTTCATCCAACTCCACATTTCAGTAACTATTTGACTGAGGCAATATTTTATTACTATTGCCCAAAAAGTCAATCAATGTCTGTACAATACCATCCCCACCTTTTGCATGATTTGACAAAACAAAGCATTAAATACCATCATAAGCACTTACCTGCATAGGAGACACTGCAGCTGCAGGAGGAGTTTTCATGGGGCTTGGACTGAGAGGAGTGCGAGGAATTGTGGCCGTGGAAGGGCTTGGAACTATTGGAAAAAATAAAAAGGAAGTTATCCTAACTGCGGCATCATTTTCAGTCAAATAGAGAAGTGGCATGTAGCCACCTTTCATGACAACTGTGTAAAGGCAGAACCTGTCAAGTGTTTCGTTTGCTCATATTTTGCAGTGCTCATTTTATGGAAAGCAACTTTGAAAGTTTCAAAATGCTCAGAGTATTGTTGGTCACCTCCTAAAATGAGCCTAAAAAACTATTTATCTAGCTGGTCACCAAAAGATATTCTCCCCTTACTTAACTGATTTGGAAGTTTTACATACCAATCAAAAGTGGCTTTGGTTTTCTAATTTAGAGGGTAACATATTTTGTTGCATCTCTAGGAGGTGTACATGGCACATACCAGGGGCTCCTTGCTTTCCTCCATTCTCCCCCACAAACTGCCTGTGTGACACCCACCCATCCATCTTTATTTCAGGGACTCACTGCAACCTGCCACCTCCACGCCAAAGGCTCCAAGTCCCATTCACCCATTCTAGGGTCTTCCATTCCCCAATCCACAACCCCTCCACTACATTTCAGGGGTTTGGAGTATCACCCATGTCACCCTCCGCACATACCATCACCCCATTTCCCCACCTATGCCTCCTAACCCCGCTTATCAGGTTCCCCTATTTTCCACCACCAGTAACCCAATTCTCTCTCCCCCCATGTCAGGAACTCTATAAACACCCCCATTCCACCCTCATGCCCCCTCCACCATTCTAGTTTCTTTTCTTTCAGCGTGGGAGAAATATTCTGGGTGCCAATGTTTCCATACTACATTGGGAAGAAGGGTAGAGCTGAGATTAGAGGTACTGTTATGCTGGAAGATGTTTGCAGCTTCCACCAACCAGTTATTTGACGTACACACAATCACTGAGGTACTTGTAGTTGCTAGGTCTGCTAACCAGATGCCAGGAATGGAGAATCCCCTTTGTCTCCCCCCTCCAGTTTTCCAAATTTCACCAAAAATCAACATGGTTCTATCCACAGAAGCCTAGAACAGTCTTTGAAATTCTGGAATCAATCGAAAGCAATATTTAACAGTTATCACACTGGAGGCATACAGAAGTGCCATCATTTTGCTTATCCACTCATCTCATTCCCTAATTGCATGACTAGCAAATTATGTGAATTTCTTACCAGGAGGGTAGTTTTTATTTTTATACAATTTGTTTGAGCAACAGATCCTTATCCAAAGCCACAGATGAGCAAGTTTTCTGCCGATTCCTTCATGTTACTTCCTCCTTTTATTAAATTTTTTTGCACAATTATTATGAACCAAAAACACTAACAGCACTCAAATTTGCACTAAGGATGCTGAAAGCAACAAAGACAAATACTAAGAGGGAGCACAAAATGTAGAAATATGACAATCTACAGAATCTCAATAGGATTTATAGATTATACTGCATCACATGACTAGTGAGCAAATAAAAGTGGGTTGCCATTTACATTAAGGCCACTTATATCACTCTGGTAGCGCTCAGGGACCTTAAAGTCATGTAAATTAAATTTAAAATGTAATTTACACCCACATTAAGGCCCCTTTGTATTACCAGACCAATTTAAAGCTGTCTCAGTGTAAATGATACTCAGGACTTGTCTACATAGTTGGGTAATGCGCTCTGTGGGGGTACACTAATGTGTTGTGCATTAATTGGTCTGTGTAGATCTTGCTGGTGCATACTCAAGGTTCCCTTAGTGTGCTTTAATGTAGTACTTCTTCAAACACTACAAGCACTGTTTAGTCAGCACAATAGGGAACTTTTAGTTCACACCAGCAGGATCTACACAGGCTAATTAATGCGCAACATGTTAGTGTGCTTTGGAAATCCTATTCCCAAAGAATGCATTACTCCACCATGTAGACAAGCCCTAAAGTTGTATAATAGTAATTCATTTTATTCACACTCTTAAATTCTGTCTAAGTAAACACCTAGTGTTAGTGATTTTATTTTGTAAACTGTTCCAGGAAAGCTACATGCCGTCCTAATCCTGTTCCTCTTTGGAGCAGAGCAAAAGCTAGAATCTGAGTCTAAATTTTCACAAACAGGAGGCTAAGATAGATTTAGAGCCTGATTTGTTTCATTTTCTAAAGTGCTAAGTGCCCAATAGTTCCCACTGAGGTAAATGGGAGAAGCAGGGTTGACACATTTGTACATCCAAGGCACTAAAATATGGATTTTAGGAGCTCAGGATTTTTTTTTTTAAACTTGGTGATAATCCTCATATGGCTTCTAGGGAGTTCTTTTGGGGGCATTTATTAATGTCAGTATCTTAGTGGGAATAGTGACTATATCCTTAAACTGGGGACAGCTGGGTGTACAATTGGTATTATATTCCTTTTGAGTGAGAGTGCTGAATCACAAAACCTCTTACGTCCAAATCACTGGGTAAGTGACAGTGAGGGATAGAGAACATTCAACCCCTGCGGTTGGGGAGAGAAGAGGAAGAGAAAAGGTAGTTAACAGTAATGTATTACCAGTAATGTAATTTAATCTACATGGGTTTGTTTCAGACAGCATCCATAGGTCACTACTGTAGTGTGTCACAGCTGAATTTTCAAACAGCTAGAACATCAGAAGCGCACATGTGAACATACCCAAACCCCTAACGATGTGCAGCTACTACACTGGCAAAAAGTAATTACCTTGTGAGGCACTGTCGAAGGATTTGATTAGCGTTTTTACGGTGGGAGTTGGCTCCGAGGAGGTGGATGACCTGCGACTCAGCCCCATTCCTTGTCTCAGAGCTGCCAAATCCCTCTCTACAGCATTCATGTAATTGTATACCCGGCCACGTTCCTCTTCCTGCCTGTAAACAACAGCTAGATCATCTTAGACACATAAGAAAACAAATATTTTCTGTATGTCAAAAGGCTTAAATGTAAACACAGGAATTGATATCATAACTCTACTCATTATTTAACCTACTTTGCTCTTTATTGTAATTTAAATTTAGATTAACAGCCTTAGATACCAGTCAAATTCTTTAATATCTGTCAACAAGAGACCCTAAGTGAACTGAAAGGCTTTTTACCTATAACGAGTCAAGTTTAGTCTTGTGTTTCCCAATGAGTTAATCTATGGCATGTTTGAAGTTTACAAACTAATCCATTGAAATCAACAAAAGATCTTTACAATTATTTTTGAAGGGGACAAACTATTTTATGCCTGCATATATGAAAAAGATTCAACCCAATTTTGGGAAGGTGGGGGTAGAGGGAAGAATGGATTTTTAGCTTTCAATTGAGACCTAAACCTAGCTGCAACGCAAAAGGGAATGGAAGGGCCCTTACAACCTATGTTTATATAAATCGTAACATTCACTGTCACTCTGATGGAGGAACATATTCTGTCTGGAGAAAGTGTCCCCCTGCATTCTCCCTCGGATCTGAGGGATTACTCATTGCCTCAGTTTCAGATCAAATACCATGCTAACTATATTTTTCAACAGCAGCTACACCTTTTCTCTTCTTTTGGAATCTTACAAGTTTTTAAAAGAATCAATTTGAACTGTCTGAGTTCTCTGCTCCTAGTAATCAGTTACCAGTAGATTATGTTTTCATCATCTGCAAGTAACACGGATTTAGAAAGCATTTCAGAAATCAGTATCCGAACAAACCAACCAATAGGCTTCCAACAACTAAGAGTGTGAATACTGCATAAAAAGCTTGTTTCCAAGTTGACATTTGGTAGATGATTTTGTTACATTGTTAACACTGCTTCCAAGGAAAAATCAATTCTAGCTGACTTGCAGCCAGCACATTTATTGTTCTAATATATTTTACCCATCACGGTAGCGAACCAATACTGCAAAGATAAGACTTAGCTTTAAACAGGGGGATTCAAACACCTCACAATTACTCTGATTCATTGCAACTTAATGAACAGATTTTCTAGAGATATCAGATCTCTGTAATGTAAGCATCCATCCAATTTTGAAAATGCAAAGACTAGATTAGAAATTCCTATCAAAAGTAAGTGGGTATAACATTTTGACTTAAGATATTATTCTCTCTAAACTTCAGGTCACAGTATCTACTAAGTCACTGGCAATTGGGAGTTTTACTACCTGACAGCCTATTCCAATTAGTAGCTTCACTTCAGTTTAATCTGCCTTACCCTCACCATCCAGGTCATCTCTCATTTCCATTAATACCCTTATCTAGTCTGCTCTCTGCATCTCACCGATGCAGCTGTGCAAAATTCCACTGCAAAAAGCATCTCTCTCACACCACTCCGATGGTCAAGTGTTCTCTGCCTCAAAGATTTATCATATCTGTATTTCTAAAGTGTTTATCAGTGTTAGTTTACATGGCACTTTATTAAATGTTTTAATAATGGGAACATATATACACTTCACAAACGCCATAAGTGTAACTGCTGACAGTCTCCAGTCTGACTCAAAAGGACCAAATAGCCATGGAGACTAAACACCTCTTCAAATCCTAGAGAGGACTAGTGCTCAGGGATCAAGAACATTGCCAGGACAGGGAAAAAACATGAATTGCTGTGTGAGCTGTGATGGAATTAGGGTCACTTCAAAAAAATCACTACAAAAAACTCCCCACAACCATTTAATTATGAGGCAAAGGCTTATTACTGAAGAAAGTTGACAGCAACCGCAGAAAGTTCAAATTGCCTATTTTCCAAAGTGCTGTAAGTATAATTAATCTTAAATAAGAAGCATACTGTATCAGCTTCTGTTCAATATACAGTAAAGTCGCTTTTCTAGATGAGGCTATTAGTGATTGGTTTCTCATTCTATTTCTTAAATAGCACCCTGCTGGAAGTTCATGGAACGAGCTATGCAGTGATACTAACAGATTATTTTCTGATGGTATTTTTTAGAAAAAATTAAATTACTGCATTAGTTATTAAGTATTGCAGTAGCAGCTACAGGCACCACTGTATTAGTCACTGTATAAAGTCAGCAAAGACTGTCACCCTGCTCCAAAGAAAATGAGCACTACCTATTTGACTGGACAAACTCCTTTCCTTTGAAACTGACTGATCATAGTCATTTACAAAACTCTAGCCTCAAAGAAATCAAGACCATAGCTAGAAATCAAATACCAGATGTAAGAGTGCCCAGCTTTAAATAGGTTATATGCCTTCTAATATTCAAAGACAAACTGATTCAGATTACCAGTCTATGCAGGTTATCTAGAAGTAACCATTTCTTGTAGAGCTCCTAGGGACTTTTGTCTCAACTCAAGCGACAACAGATGACAAGTGAGAATCTTACATCTTATCTGATTAGCTTAGTTGTCAAAAAACAAACACTCTCTTCTCCACAGTAAGATAAGCTTATGTTTTGTTCTCCTCTAAAGGGCCTGGCAGCTAAACAAAGCATACTTGCAATAGTGCAGAAGAGACTATTCATTGATTGCTTTCCATGCCCTACTTAGGGAAGCTAAGCCCAAGTCATGGACTCTTATTTGTGACTAAAAATAGACTAAAGACTTTCCGTGTGTGTGCATGTGCATGAGCATGTGAAGAAGTGCCAAAACAATGTCCTCAACTGCAGAAAATTAAGACGCGAACTGTGAAAAAATAGTACTCTCTCTTATTGGTTTGCCCATTCTTTCAAAACTGTCCCTAAAAGTACACAGAGAGATCTTAGGCTGAAATGGTCTTTCCTCAAAATGACAGTCTTGCTCTGTGACTTTCCATGAGTCTCAACAGTGACAGTTAAGAAATTAACCTCTCAAATTGCACAAAAAGCAATAAAAAATAGGTAACTCCCAGTTTTCATTAACATACTTGCGTGACTTTATTTCTTCCAGCTCTTTAGTGAGTTTCTCATTTTTCTCCTGAGACTCAAGCAGTCTACGCTTTAGGTCTCCTATCTCCTCCTGGGCCTCAGATTTGATATCATTTGCTATGACCACAGCAGTCTGTAGATCAGCCTGAAACTGACGCCATTCTGCAGACTCCTCCTATAAATAACCAAAACTTTAAACAGCAGCAACCAGGAGTATGAAATCAAAGAATTATCCTGTTGCAAAATTCCACCATGCTCTCAGAGTGGAAGATTTAAGTGGGAGGTAAAAGTAGTCATATTTGGTAGTCTAAAAGTAAAACACTACTTAAGTTACAAATTTTATTTATGAAGATAATTTCATCAGTAATCAGTTTTGGAGCAAGGAGGTTGGCGAGGTCCTGAAATGTCCTTTTCTCAACAAAAAAAAAGTAAAGATATCTACATTACAATACAACTGCATTAAACAAGACACATGAAAATTCATTCTATCCAAATACAGTTTAGTTTGCTGAGGCATGCAAATGCTCTTATAGTTAATTCTTTAATTCCTGTGGTTCAGTATGTTTATCCCAAGATGAAGCATTTAACTTCATCCTTGAGCTGATGCAACTGTCCCAGGTAATATTCACTTTCCCCCCATTAGTAAGTCTGCCATGTGCTTTGTCTTTGGTACCCATAAACAATACCCAATAAGAGCAAATTCTATTTGAACATATTGAAATCCCAGCGCTATTATACAGCCTTGAAACACTTCTGGTAGATTTTTAGAGCAGCGTACAGGGAAAAGACAGCATTAGATATTTTAATTGCTGGACCATGTCTTGTGTACCCCTCTTACAGTGTTCCCCAACCCCCACCACACACCTCTTTTAGTGCTCAGTGGCATGCTGGACTGTAGGTTTTAACCTACCCGAAGCCTCCTGTGAAGAGTCTTTATTTCTCTTTCCATGTCATGCTTTTGGTCCTGAAGTTTTTTAACTGTATCTGGAAAGATAAGTCAAATCCACTTTAAGATAACAGTGATTTGTCTACAAAAGAGCAACTGAAGCCACTGGTGCACTTTTTAAATGAAAGCACCATTTATGTTTTTCATAATCAAACTATTTATTGAATTATATTTAATATATAATGAATCAATTAATGTCTAAGCATGAAGTTATTTAACGAAGTGGGCACTCCTAAGACTAGGTAATTAGCATAAACTAACTTGATGGGTATTAGCATTCCAGTTTCTGCCTTACCATCCACAACATTAAAAAAAATGTCTCTAAAATGTTACATGCAAGGTAAGCACATTGACATAGGAGGATGCTAAATAAAGGTTTCAATGCCACCAATGTTTAAAAATGGGCTGGAATTTTCCCATTTAAAAATAAAAATAAAAGCCGCGTTACCACCCCTAGAGATTCACACTTCCCTGCAGCAAGATAGCTGCCATCAGGAGCATCTCCCCTCTCTTGTTATTTCAACAGGAATAAGATTCCAATTCTAGACCTGAAAAAGCTCCCATTCTTGTGTATCACAACGTTGTTTAAGAAGTTATATTTAAAGCCTGGGGGGCAAGCATTACAGTATATTCAATGAGCTCATAATAGGGAAATAAGATGTTACCGTTAATATGTCAGAAGCTACATAAAGGGTATGCAGCTTGACCACTACCAATTCCTAATTTGGCGTCTTACAGACTGACTACTGTGATTATTCTTCATTTGTTGCTTTATTCAATGCACATGAGAACAGCATGATTGATTATTCTATTCTTATAATTGAGTAACTGATGAAGAAGCACATGGAATACATTTCTCATTAAGTAGCACTTCACTGGTGTTTGGGCCATAAGGGCATTCTATTTCTATGGTACTGTATACATATGTAAACGATAAAGATGCAGGGCCTCTTGATTTGCAGGGCCAACTGTGATAAATGTTACTTTTAGTTCAGGTTCGTTATACCAAGACCATTTGTGAAACAAATATCTTCTGTGTACATTGGCTGCACTTTTCTAATATGAAGGCTGCAGGTATCTAATGTATTAAGCTGTTTAAAATCCAAGACCTTGGCAAAAACTACCGAGTAGTAGGCACATGCCTTCTGATTATTCAAACATTTACTGTACATTAATTTAACCAACTAAATTGACAGACTGTAAAATTGTGTGGTTATTCTGTTGTAAAGTTGAACTTTCCAACGTGTTTATTTGGTTATCAGTTACAATTAATTTTAGGGATAATTATGCAATACAGGATTCTTTTTAGAAGCTTAAATTCTACCAATGCTCTTGCCCACTTCCCCCATTTTTAAAATGGAGCCCTATATTTTGGCACTCAGAACAATCCCCTTGGTCTCTTGGCAGAGAGCTATTTTCTGGAATTACGACACATTTTTAAAATAGCGTATGGTAGACTAAATAAAAAAAGCTAAGCAAAACCACACACTTATTCACATGAAGTTATTCCATGTCACAATATTTAAACCTGATACTAATCTGGAGACACTATATGAGCAAAGGCAGATTGATTTGCAGTTCTTCTGGAGGCTGACAACTTTGGATTCATCACCTTTGTTATGCCAACAGCCCTAAGTACAGACTCTTTTAATGCCACAGCTAATTTCTTTGTAAGAATGACATAAGCCCCTAAGAAGCTTGAAAAACATTTCAGGCCTGGAAAAGTTAAAAAAAATTCAAAGACGACAGACATCTTCCTGCATCTATAGCTACCTTACAAGACTACATATTTTAAGATGCACATCCAGCTGATCTTTTAGCACTGGATGTGGTAAGCTAATTAACAGTGAGGGTCGCTCAAGTCAAGTAGTACCATCGCACTTAAGCTACAAAAAATGGGAGACTTTGTACGAAAGTACAGAAGGAAGAATTAGCATTGACAATTTTTGATTATGCTGAACCTAACATGCAGGGTTGCCAGTTTCAGGTTAAAAGTGACAAAGTCCAACTAAAGAATTTGAGAATAGAATTTTCAAGATTATTTAAAAGGTACAATTTCTTCAGTATTGAAACTTGCCCACTGAGAGAGCCCGCGAGCCTTATTTATTTGCAGCAGATTCCCAGGAGCATGGAACTCCAGTGGGGGCCAATTTTTTTAGACAATTCAAGGGAAACTTTCTTTTAAATTTTGTTTTTAACAATTTTTTTACACCTAAAAATGAGTCATAATTTGTCTAAAAACAAACAAAAAATAGAAAAATGAACACCACAAACTGGAAAACCTAAATTGTTTTGATATGTTTGTGAGATATGAGAGGCACCATTAAATGTTAGGACATTTGTGCTTTGAAGTTCAAAACAATGGCCTGAATATTCTCCAGCTACTATAAACAGTACTGAACATTTTAGAGTAACAACTTGCTTCGCTTTTTTTCTAAATTCAATCGAAGGATGAGAGAAGAACATAGTATTGCCAACACCAAGAAATCAAAAATCATTAGTTGAGCACCCTAAAAAGTCACGCAAATTTAAAAAAAGAAAACCATAGTGTTCTCTCTCTTGTTTTTTGGACTCCCATGAGCCACCCCAAATGTGTGTGCATCATTTAAATACATACAAATATACAGGAACCCACTTCCCTGTGTACCTGATCTGGACCGACCCTTTCTGTCCCCATCCATTGTCCAGAGCCCTCCCGGACTCCCAACAAGCTCCAGAGTCTGAGAATGAGGCCGCTGTTGCTAAACTCCAAAAGGGGACTAGTGCAGCATAAGGACCTAACGGTACTAAAGCTTCTAGAGGGACAGCAGTGAAACAGGAGGTAGCTCAGGCAAACTTCCTCAGCTGCCTGTGTTTTTGCTCTGAGCTGGTATTTCTATTTTTAATAACTTGCTTTAAATATTTAAGTCAATTGGCACAAGGATATGATATAACTGGAAATTAAGTGCTGCTGCAAAGAAAAAATATTAAAAAACATTAAATTGTATTTTTATCTATAACTTTTTATAAATCCAAATTGGCACAACATCTGTCATTACAAAACAGAGTTTTCTTAATGTTAACACCCATTCTGATTAATCTCAATACATGAATCCATTTCAAATTTGTTAAAAAAAATTACAGAGTTAAGACATCCATATAATTTCATAATACAACATTTTAAATATAGTCTGTGAACAATCACAAATCAGTTACTACTGAGTCCAACTATTAAAATCTAGAGGGTACTCTTTCTGAATTAAGATGCTTAAGAAACTAACTCTGAAATCTTTTCTGTTCACATGCAGTTTTCTAGGTTTTGAATGCACCAGACCACATGTTGAAAACAGTCATTCTACACCAGCTACTGTCACAATCATCTCCTTGTTTTCTCGGAGGACATTTACTTGAGATTTCTATTACTAAATAGCTGTTACATTTTTCAGTATTTAATTAGAGAACAAGACTTTCTGATATAGAGAAAACAAGGCTTGCAGTTGAATTAATGATGGTAGAAACCCACTTCCAGCGTGAACTTCTGCATATTGAAGAACGAGTATTGATTCGTCTGCTGTGCGTGGAAACTAGCATGTGATGAGTGATCAGATGCTGGAAAATGACATGGTATAATAGCCAGCTAATGCTTTCTCAGCACAAATTTTGCATCATCTAACTGCAATTTCAATCAGGGGTTGGTGGTGTTTTTTTTCTTTTTTTTTTTTTTTTTGTGAGTCTTCCACACTTCATCAGCTTCAACACAAACTCAGAATCAAAGGTTATTTTACTGGCTTTGATATTTGGAACAATTACTCAACAAGTTTCTTCAAACCAATATTTGTTATTTTCTACCAAACCACAGAGTCCATATCCTGTGTGTATGCTACAATGATTACTTCCTTGGGCCAATCTAAAACAAAATCTTATAGGCAATCTGCAAAAGGATTCCACCTTTCTTCCTGGGTCATGATATTCTCTCATTTCAATTCTTTTGACAATAATTTTAAAATATGTGCAGTACAGTCATGTGTTACTTATTTTCTTGCAAAAAACTTTCCTCATATTAGTCATAGTGGCTGCATTGTTTGTCACAAAATAAATCACATGGCATTTACATCCTCTCACTCTTTGAATAACACTAGCAACTGCTGTACAATACTCAGAAAAATGTGGTCAACTGCAGATAAATGCTTGTTCCACAAGTAAACATACTTGCCTCAGTAGCTACTATAACACAATAGGTTTGTTCTGAAACTTACAACACTCATCTACAGTCATACACAGGAACTCAATTTCTGAAGATATTTAGGCTATGCCTGCACTATGAGCATTTTACCAATAGAGGAATACTAGCATATTACATTAGCAAAATGTTCCTTAGATGCAGCTTATACCAGCCAAGTACCAGTATAGTAAATACACCTTCCACAAGTAAAACAAAATTACAAAAGTGCAATTTTGGCAGTATAACTACATCTCTACCAGGGCCTTCTGCTGGCACAGCTATGTCAGTCGGAGACCATACCTCTTCAAGCTCCTGAGTGATACAGCGGACGTCTGTAGTGTAGACCTGGCGTTAGTCTTCTAGATCAAGTGTTTCAAAAGAAATTACACAGTCAACGCAAATCCTGAATGAGGAGTACAGCATGAGTGAAGCTTTCCAGCTTTCTTGAACTGTAGATATTCAGTGTAGGCCTGGTCTATATTTGAAAGATGTACTGGTAAAACTGCATGTTATGGGTATGATTTTTCACCAACATATTTACACTGCTACAAGCCCAGTGTGGATGCATTATACTGCTATAAAGGTGTCTTTTACTGGAATAGCTATTTCCTTTAAAGTAGAGTATTTTTTATACTTGTGTAAGTATATCCACACTAGCAGAGTTTTATCAATATAATTATGTTGGTATATTGGTGAACCTGACAATAGTTATGCCACTGATGTGCAGAGACCACTGTCTATTTTACTCATCAAAATTGTCTCACTGTTTCCTCGTACTCTGTATCTATCTGCTGTCTTGTCTTAAGATAAATAGTTCCTGTTCAAAGAACATGCCATCTTTCTACTCTGTATTTGAACAGTGCCTAGCACAATGGGTCTCTGGGTCCCTGACCAGAGTTCTTATGCGCTACAATAATAAAACAATAATTTAAGTGACACGGCTTTCTAGAGTAGGAAAAAGGGCTGGATCACAAACACATCAAAGAATGTGCTGTTTGTTTGTCAATTTTGTGTTTGAGTTTGTTATTGTCACACAAAGGTATTAAGACCCTGTGATCAGTTTCACTGGGCAGAGATTAACATTTTCGGTGTCAAATTTTAGTAGAAAATCATCTGTTTTAAAATCTCAAATTTTACTATTAGTAAAACTCCCTTGCATTGAATAAATTGAATCATTTTGTGTGCCATACAATAAAAGTAGTATAAATAACCCAACATCAGCAAAGGTTAAGACTGAATTCCACTGAGATTTTAGAGAACGATATCTGTGTTTCAAAATATCTTACACTGAATGTATATACAAATATTTTAGTTTTAACAAAATTTAAAAACGGATATGCTAATGTAAATAGCTTCTCTCTGTTATAAAAACAAAATTCACCAAATGTGTGTATCTCAAATGTTCATTCAGTATTTATAGGCTGTGTTATAGGGAGATAAGAGATTCACTTTTTACATAAAAAATGGGTACTATGACAATTTAGCATACTTATTTTACTGAAAGACTTTCAGTCCAGTTCATTTGGTTTTTCAAAGCTAGTATCCAAAACTGGAGCAAAACTGCCATCTAGTGTAATGTTTCTAAAAATACAGGCTTAGCTACACTGGGAATTTTCCACCTAGTTGTATTGCACCTGTGCTGCACTGGTGCAAAAAAATACATATGCAATCTTTATTCTGGCATTTGTTAACTTTTTGGTGTGTGACCAGGGAACCTTATTCTTTTAACATAATTTTTACATGCTTATACAATAGAATTTTTTTTAAAAAAAAGGTGTAGGGAAAATTCATGTCACAATGGTTAAAACACAGTTTGTTTTTCAAAGACTTGATTGCATGGAACATGTTCCTTGTCCTCACTTTCCCCTAGTGCTAATTTTGGTCCTCAAACTTGTACTGGTGGACAAGAATCTACAGTAAGAATACTTTTCAGCAGTGATTTGAATTTTACTGCTCATATTGATTAGATCATTTAGTTTTACAAGCGGTTGAACATTATCTATAACAAAAAGTTCCAGAGGGGTAGCCATATTAGTCTGTACACAGCAAAAACAATGAGAGTCGTGTAGCACTTTAAAGACTAACCAATTTAGCCCACGAAAGCTTATGCCTGCAGAAATTAAATTTGTTAGTCTTTAAAATGCTACAGGACTCTCGTTTTCATTATCTATAACTAAATTCATGCAACTAAGTTTGAATTTCATATTCGGACTGTTGCAATACACTTCTTGCTATATTCCCAGTTTTGTCTTTCTAGTCTCTAGAAGCTATTTAAAGCAACAACACCTAACTTCCAGAACATGAGCTTCTCACATGTCACTCCATTATTTATTCTGGTTGCAAATTAAACTGTATTCATTTCAAAGTCTTATTACTAATTTCAGTTATGAAGTTCATCCTCCTACCTTTATGGACTTGTTTCTGTGAATTCTCCAATTGTTGATTAATATTCTGCCAATATTTATTGCTTCTCACATTATCCTTTTCGTTTACACAGTTAGCTTGACACTCAGCACATTCTCTTCTCAAAGAGCTACAGCTGTCACTCTATCCTATTTTTAAAATCTAAACTAAAGACTTTTTCTCTGATATTTATTATTCTTTACTATGATTAGCTGTTTTAATGCGGAGAACCATCCTTTTTCTGAATGGTGCTATATACAGGAACATTGATGAAGAATTCTCTAC
Source organism: Mesoclemmys tuberculata (assembly GCA_007922155.1). Classification (NCBI taxonomy): domain Eukaryota; kingdom Metazoa; phylum Chordata; order Testudines; family Chelidae; genus Mesoclemmys; species Mesoclemmys tuberculata. The sequence continues at coordinate 1,146,336 of ML675638.1, forward strand.
ATTTAAAAAACCATTAATATGGACACCATAAACATGGCCATGAATCTCAGATTAATTCAGAGCCAAATGGACTAGCTAAATCTATCAATATTAGATAATTTGCTGTTGTGATGCATTTTTCTGTCAATTTAATACCATCATCCATTAAATTTTTACCCATCATTCATCTCTAGGTTCTAGATGTGTGCTTTTAGCACTAGTCCTAAGAAGATTGCTCCTCTTCTTTAAGATGTTGCCTCCCCCACCATAGGAAGCAGTAACACCAAAGAACTAGTGCAAGAATTTTAGGGTTGAAGCCATGAAGATTTGAGAGGTTTTAAAGATAATATTCTTCTCATAAATAGGTAACAAAAAATCAGTTTTGTTTATACCATTCTTTGGTTACCATACTTTACAGCTACCACAAGGTGTCACTCTCCTTTCTACCAATACTTACAATACAGTTGTCTCCCAAAAATATTACATCAGATTATCCCTAAAATTCAACTACAACAGATTAATATCTAGATAACAGACCATCAAAGAAGACCTGGAAGTTCTCATGGACCTTTGAGCCTGGCAAGATGTAGGTCTGCTAACTGACTGAATTCAGGTATGCAGCCTTATGAATGAACACAGCAATAGGTGTAGTAGCTGTTTCCATAGCCCTCAGAGCTCTTTCACAGAGAGCATCAAGGAGAGCAGGTACTTTACACTTCTGAGACAGGTCCGTGTAACAGAATTGGAACTGTTTGGTAATCTATGGATAGGATATGTTAACCTGATTATTGGGGGTCTTTGCCATAGGAATATACCGGTTTTGTTTAATAGGGGACTTTAAAGATAAAACAAGCAGGAAAAGACAGAATGGCTCAAAGGTAAGTTACCACTTAGCAAACCCTTGAGGGATGTTAAGTGACAAGAGCAGAGCCACTGGCTGTGAGAACTCTGGCTTGGTTTTTCGCTAAGCCTACTGGATTGATTAGTCCAGAAAGACCAAAGCCCAAAAACATAGAAGAATAAGACTATAGCAGATCAGGGAAAGTTGACTGACACAAAGACACCAGCCAGGAGCATCTAAAGATGTTATGCCTGCTGAGGTTACCCTCAGGGAATGGTAAGTCTTTAGGTAAGAAAGACATTAATGTAGACTGTTTTAAAATCCCTTTCCCTTAAATGCTTGTCCCTACTGTTGAAGAAAACAGTATTCTGATGTTAAAAAGGATGTTCTGTCACTGCATACTACTGGTCACAGACTCCCAAAGGGAAGAATTGCAGGTCTCAGAATTCAGTCAAATGTGCTGGGTAAGCATGGTTGAACCACAGGGTACTGTAGCCCAGGACTTGGTCTAAGAGTGGGGCAAATGGAGACTTCCACACCACAATATGTAAAAGGCATGAGGCCTGGCACTTGAGGCAGTGCACTGTGAAAGACGAGAAGTGCAGTTAATTCTGTAACCGTGACACTGGCCAGATTTTCAGACAGACACACTGAACTACCAGGCATGACTAGCAGGCATAATTTTTGCTTGGTAAATCAAGTGAGTCTTGAACCATGCTATTCAGGAAATGGACACTAAGAAATAACAGGACAAAGTTTTCCCAACCTGCTTGAACTTTGTTACAGAGCTGGCAAATTCATTGTTAGTTAACAATTTGAGTAGTACACATGGATGTGACCATGAAGACAAAAGTACATGCAAAATTCTTTAGGGTCCCCATCCATCAATTTCTCCACTGAAAACACATTTTCTTTGAGGGGGAAAATTTTCTTGTTCTTGGAAAAACCAATCTATCTAAATCTAGATATACTTAACTTTTGGAAGTTTGTATAGCTTTGTTACACTGGAAAGTTAAGAGAACCTGGGTTCTCCCAGACAGAATTAAATCTAGAATTCAACAGCCAAATACACAGGTAATAGGCCAAAATATGTATCTAAGGCTTGGTCTACACTTACCTTCCTGATTCGGCAGCAGTCGATGGGAGATACGCAAGTGACGTAAAACACTTGCATATCTCCCGTTGACTTCACTGCATCTGTTCCGCGCACCATCTGCACTGCACTGCACCAATGGGAACAGCATTCCCATCAACACAGCGCTATGCCACTTACGGGGATCGTTTTCCTCCATTGATTTCTAGATCGATGGAGCGGGTCTACACAGACCACTCAGTCGATCTAGAGAAATTGATCTGACAGCGGCGAATTTGACGCCGTCAGCATAAACCCAGCCTATGACTACATGGAGTTCCGCTTGAAAAGTGACTAAAAATGGCATTCTGAGGCTTCATATTCATTCTCTCAATTGACAGTTCATATTTTCCTCAATTTACAAGTGTCCCATAACCTCTACCCCCAACTACTAGTCTTGCAAGCCCAAAGTAAATTTGAGTTAATTACTTCTAAGATTCATTCTCTTTTTCTGCAAGGTCTATTCTGATTTAAAATCATACACATGCAAACCACAATTAAAATACTTTTACTATCCTGTTTCAGATATTTTCAGTTAAAATATGATGTATCAAGAAGAACTTGTATCCACTTACTCTCTAAGTCAGATATAATGAGGTTGTCATGAAGTTTCACAGCGCGATGCTGCTCTACTTCATCTTCCAACTCGAAGATAGTTTCTTTCATGTCACTTCTTTCAGTCTCTTTTTCTTCCAGCTCTGCTCGAAGCTTTTCTAGAGTCATATTGAGATCCTCAATTTGCTTCTTGGCTTCTTCTTGAAAGACTCTATATTCATCTTCAACCTGAAAAATACAAACATTTAAGTGATCATAATTAATTCAGGACAAGATTAACTGTTAAAATAAAAATTGGCTGCATTTTACTGCTGTAGTCACCACCCTTAAAATATTTTTAAAAAACAACTAAATTTAATATAAAGAAGTGTTATGTGAATCGTGCTTTATGTGAATTCATTAGGAGTTGCTACATCTGGACCAAGTTGTGATATGTAACTTTTGGCTTCACTGTTATCAATTTGAACCACATTCTAAGTTAAATTCAGCTTGGACATGAGAGTTTATTTCAGACTCTACCAAACATCCTACCACCTGACAAATGAAACAAAAAACAGAATGGTACTAAATCACAAGCTGAAATGAGAAGCAGCCAGAAAAATGAGTTACATTCCCCCTTAACTCTCCCGCACACACCTGATTGCAAAGTTTTAAGCCCTCAGCCAATCTTTTCATCATTTACTGCAAATTATTGAGAAAGAAGGTTACAGTACAATACATGATGCACCTTGAGGTAAATCAGCTATAAATTATTTACACTTGCTTAAGGATGTTCCACAATGGCAACATTGAAAAACAATGATTTGCTTAATGTCAACTAAGGTTTTACACATTTATTCCCCTCCCCCTTTAAAAAAGTATCACATTCATATGAGTAATCCAGTACAACTGATCCTAGGTCTACAGAAGTTTAATAAAAGGATACACTTTTTTTAATGTACACAAGACCCAGTAGAAAATCTTGAATATAGGCACATTTAGGCAAAGCTCATAATTGGTCACATACCTCCAACGAACAATTTGAAAAACTGTAACGAACAGCAGAGGAAGGGTTGGGTACATATAAGATGTAGAATGTAATTGTTTGAACACTACCTTAGCAATGGCATCCTGCAATCGATTGGCATCATTGTGAGTGAGAGCCAGCTCTTCCTGCAGACTGCTGGCCAAAGTCTCTGCTTTTTCCTTGTCCAGCCTGACACTCTCCAGCAAATCTTGTATATCTGATTTATCTCCAGAATTGTGTATAGAGTACAGCTCAGACACCTTTTGCTTTTCATGCTCCAGCTGAGCTTTTAGCCTGTTCATCTCAATCTGGTCACTGGCTACTGTGGCTTTGTACTCCTCTAAGGTGGCTGCTAATGCTGCCTTGCTTTTCTGCTCTGACTCAATAATTCGTTCCATGTGGTGGTTCCGTTCTTTCAGTGCCCCTATCATTTCTTGGGCCTCCTTGTTATCTTGCTCTGCCATCTTCAAAGTGTTGCTCAGATGCTGCTGGACACCCAGCAATTGCTCTCGTTCAAAACGAGCATTCTCTGCAAGGTCCATATAACGTTGCTCTAATTCCATATACCTCCCACTTTTCATATCTTCATCAATAACATATGAGATATGATGTTCATCTAAAAGAGAGCGAAAATATTCAATCTGTCGGCTGAAATGTTCTAACTTGTCACTCTGCTGGCACAAGGATTCCATAAGAATTACTTTTTCTTCTCCAAGTCGTTCATTCTCACTGTTCAGCTCTTGAGTAATTTGTTGCAAATCTGCAAGTTCCTGAAGTGTTGCTTGAAGCTCCTCAGCTGTACTATGCTGGTTCTCTTCCATCTGGTGTATCCGTTCTGTCAGACAAGCCACAGAAACTTCACTGGCATTGCCACTGCTTCCTTTTCTAGATCTTTCTATGCTTGGTACACCTTCAGACTCTGAAGATGATGGAGCATCTAAGGCATCATCACTTGATGTAAGTGGCTGATAAACTTCACTGCACTCACTGTCTAAATTATCCATGGAGTTACTATGTTGATTGTCCATTAAGGTGTTTTCATCCTGACTCAACAAATCTTCCATTGAACCAGGAGCAGAACCTTCCACTGAAGATGTAAGAGTACCACCACCGTCACTATGGTTACCAGTTGTGATCTCTGGGCTCAAAGATTGGTAGCCAAAGAGTTTCTCAGAGTTGTCTAGCCTTTGTTCCAAAGAAAAGCCCAACGCATTTAATCTGTCCTTCAACATTCGATTCTCATTTTTCAATTGATTGAGTTCTTCTCGGATAGCAGTATTTTGCTCTTGTAATTGCAATAAGGTAGACTCTACATCGGTTGGCTGGTGAACAACAATGGTCTCTTTTTCCTCAGACTTCTCATCACCCTCAGTCTGATCTTCATTAAGGCCCAGCTGAGCGCGCATATCTCTGAGTTCATTCCTCAAGTGTAAAATCTCCACATCTTTAGTTTTTGCTAAAGTCAAAAGATCTTTCACTTTAGCTTCCAAAGCAGCTTTATCACTGATTTGATTGTCTGATTTGGACTTGCTCATCCGAACATCAGACTCTGGATTAGTACGACTACGGGAGCGTTTTGCCAGAATGGCATCATTAGTTCCCTGTCCTGTCAAAGGCAGTTTTTTGCTCTGGTTCAGACGGGAGCGATCACGTAGTCTTTCCCTAGAAGAGCTAGATTCTTTATTTCCAGATGAAGTACGTTTGGCTGTAGAACTTGTACCTGTATATTTTTAAAAATTTAATTTTAATTCATTTAGCAAATCAGCAACATGAGTACATGTATGAAATTACATATATAAGACTATGTTGCTATGATTATAAAATGGCTGCCACTCTAAACCACACTTCTGAAAATCAATTATGTACAGCGTATGTACATGGATCTCAAATAAGGTTTAAACATTCTTCACAGTGTCTGAATGCATGTCAAGCCCTATTCAAAACAAGGATAAAAAACCCTATTGCAAGAGGAAGAGAGATTCTCTCCTAAAGTTTCTAACACATCTTCACTTTTAGGTGTGGGAACACAGTTCCCATTAGAGTACTTTTTATCAATCTATATATTCTGATCCAAAAACGAAATCTATTTGAGTATTTCAATATTCTCACCACCTATACTCAAAAATGCTGAAGCAGAGAGCAGCATCCTCACTTCTTTATTGCAAAGTGACATTTTATAAACTTTATGGAGCCCCAAAACTAGCAATGGGAGAACAAACATATTTCTACTAATTGTGTTGTGATAAACACTACAGAATATCACACCTGCCTGAAGATTTACAAAATTCTTCCTCCTTAATTACATACATCTATATAGATTACTAGTCTAACACAATACCCAGTATTGAAGACATTCATCCCTTACCCTAACCCTTTAATGCTTGAAGTGGGGATTTTTTAGCAGCATGAGTCTATACTAGCTGTTCGTCCCAGAGATCAATACCAAAAATTATTACATACAAGGATTTACAGATGCACCTTTTAGCAATACAAACTGGGTGAGGAAGGTCCTGAGTAGAGTGTTCTATTTGGCCATACCCTTGCTGAGCACTTTGTTAGGTGCTTTGGATCCTGTCTACATAAGAGTTAAAATGGTTTCATAACAGAATAACAAAAAGCCAAGGAAACAACCTTTTGCGGCCAATATCTTTTTGTACCTGTAATAGTCTTGGGTTTATTCTCCAGGTTGTTCATGGTGGTCCCTGAAGCTGAAGATGCTGTGGATGTGCAGGTGCTCTTCTTTGTTTTGACACCATTGGTCATAGTCACCCCACCAGCAGCCATCCCCGCTAAAAGATCATCATTACTTTTTGTCTGGAAAGGGAAAAGGATATTAATATGACTGAACATGAAGTACAGGACTTGAAGTGTTAACTCAAAGCTGCTAAGTTATTATAGGTGAATGTTTTTAAAAAAAGAAAATATTTTAAGATCCAAAAAACACGTTGCTTAGATAACACTCAAAATTAATCAATTCACTATTCTGAGACATAAGATATGTGAGGTAACATCTTTTATTGGACCAGCTTCTGTTGGTGAGAGACACAAGCTTTCGAGCTACACAGAGCTCTTCTTCAGGTCTGGGAAAGGTACTAAGGGATTGTCTACATTAAAAAATGAAGCTGATTTAATTTAGGTTAACCTATAGCAACCACAGTAATTCAATTGGCTGTTGGTATCTGGCTGACAACTAGAGGTGGGAGCCAGCTGTGAGCCCTGCCCTGGGTTCAACTGCACAGCATGGAGCCTACCAGCAGCAAAATTCACATTCTTGTCAATTCCATGGCTCCAGCTGTGAGTTGGGCTGTGAAGGGGAGACAATAGCAGCCGTGAAACTGACAAGAACAAAAACCAACAGTCAAAGTAAGTAAGTAACAGCAGTATCTACAGGGACACTTCATTGCCCTAACTCACCAACATAAGCACTACGCCTCTTGTGGAGGTGGAGTTATGATGTCAATGTAGCAGGCCACTTACTTTGGTGAAAGCAGCATTCTTGTGTAGACACTGACATAATTAGGTAAATGTAAGATCCCATACATCAACCTAACGCTGTAGTGTAGACTAAGCCTGAGAGAGTCACAACTAAATACACAATCAAACAGATAGCACATATTCTCAGGAATCATTCATGGTAAAGTAGCCAGTAAGCACCCTGTTGTCATAGGAAAAAAAGGGGGGACAGTGGATTACAGATTATTGTAATAAGCCATAAATTCAGTATTAAGACCACGATTTATATACCTAGCAAAGTTATTAATTTAACCTCCCTTGTTCATCTTTTGAAAGTGATGTGCAGATTTCCTTTGAAGATGAGGACTGACAGATCAGATAGAGCGATTGCTTCCTGAAAAGTGTTCACACACAGGTAATACAGTGTTTGTCTTTTATTATTGCTTATCTCTCTCACCAACAGCAGTTGCTCCAATAAAATATATTACCTAATCCACTGTCTCTCTCTACTATCCTAGGACTGACAAAGTTACAACACAGCATAACCTAACATTCTAGCACTTTGAAACAAGGTTTTTAATGAATTTTTTAAAAAGTTTTAAAGAATATTTCAAAGCATAAATTCTGGAAACCTACGTATCTATATAAATACCCCATTCCAAAGTATAAATGCAAAACATTGGTTTTACTGCAGGGACATGTCTATCTGTGAACAAACAGTTGTAAAACTAGCCCAATCCTTTAAGTTTTACTGAGCTACTGAAACACAGGTAGGTCTTCTACATTAAAAACTTGCATCAGCACAGCTGCATTGCTGTAGTGCTTCTGGTGAAGACACTCTAAGACGACGGGAGATAGCACTCCCATCAGTCTAATAACTCCACCTCTGTAAGAGGTGGAAGCTATGTCAGCAGGAGAAGTTTTCCCACTGACATAGAGCTGTCTACACCTGGGGTTAAGGATGGAATAACTACTTCTCTCAGGTCATGGGGGTGGATTTTTCACATTCCTGAGTGATGTAGTTATACTGAAGTGTGTAATGTAGACCTGGCCACAGACCGTATGAATCCTCTCTCCCCTCCCAAAGCAAATTACCAAATTGCTACGTCATTTTTAATTCTCCAAATGAAATATTAGTGAAAGTGTACATAATGTATCTTTAAAAATTATCTCTTTTCAATGATGGTTAAAAGGGTAGTCTGCCTACAAAAATGAAGTATATATTCCCAAATAAATCAATTAAACTTAAAAATGTGTTTGGTAGGAAGTGCGCCTTCACAAACTCAAAGACTTGGTTTCACTGTTCAATATAAATCAAACACTAGACATAACAAGTTATTAAATATTAGTTTGATAGAATTTAAAATGCTAAAAACAGTTTTTGGTAAATAAAGATGCAAGAGGTTATTGATGACAAAAATATAACATTTTTTAAAATGAAAAGAAACGTGTAAATAAATTTGCTAATCTGAGATTTGTCTTTCATTTGCAACAATATCACCTTTGATCACATGGTAGAAATTCTTAAGACTGGATGATTACAATATGTTGAAGTATCACAACCAGCAACTCTAGAATTGGCAAAAGCTGGCCTTTAAGATTCCTGTGAATAAAGTTAACCCCAATTAAAGGCCACTTTAATTCCAAATAAAAATACTCACATGGGGATTTACTGCAGTTTAACTGATGCACTTCAAATTCACACAGTTAGTTAATTCAGACTAATTTTCTTGGATATCCCCATGCAGATAAGCCCTCTGTCTTGATTTTTTAGAAAATTTAGCAATTTCTAGCACTTTATATGTTCATAGCAGAGCTCTTATTGACTGCAGTTGCAGTTATGAGTGCTCAGTATTTCTGAAAATAGGACCTCAGATATCTTAATTTGGGAACTCAGAAAATGAGAAACACACAGCAGCCACCTGAAAAAAAACGGGATTAAGTGATTTCCCCAGCTTCATATAAGAGCTTTGTGGTAGTGGCATAATCCAGTTTTCTGGGGTGACGTGACATGACATTCAAATGATTAAACCATGAGATCATACTTTATCTTCCTGTAATCCCCCTTCCTTCCTCACACATCTTCCTACTTGCAGCATAATAAGTGGGGGTCCTGCCAACAACTACTACATTAACTACAGAACCATGATTCATTCCCAGGGCTCCATCTATTCTCTGCACTGAATGAGGCAGGGCTCCCAAGGAAAAAAGGCACAGTTAAGGCCCCCAGACAAACTTCACACTCCCTTGCAGTGACACCATAAAGGGAAAAAAAGAAAATAAAAAGTATCCTGAAGTATCAGTTTAATTTGATCTGGGACCAAAAAATTTATGATCTAATCATAATTTTATGCCTTAAATGTGCTTTGCCAAACTTGAATATGTTTGGATTTCTTAAATTTAATCTTAACTCTGAGTGTCTGGGGTTTATATAATGCTTGGTTTTGGGAAAAATTACATCTCTATTTAGGTATTTTAACCTAAATTACTGATATGCGCTCAATCTTAACTCCAGCTAAACTACTTCTGTCTAGGAATATGTATTAAAATTCACACAAAAATACAGTAGACTCAAACGTAAAGATTAAGATGATATATTTTCTGCAGACCACAAACTATGAGAAGACAGTCTGTTAGAGGATTCATAGACAACACCATAAATGATAACATTACATAGGTAAATTCCTTTTAAAATGGCACATTTGCTTATTGACATTTTAACTCCCTCAAACATATAAATTGTCAGCATTCCTAAGTCTACAAACTACAATCTTCCAACTGCTCCTATAAATGGAAACACTAGAAAGATATAAAACAGTTTAGTATTTCACACAGCTGGCATGACAACAACCACACAAGAACGAGTCACTCAACTATGTCACTAAAACCTAGCTATAACCCCTCACAGTGCAACAACTCCTACTCACTATTTAAGAAGGGAATTTCCCACTGTGCCTAAGATGCATGTAAATGCCCTAATACACTTTTTATTTCTACACCCTGAGTTGCATGAAGTGCTACTGATAAAAGAGAAAATTGTAAACACGGAGTAGGCCAATTCCTTTCAGGGATAGATAGATCATTTGCCTCTTTGTTTTGGAGAGAGGTATTACAGCTGAAAACTCTTGATCTGTAAACTACCTACCATAGTAAGAAGTAACTGCCACTCGCTCCTAAAAGGATATTGGTCAATGCCACTGGACACTACTCAGAATGCTTATATATCTCAAGATGGTTTTGTATGAAACAGGATGCAAGATACATACAATATTTCTGCAGGAATGCTGGGGAGGGAAAATAAAGTACCAGGTACAAGGCACTTTGCACCCCTGTATTCAGCAGGGCTCATTTTGTTGTTAAAACAACATCCCAAAACGAACACCACAAAATTCAGAGTAGTAACTATCCAAGGCTTTCCCAGTTTCTACCAGCTGGTAGGGGAAAGGAACCCCCTTTGATTTTGGTAATCCTGTCTGGTTATTATGGAGACTCCCTGATCCTGGGTCCCTCCTGTCTGCCCCCCATCTAAGAAGCAGGAAATATTATACCTGGCTTCTTCTAAGTCACATGCTTGCTCCCAGACATGTGCCCTAAGAGTACAGCACTCAATTTTTAAAGGGTGCAAGGGACATTAAAGGTGTAGTGTGATATGTACATATGCTCCAAAGTCTGGCACCTTGTTAAGCTGATAGACAGGAGAAACCTAAAAACTAAAATAAATATGGAAGGCAGGAACAGCACACACCAGTTGAGCTGAAGTTCCATTCCTGACACAAGAGAGAGAGCATGGAACAACTATGAAAATAGTGAGGCTGCATGGGTCTGACACCAGTCATCAATGTTAAGTACACCAATCAGGCAGGCTCTTAAAAGTAATATAATCCTCTCAATTCCCCCACTGAAGTATCCTTGAGAAATTTGAATTTGAATTTTTAATCTTGACATAGAGCTTATCAGACCCCACCACCACACCACGAGTCAGCCAAAGAAAGTCATTCAAGAGCAACACATGGCACTCCCTATCTGAAAGAGCGATTAATGACACCCAATGGAAGGCAGCTGTGTTCCGACTCTGTCCCTTGTACAGAGAAGTCAGGAGAGTTAAGTTTCACTAGATGCATTGCCTTCTGCCATGATACATTTAGCATATCTAAAGCAACAATACTTAATGACCACCACATCTGTAATTATCATTCTATCTTGTATTGTGTAACTACTGAAATTCTCTTTAGTCATTGAGAGATCATGAATCCCAGTTGTACACTGCATCAGCACACTTATTCTAAAATTCTAACGTTCCAAATCCTTTACTGTCCAAAAAATCAAGGTTGTCTATCAAAGGTTACCTTCAGCAGGGAAGTTGATGTCCCAGTTTTTGAGAGTTTTGTTACTGCAGACACTGAGGAGCCGTTTTCTGGTTTGATTTTTTCTATTGTTTGACTTTTATGCATCCCGGGCACTTTGGGCACTGAGCCAACAGTCCTGCTTGCTTTCTTCATTCTGGGCTGCCTGTTTGTGATGCATTTACAAACAAATCTGAGAACACAGAAAAAGTTGGCAAAGTGTTAAGCACAAGACAAGTGAGATGTAATATAGCTTTTTGAATGATTTCTTTAAAATCAATAGCCCAATGATAACACTGAAAAGCATAAGCCAGAGCCAAATGGTATGCACATGATTGAGAAAGAAAAGTTCTCACAGCAGAGAGATTTTTGCCAAAAATTAAGTCTTCAAAGCAAATGGACTTCCAAGTTGTATATAAAAAAGTCTTAAAAGTCTCTCCCCACAAATAGCACTGAACTGATGACATTTTATAAATGACCCACATACTCCAGCCTCCTTACCAGCAAAAACGAGACTCGTCATGACAGTGATGTTCTTAATCTCTGACTGAAGAGAAGAAAAATACAATAGGAGTACTCTCTACCAACCAACTGAAGAATGATCACTAACGCTGGCCTTGGGGAAAGAGATGGTTCTCTCTGTCAAACTGAAAGGAAAGTGCTGCAACAGTTCTGGCAGTTAGAGAGGAAAGACATACTGATATATAAAAAATCAAGACTTGAAAAATCCACTCTCCTTCTAAACAGTTTTGAAGAGAAGGCTTTTTCTGGCATACATGGTGGTTTGAGTTATGCAGAGGTTAGAAGAAATTACATTCCTAGCTCTTGTGGTTGGGAATATTATCTTCTAAATGGGAGCCAAATGTAAACCAGTGCACTACTGTTTTCCTGAGTCTGCAGACAGGCCACTTCAATCCTTCTGTTGTTGCTAAGGGCTTTCACAAGCAGCAAAAGACTACTACTACTACTACTGCAATTCCCAACATGTTGAGAGCATGAGAGAATGCCAATTCCACCCTGATGGGGGCATGACAAAACAATGAGTAGCAGCAATACCAAACTCTGCAGCTGTTCACTAGGGCTGACAACCCAAAACAGACAGAGTAGTGGAGATCCATGCCTCATAGTAACCAGGGAGGTGGGAGAGGTTTAGATAAGGAGATAATATCCTTACTCTTCCAGGAGTTGACTAGTGATGAAAATAGCTACCATCACTCGTCTCTCCCCAGTCAAGAGACTCTGAAGTGGGAAAAGAGAAGGAAAAGAAAGCTTCCACTCCCTTCCAGCAGCCATAAAGTCAGGGGAATAGGAAAAAAATTTGTCCAGATTTATCAGTCTCATTAGCTAGTACTGGTAGGAAACATGGCACAAGAACAACTTTTCCCTTTTCTACAAAAAAGGGCATCCTGAAGACATGAATGCTAGAGATGACTCAGAGTGTGGAGAAATGCTGTGAATAATGCAGTGATCAGGACTACTAACAACATTTAACAAACCAAATGCCATAACACCCCTAAAAACATTATACTACTCTCCTCACCCAACATGCACACAAACTACTTTTCAAATTTAATTCCTTACAATTTAAAAAAACACTTTACATATTATTTGGGTACATTCAAATCTGCAGGTACTGTTAGCAGCAGCACTTTTCATTTTTAAACTATGAAATTTACTACAGCTGACCATTCTGACTGAAGTATGTTTCCATTTCCATGGCAGTTACCTTATATTTGCTGATACCACCTAAGAGGAATTTTAAACTAAATGGTTGTTTATAAACTAAAGCTTCCTCATTGTTGAGCATTTAGTATGGTTGATTACAGAAGGTTTCCTCTCCCACCCCTGAATTCAAACATTTTGGTTTGGCTATTTTTGAATGATCAGAAAGCCAAAAAAGCTCTTACCAACTACCATATTAAAATTTTGTGCAACAAATTCTGCTCTGTTTTACAGGCATTATGAAATCAATGAAAGACTTTCAGAATACTTGTACACAAGAGAAGAATTCAAGGGAAAAATATTTTTTAAAATTGACTATTTTAAGGCAAAAGCTATAGATACTACTCCTGCTCAACTTCACACTTTGTATCAGCAATTCATAATTGCTACAAGTGCCGGTTGGATTTCTAGGTGGAGACAGAAATTAATCTGAATCAACAGACAAAGTCAACTGAGACATATGGACCTTGCCAATTCCTCAGACTGCATTAAACGCTAACTTCAAATGCTCAGAGCTAAGACCAAATTGTCACATCTACTTATGTCATTTATCAAGTGACAATTTGCAACTATTTAAAATGACAAATAACTGCATATTCACATCCAAGATGAAAAACATTCTTATCCTTTTGTCTAGGACAAAAGATTGTGCTTTATTAAATTGTAGAAAATATATGGCATGGGCAAAAATCAAGGTGTGAGGATAATTATTTCTTGAGCAAACTTCTGTACTGTGATGAAGTATGGGCTCTTATTATAACTTTGTTTACTATGCTGAAGCATACAAGCTTTGCCTATGTACCAGTAAAACAAGTTACAGGCAAAATTCAAGTTGTATCTTGATCTAAGACAACAGCCTTACACAGATAACATCCCACTGATCTAATGAAATTGGAGTACTCTCAGTAGTGGTATGCCAAACAAAGAGCATGTGAAAGATGCAAATTTAATGTGTGGTTGGTGTAGCATGAGAAAAAGTATTTGGCTATTTCATGTTTTTAGTCTTTTCTGAGACTGGTGAGGAAGAAATGAGTAACTTGAAAACAGAGAGAAAGCTTTAAGGGATTGCTTGTCTAACTTGATTATCTATTTAAAAAAATTGTTAATCTGAGGTCTCTTTTGAATTAAAATAAATTTAAAGTTTGCATACCTATTCAAAATAGGCCAGTACTCCCATCCCAAACTGTGTGTATCTTGCTCTAGCCTCTTTCAGATTTTACATCTTTCTGTATTTTACTATTTGTAGATCATTACATAGAGCAGTGGTTTTCAACCTTTCCAGACTACTGTAACCCTTTCAGGAGTCTGATTTGTCTTGCATATCCAAAATTTTACCTCACTTAAAAACGACTTGCTTACAAAATCAGACAAAAATACAAAAAAATGTCACGGTACACTGTTACTGAAAATGTGCTTTTTTCCTCATTTTTACATCATATAATTATAAAATAAGTTGATTGGAATATAAATATTCTACTTACATTTCAGTGTGATACTTGCTGTATAATAGTATGTAGAGCAGTATAAACAAGTCATTATCTATATTAAATTTCAGTTTGTACTGACTTGGCTAGTTTTTTTTATGTAGTCTGTTGTAAAACTAGGCAAATATCTAGAGGAGTTGACATATCTTCTGACCTGTGCATACTCCCAGTTGAGAACCGCTGACATACAGCAGCAAATACAAGTTACCAAACTAGTCTAAAACAATACAAATATAGGCTGCCATATTTTCACAGAAAGACAGAGCTTAGACTTTTGCATCTGAATTATAGCCTCAGACCTGCATCAGTAAAGTAAATGAGAGATTTGCCACTGACTTCAATGAGCATAGCCCGTAAGAACAAAGATAACAAAATAAATTATCTGTTCAATGTCAGATGGTTCTTATTCGTAGTGGAATTCAGACACAACATATTGCTGTAATTTTCGTTCAAAAATTACTATATGCTCAAAGAATAGCAACCACATGACTAAGATAATGTAACTAAATATTTCTACAGTATTTGGGGAGAGAAAACTTTACTCTCCTCATCCAAAAAATAAATCCATAGTAATATCTTCAAAGAGGAGTAAAAAAAATTACACTCTTCAAATCACGGTTCATGCCTGGTTTTATAATCACACAAGTGCATAGCTCAATGGGGCTCCAGTCCTGGTTGGGGCCACAGGGTGTTATCAGAACACAGAATATTAATGAAAACTTTTACAAAACGTTTTATGCAGATAAAATTTGCATGTAGATAAAAGTGTCACTGGACACATACAGAATCCTCTCTCAATATCAAAACATAGAAAAATACTTAAAACGCATGCCTGAAAATAATTTTTGGTCACTTTAGATTTGAACTGATTAACAGATAAAGATAATATTTACATAATACATTCATTTTTAGGTCAAACATTCAAATAACTAAGCTTGAATGCAACATTATTGTTTAATGATGGCAGTTAAAAATTCCTCAAAAACATTTTATAATAGAAAGACACTTCTGATGCTCTAAATACCCAAAGGCTGCACGCAGGTAAGAATTCAATACTATCAGGTTTCACAGAGTACTATGGAATGCACCCACAGGCATTTTGCTATTACCTGTAACATCCCCTTCTGATGAAGGAATGGAAAATAAAAATGTCTACTTACCCATTTTTTATTCTTTTAGATGTAAAAGAGAAACCAGTGTGAATTTAGCAATAAATGAAAAAATTATCTAAAAAGAAAGAGGGCCAAGTTCTATATAGCTAAATCCAAAGTGACAGAGGGAGAGATTTATTTTTGTTAATGTTGCACAAAAAGCGTGACAACACCATGTGATTATATACATAAACTACTAACTAGGGCATGAATCACAACCAAAAAAAAAAAAAGAGGACTAGAACAAGCCAAAAATAATAACATCAAATAAATTAGTATTACCAAGAGAGGCAAAGAACAAATCACCATAACCAGAACGTGAACAATCATTCTAACTTGTATTCTTTGCCAGACTTTTTTCTTTCAACAGACCTCATACTACAGAAAACTAAAGCCAATACTGTGCAATGGTGTGTTCTCACTGTTCCAGTGGAGACAGAGGCAGATAGTCCACCACTTTTATATCGTCAGCAAATATTATACAACTCCAAAAACCATTTTGAAAATGCTCTGCCCAATAAGAAGGCACAACTCTGTATTGCAGACTGATACGGTATGGCTGCCTCAATATCATGAGATTCTTTCAGTTACTGTTTGTACATCAATTAAAATGTTCCGTTTAAAAAAAAATCTGTAAAGTAGGGGAGGGGTACTTTTCCCTATGAACACTAAAAGTATGTTATTTATAGCATAACAAGTGGTTTATTTCAACTGTTCTTGGTTTTGTTGTGGTAATTTACACCCCATCAATTCTATTAAACAAGATTACTCATGCCAATCATGTCATTATAGGACAACCTTGGGAAAAAGTGACCAAGTAAACTTTCATGCCTGCAGGTTGAGATGTTCCTTTGACTAGTGAACAAGATATCACATTTTGTATGTAGGAGCTGAAAAATACATAACCTAAAGAAGTTATTGAACAATAGTTCTAGGTACATAAGAACCATTAAGACAAGGGCAGAGTGGCCTTTTCTGCTGAATCACAGCAGAAAAAAAAATGAGACCACTAAAATTTCAGTGAGTATATGAGAAGTCCAAGAAGAAAGAGACTATAAAAACGCACCAGATAAAGGGTCTCAGAGCTATCTGAGCCATTAAGGGTAGTGGCCCCACTACTTTGTCATTTCATATCCACATCCAAAACACTTTCCTGACCACAAAAGTCATTCACTTCTAACGTAAAAATATCAAAATAAATTAGAACAAACTGTAGCCAACTGATCAGTCACAGAAGGCCAATGAAGTGGGGGAAGGAAAACTTATGCACAGTGGGCTTTGCAGCCTCGGGCACAACAAACAGCCACATTCTGCTGCAACTCCTCATGCAGGAACATAGACAGAAATTTGTGGGCAAGGCATGGACTGGCCAGTAAACTGATATACAGTAGAACCTCAGTTACAAACACCAGAGTTATGAACTGATGATTCAACCACACATCTCATTTAGAACCAGAAGTACACAATCAGGCAGCTGCAAACAAACAAACAAACAAAACAACAAACAGAGCACAGTACTGTTTTAAACATAAACTACTAAAAAAAGAAAAGAAAAACAGCATTTTTTGTCTGCATAGTAGTGTTTCAAAGCTGCAGTAAGTTAATGTTCAGTTGTAAACTTTTGAAACGAACAACCATAACATTTTGTTCAGAGTTACGAATAACCTCCATTCCTGAGGTGTCCCTAACTCTGAGGTTCTACTGTACTACACACAGACACAATGAATTCCATCCCTTTCTGCTGTAGCAGATGTAGGTTATACTTTCAGCCCATGAGTTCCACAAGTATTTTGAACCTTGCCTCTAGGTGAATGTGCAGGGAAGGAAGAAACGCTCTCATTTCTGAGCTTCTCTGAAACTCACAAAGTGCCTTTTTAATTAGTTTGTCCAGGGGACCAGAACTTCATTCTTAATTTGTATTTTCTAACATGTCTGAATTCCTACTTATGTTGGGAGCACAAACTAAAAAGGCTTACCCCCTACAGTTCTCTAAAAATTCTGGAATAATCATTGGGCAAGAACTAGAGGCTATCCACCTAGATTTCCTTACTCCTTGTTTGGAGAAAATTTAAGCCCATGTCGCTGTGAGCAATATTTAACCGTTGCTAATACTTAGCATTCCAGACAAGTGACAGAAGCATTCATAAAAGGACTGGCTAACTTATGACAAACTGTGCTCTATCTTTTAATAAAACAAAATAATTCATTCTTGTTTTTAAACTGGTACTATAATTTAACTGGCAGGTATTTCAATTCACTGTGGAGAAAAAAAGTGACTGCTTCCAGTTAACTCAAACTTTGCTGTTAAAAAATACAGCTAATTTCTCTTGAAACTGAATATCAAAACAATACAGAATGCTCACACAAAGATTCCAAAGGTATATTGGTTTAAAAATAAATTTAAGATGATTGCATCCATATAACAGCCTTTGTAAATAGTTTCTATTAGTGCACTTTCTATTATAGACACCTCCCTTTTGTTTCTGAATTGCATTTTCAAAGAAAATTTGAGGGGAACACTAAAATACATTTCTTACAGGAATTAAAACTAGAGATAAGGAAAAATTTCAAGTGGGTTAATGGAAGTAAGGAGTGATTATTACTCAAAAGTTCTACAATAGTGACTTAGAACAGTCCACAGTACAATTACATAAATTTGCTATGCTAGCAATACCAATATATAGATTTTTCTAATGTGTATTTGAATGCATAGCTTACTATAATGCAAACAGAAGCAATAAAACATAACTGTCAAAACCCCACATTAACAAGAAACACTGAAAAAAATGGAAAAGGAAAGGAATCTAAAGTGCAGCATGCTTCTCCTTTAAGATTTGTGTCATATCAACAGCAAAACAAAGGTCTGTTTATGTTATTGTTTTCCATATTCCAATGGTATATTTTAAAAGATATACCCAAACCAGCAAACATGGGCCAGCAATTAAAAACAACACACACAGTTTCAGTATATCAGTTACAGCTCCACTTTAGGTCATAAAAGAATTACACAGATAACAAAAAAATGTAGTCCTCAGCAAGAGCTTTAGGCTGCATCTGCATGGAAAAGTAAACAACTATTACTCTGAACACTGGGTTTTTTGGGTTAACAGCATTGGTGGGCAGAAAAGAGATCCAGTTGTAGCGTGCTGAAACACATATGACCAATGAATAATTGGCTTGCTTTAGCTACAAAAATTGTTCGTTTATAAAAAAGACACCGTGTCAACCTAAAAATTACACTCTGAAAATGTTTTTACTTTCTATTGTTCAAGTTAACACCTAAAATGAGAGATACTGAGCATCAGGTAGCCAGAAGAGAGAAAAGCCCCTTTCATTTTGCTCCTTTGATTGATTACTGCACTAGGTGTATAGTCAGTGTCCCCATTTACCAACTGTCACAACTGTAAGACCACAAAAACTGGCAGGACAACTCAAGAGCAGGTTCAGAACCTAACACAACATTTAACTCGTTTTATAAATCACTAGACTTCAAGGTGACAGTGTCCTTTACAGTGTGGTTTCACTTGCTGACATAACTCTTCACACAAATAACAGTCAGAGCAAGTGGTCAGTGTTTGCCTTTTAAGAAATTTAATTTCTGTATTTAAGGGTCTCCTAACCTGATCCTCTACTTTCTCCAGTCTATAGCCCCTCACAGGTAGAGTCCTGTATCAGCAGTAGGGGCAAAGCCAGCATGAGCAACAAGGACTGCCTAAACAGACTAACAGCCCTAATTAAGACCAAGGTGAAAGGAGTACCTGTGCCAAAAAAATCATCTCATGCAGTTTGCAGAAGGGCTACAAAAGAGAAGCGGCAAAGCAGTCACACACACCACCTGTGCCATCCCTATATCCCAAAACTTGGAGCAGTCTGGAGGGAATGGGAAGGAAGACCCAGAATGAAGGACAGGGAAGAAATAGGTCTAGGAAGGTGCATCGATGAACCCCCAACACTACCATGCAGACATACAGATATATTTTTCTTGTAAATTGGGGGACAGGGAAGAAACATCTGCGCGCAAAAAAAAAAAAAAAAAAAAAAGGGCAAAGAAGGATGAATGCTATGGGAAGCTCAAGATTGGTTAGTGAAGCCAGCTGTGAGCTCTCTGTTCCCTCCTGTTGCCTATAGAGCTAACAAACCCACCGAGCTTCTCCCTCAGCATTCCTCAGACTTGCAATGTGGAAGGACACGAAAGGAAATTCCATTAAAAAATAGCAGAAGCAGCCACAGTCTCCAGAACTTTGGAACTTCTGGCTGGAAAAGAACTGACAATAGTGTGTGTAAGTTCCATGTTCTGGAACTATTTTACTGATCCCATAAGAATATGATCCTTAACTGAGGCCACTGGAATCTAGTTACCCAGGACAGAGCCTTGTCTGGTTACTCACCGTAACTTACTTAGTTCTAGCTACATTTATGCCAGTATGTCCCCAATTATGTAGTAGTAATTACTAATTACTAAGAGTTTCCTTTTGTGCGTTGGGGGGGGAGGGGGAAGGGACTTTAACAGCTACCTAATATATTATGCTCCTATGGAGTATACAGCAAGTGTATTTTAAATATATATAGATCTTTTCTTCCTAAATACTTTACGAGTTATATAGAGAGCACAATGAAACTCTAGGAGAGTAGCAACAGACACACAGAATACTGGAAAACAGTTGGAGGGGAAAGAAGTTTCATAAAAGGACAAAAGCAAACACATTCTTGTGGAATACTTCACACAGAGCCTTTCATATTTTAAGGCCCGATCTGAAAAATCTAAATACTAAACAGCCTGAAACTCATTGTATCTAACTTGAGGATGAAGGCCTGGTTCAACCCTTCCTCAACTTAAGTTTGCATCCCTATAAATCATATCTTTATTCACTGGCCGATGGAGAGTAAATGTTTGCAAGCTTTATGTTCAGACCACTACACAATCCCCTCCAAGAAGGTCTGTACATTCCTTTTTTATGGTTAACTTCTCATTTTCTTAATTAAAAAAAATCATTTTCTTCTTGCAACCTAATCGGTTCTCATTTATATATCCTAAGAATTTCCCACCTCCTCCATACTCCGTGGAAGGAAACAGACACAGGACATACTGACTAATGTTTGTATTATACCATGCAGTGCTATGTACTCCTCCAAGCTGTAGAGGGCAGATAACTACTGAATTTGTTAAGAACCATACAACTATTTCTACTTAATATTCAGCCCCTGGTAAAGCATTAATATTGTTGCCCCCCTTTTGACCTGAGCAGCTAGTCAAAGGCATGGGGCTCTGTGGGTGTTCCAGTTGGGAATAGAAATTGGTGGTAGCCAGGTATTTCTTTGTACAGTCCTTGTAAATGAACAAGACTGTCAAAGTCCCCTATCTCTGAATTCAGACGGAACCAAGAACAGTTTCTTAGATTACCAGAACCCTAAGTCCCCTTTAGCCAACACTAGACCCAAAAATTGCTCTTTCTAGCTCAGAGGTCCCCAAACTGTGGGGCGTTCCCCCTGGGCCCAAGCAAGCTCCCATGGGGAGCGAGGAGGGAGTGCTGCTCTGCTCCAGACCCAGCTATGGCATCCAACCCCCCAGCTGCAGTGCCCGGCCCTGCTCCTGGTTCCAGCTGCTGCAGTCCCACTCCCAGTTCCAGGTCCCAGCCCTGACCACAGCACCCCAACCATGGCCCTAGCACCCAGCCCCAACCCTGGCCCTGCTCACCGCCCCAGATGGGGGGTACGCTGACAGAGGCAAGGGGCATGGAGTAAATCATTTGAGGACCACTGCTCTAACTTCTTCCATGCTTCTGCTTGGCTTTTCCTTGCCTCTTTTCTTATGCTTATCTTTGTTCTTGTCTGTGATCTCAATATCTGTATGTTCTCACACTCCAACCAACACACACCTACCCAAAACAAGACTCAGCCCAAAAAGCAGGTTCACACACCCCTTTTGTCCTAGGTGGGGCTTATGTTTACACTTAATTGAAGGGCGAGTTCCCACTTACAAACTTCAATAAGGTTTTAATAACCTTAATAACAAGGTTTCATCCAGCTCATAATATTTTATAAATGGGATAAGAGTTTCCCAAGAGTACACAGCAAGTAAATAAGATGAGGAATCAAACCCAAGTCTTTTGGCTTACAGGCCGAGACTAGTGTACTATCCCACAGTGCTGACAGGACAAGTCATTCGGCCTTTCAGTGACTATTCTCCTTTCTATCATATGGGCGTAATATTTTATACTACTGTATCTGTAAAATTTAAAGCACTGGACAAAGAAGGGTAGGCCTGAGTGGCCCCATTTCACAGACTGTGTAATTAAGCATACACTTGAAGTAATTTTTCTTATTGGCACCATCTAGCATATGAGACATACCATCATTACATATAGACTATTACAACAGAACATTGTTCTGGGTTCTGTTCCTAGCTCTGCTAGGAGTTTCCTCTAAGAACTTGGGCAAATCACTATCTCTGTGCTTTGGTTCTCATTTGTAAAGTGGAATAATGATATATGCCTCAATTCAGCAATATTAAGAGGTCAGCTTTAAAACTTTATTCAAGCTAAGAGGAGGCTCATCCTTCCCAAAAGAAAGAATTAAAGATGTCATTTACAGTTGAAAAAAAATCATCCCTCCTAACCCTGTACTAGATAAGCAGGAGAGAATGGGGGCAGTAGTGGAAGGTGCACAAAAGAGCTAAAGAATAGCAGAATCTAGAGGTGCACCCCATCCAATATGTATCTTGTCTAAGTGCTATATCATCAAGATAAGATAATCCAAAGAGAATTTGATGGCATAGTTTCCAACAGCTGACCACATAATAAAATGTTTACCCTCTTCAATACCCATATTTAAGTCTTTACCCACTCATGGAGCCAAGATATAAAGCTGCCTTGCAAAATTCTATTTGCTTTTTCTTCAGTGAAGAGAGGGAGAAGTAGAGGTGAACTCTCATTCATTTTTTAATCTTCAAATCACAGAGAAGAGCAAGCAAACAAACTTGCTTTGATAAATTTGTGGCAATACAGTATGATACCCATAAAATAGAATTTTCCACATGGGCTTTCCCAAAGAAAATTTGAGGGACTCTCTCCACTAACAAATCCCTCCATATGAAGGAAATATTTACCGTATGACTTTGTGATGTCCCACAGGTAGGGAATTAAAGAAAGAGGGATATTTGTTTAGGAAAAGCAAAGCCATATATAATGAGAGAGTGCTGTTGACAGGGTAATAACAAAAGATAAGAGAATTATCCTACCCAAAGGATACACAACTGTCAAACTTCAGGGACTGCTTGCTGAATAAAGAACATCAATGGAACTTAGTAATGCAAGAAAAAGTAAAACTAGTTAATGTCTTACCTTAAAGTCAAACTTTACTAGATCATTTTTACAGACTTGTCTATTTCAGTTAAACCTTGTTAATTTGAAGTTCACCAAAGTTTTAGCATTGTCCTTTGTACAGAAAAGTATACTGAAGATTCCCTCCTCTTCCCTCAAAAAATACTGAGGAAATTCCATATCACAGCTTTTATAGAATGCCACCACGTGTCAAAAGCAATGTCTGCTTTTAATTAAGAATGAACCTTATTACACATTTAAACAAAGAGTTCTAAGAATTTCCAACTCTTAGCCAAAAGAGTTTTCAAGACTGTTTTTAAGTAGCCAAAGGTTTATTTTCCACTGACAAAAATGTAGCTCCTTTGTACAAGAGTGCAGAAAGGGAATGAAAAATAATTTCTTTGCCATTGTTTAATTAAGCACCATCAGTCTGTGCATTATATTGGTTACATAATGTGTTAATTCACTTGTAATGACACTGGTTCATGCAACAATCAAAGTCGAGTAACTTCTTTTTAGATTACAAAAGGGAACACAAAGAAAATTAAAGTAACGTAACTGATGTCTAATTACAAAAACCACCACTTCAACTGTCTTCAACATAGTTTTTTCAGATGTCTAGTTTTTTTTTTTAAACATGATAAAAAATGTGAATGTGGAGAAATATGACAATCTAGCATTTCAACTCTAGGGAGTGGATGGTAAAAGAATGCATGCTGATTTACATTCATACTTGCCAATTCGTGCCAGGTTGTCAACTACTTTGACTGCAATTTTGCAAAGAGTTGCAAGAAGAGTTGCAAAATTGACACACATTCAGTATAAAAACAGATGTACATTTTATCTAAGTCTCAGTAATAGCACTAAGTTCAAAAGGTAAAATATGTAGGGAACATGGGTGTACTTCACCCAAATATTCTTCCTAGGAGACTTGACTACTTTACAGCACCTAACAAAGTGTTAGAAGTGCTTCATCCTAGAATCTTCCCTGTTTTCTATGTAGTGAGCAATCCTTGGATCTGATCCTGTAAACAGAAAATTCTCTCTTTTTTACTTATTATAATTTACACCCATACTTCATTTCTTTCCAAACTTTTTAAATGTCTAGGCAGTTTGCTTTCTGGTTTATTTGGAACATACTTGTAAATCGACATTAAGAGATCCTGAGGCATTCACACATTAGCCACAAAGATAAAAATAAAAAGTAATTATGTGACCACATAGGAGAATAAATATGATTAATGCAATTGTCCTCTTACTTATGAAGATCAATGTAATTGTGTGTATGTAAAAAGTTTAGTTGCCACATTATTTGCAGTAGGTGTTCAGCCAACCACTACCTGCAAGTTGTATTAAATAAGTACTCCCAATGGAGACTTCTCAAGTAATTAAGTTAAATAAGTCCATCAAAACAGAAGAACACTTTCCTTGTGACTATACACCTAATCATAGCCTTAAATTCATTCATCTTTACAGCCAGTTATCTTTTTCTTCTTCATTATAAGTAAAAACAAGAGTCCTGTAGTACCTTAAAGACTAACAAATTTCTGCAGGATAAGCTTTCATGGGCTGCAACCCATGTCAGAGATCA
Organism: Mesoclemmys tuberculata; assembly: GCA_007922155.1. Lineage (NCBI taxonomy): Eukaryota > Metazoa > Chordata > Testudines > Chelidae > Mesoclemmys > Mesoclemmys tuberculata. Next base: position 1,170,912 of record ML675638.1, read on the forward strand.
CCTGAACTGCAAACTCAGGCTCTGGTAGGTGTTAGTCCTTCAAAACACAAAAATGGGTTTTTCCATGGTTACAAGTTCATAACTTTCTCACATTCAAAACCAGAGCACAGGATGGGAAGAACAAGGTTTTCTTTATATAGCTCCAGCCTTTGATCTTGGCCTTTTGCAATAGGTAATCAGCAAAGACCCTTTCCTCAGGGCATAGCTTCAAAAGGCTGGGTTTTTGCACAACCAGAATTGGGGAGTTTGTATTTACTGCTCCTTAGACACAGCCCAGGAAAATCACCACACTTTTTGTTTCAAAAGTCCATTCTTGTCTGGCAAATTGTTAAATATAATCCTCTAAACCCTCAGGTCTCACATTTTTCACATTTTCCCCTCAATAGGTTGCACACAATCCTGGCCCACAATAATACATAAACTTAATACAATGCATCCAATTCAAATATATTTAAACTTAATACAGTAAGATCTCCCAAGGATATGGCAGGAAATTACTGCACCTGTCATACTTGGTACAAAACTTTGCCCAGTCAGATGAGAAAGGAATAAGACAAACGAACGAGCACTATCCACCCAACACACAGAAACAGCAAATTATCACTGGGGAAAGAAAGCATCATTCAAAGTAAGAAAGCATTCACCTTTAAGTATAAGGCACATTCAAAACCAAAGTCTACAGTAAATGACCTTTCAAGGCATGGAGTAAAAGGGTATTCAGTATGAATTCAAGTAGTTATTTGGATAGTGTTTGGCTTTGAAAAGACTGCTTGATCCCTATGGGGAAAATAAATAGATAGTCTCATCACATGAGGATGATAATACTCTTTCCATTACTCTAGTATCTCTGGAAAATGTTAAATAGAAGCTATTAAGCTACTATACTACTATAGTATACTACTATACTAAACTACTAAAGTGAAGATATTTTTAAATCAGCAGTTCCATATAACTTGTATGAATGAGTTTTAAAAGAGCTGGCTGAGGAGCTCTCTGGACCATTAATGCTGATTTTCAGTAAGTCTTGGAGTTCTGGGGAAATTCCAGAAGAAAGTTAATGTTGTGCCAATTTTTAAACAGGGTGAGCAAGATGACACAGGTAATTACAGGCCTGTCGGCAATCCTTGGCAAAATAATAAAGTGGCTGATACAGGACTTGATTAATAAAATATGAAAGAGGGCAATGTAATATACAGGGGTTTATGGAAAATAGATCCTGTCAAATGAACTTGATATTTTTGGGGGCGGGGGGGGGGAGGAGGAAAAGGGGGAAGAAGAGATTACAAATTTGGTTGATAAAGTTAACTGGCTTGGTATCACACAACATTCTGATAGAAAAACTAGAACGAGATAAAATTAACATGGCACATATTAAATGGATTAAAAACTGTGACTGAGAGGTCCCAAAATGTAATGGTAAATGGAGAATCGTCCTTGTACTGGTTTGTTTCCAATGGGGTCCTACAAGGATTTGTTATTGGACTTACATTATTTAATATTTTTATCAATTACCTGGAAGAAAACATAAAATTGACAGTTTTCAGATGACACTAAAACTGAGAAAGTGGTAAATATTGAACAGGACAGGTCTCTGATTCAGAGGGATCTGGATCTCTTGGTAAACTGGGCACAAGCAAACAAATATGCATTGTAATATGGCTAAATGTAAATGTATACATCTAGGAATAAAAACTACAGGCCATACTTACAGGATGCAAGATTCTATTCTGGGAAGCAGTGATTGAAAAATATTTGAGGGTCATGATGGATAATCCCTTGAATATGAGCTGTGGCTAAAAGAGCTAATGCAATTATAGGATATATAAATGGGGGAATCTTGAGTAGGAAGAGAGTCACAGAGTGTAAAGTGAGAAAGGACCACTAGTTCATCAACTCAGATGATCTTGTATCATCACAAGGCACCAACACCACCAAGTATCTCTCTATTTGACACTGGTGCAACTGCTGATGGAATACAGTGTCCAATTCTGATGCCCACAATTCAAGAAGGATGTTGATAAATTAGAGAGGGTTCAGAGAAGAGCCATAAGAATGAGTACAGGATTAGAAAACATGCATTATAGCGATAAACTAAATAGACTGAGCTCTTTGAGTCTATCAAATACAAAGTTAAGGGGTGACTTGATGACAGTCTACAAGCATCTACCTGGGGAACAAATATTTAATAATGGGCACTTCAATCTAGCAAATAAAGGTATAACACGATCCAAAAACTATAAGTTGAAGCTAGACAAATTCAGACTGAAAATAAGGTGCAAGTTTTTGACAGGAAGGGTAATTAACCACTGGAACAACCTACCAAGGGTTGTGGTGGATTCTCCATCACTGACAATTTTGAAATCAAAATTGGATGTTTTTCTAAAAGCTATGGTCTAGGAATTATTTGGGGGAAATTCTATGGCCTGTGTTATACAAGAGATCAGACTAGATGATCACAAAGGTCCCTTCTGGCCTTGGAATCTATAATCATGCACTTGATTTAAGGGTGTCCTGCAAAGGAAAAACTGAACACAGGCCTTTTTTTTTAAAATGATGTATTTAAAAAGGCCTGAAAAATTAAGGGTTTTTCCTCCTGCTTGTTGTTTTACACAGAAATTCAAATCCCAGGCTGCTAGACTATGGTGATGGGGGAAATAATGAAACAGTGACATTACAAGAGCCAAGAGGGAAAAAAAACCTGAGCAACAGTGAGGAAAAGGAATTTTTAGTCTACCTAAAACTGGTTTGGGTTTTACTATCAACATCTACTTAACCACAATAACTCACTTTTTACATTAAGGAAAACTTTGTTAGAGATCCAACACCTTATTCAGTTCAGCGCAGTGTGCTGAGCATGCGCTGAACCCCTACCACCTTGATTTCTTCTCTGATTAAGGAGGGAAAGGGTGGGGGAGGAATTGGGTAGGGAATACAGTAGGCCTGAGCTTTCAAGTGTACATTCTTTCCCTTTTATGTATGTAAGGGTGTTCTTTATATTCATTGCCCAACCAGCACGCAAAGCTTAGGAATCCCTATTTGCAAAAATATGGAAAGGCAACCCTCCATGCATACACAAAGGAAATTAGAGTCCTGGTAGTGATGATTTCATTTCATTACATAGTAATCCCACAACAAATCGAATTAGGACATCTTGCTCTTCTTGAAAACACATGCAACTAACTTTGCCTCTTCAGCAAAAAAACCTCCAAAACCCATGAAGGAAATAATGCTGCCTAATTAAAATAGACCAATAATAACTATTTCAATCAAGTCACAAATAGCCAATGGGGTACATTGACTTTGTTAACAACCAAGGAAACTTTTCATTTCATGTCCTTTTCTCACAGTGTAATGTGTGAATTAAGTTTTCTAGAGCAGTGGCTCTCAACCTTTCCAGACTACAGTACCCCTTTGAGGAGTCTAATTTGTCTTGCATCCCCCCAAGTTTCAGCTCACTTAAAAACTACTTGCTTACAAACGCAGACATAAAAGCGTCACAGCACACCATTACTGAAAAAGTGCTTACTTTCTCATTTTTACCATAGAATTATAAAATAAATCAATTGAAATATAAATAGTGTACTTACATTTCAGCATATAATATATAGAGCAGAATAAACAAGTCATTGCCCATATAAAATATTACTTTGCTAGCTCTTTTTATGCTGCCTGCTGTAAAACTAGGCAAATATCTAGATGAGTTGATGTACCCCTGGAAGACCTCTGTGTACCCCTGATTGAGAACCACTGTTCTAGAGTGCACACTTTGTGTTAGGCAGTAGGTCCAGTGGGCATAGCCACAAAGAAGAGGCCTGGAGGAAGATGGAAAGGAAAAGAATCTTATATGGGCCTGGAGGGGGGAGAGAGAGAGAAGCTGCAAGAAAAGAGCAAAGAAACATCGGAGAAAAGGCGTATGGGGCAGGGGGAAAGAAAGTAGACAGAAGCGATGGGGGGGGGGAAGGAACAGGAAATAGTGAGGGAAGCCAGGGAGGTTAGGCTGGAAGAGGGAGGGACCAGAGTGGCAGGGGAGGGCTCACTACCTTTACTGGCATGCCAGTGTACACAAGCGCTATCAGTTCGCACGCCATAAAGCCGCGTTATCTATCTGGGTGAAACGTTCAGCGGACGGTTTGTTTACACCTGACGCCGCGCCCCGCAAGAGGCAGATCGCTGGGCTCGCGCTGCTGGGCCGGGCCGGCGTGTTCGCCCGTCCAGGGGCCGCCCTGGTAGCCAAGGGGGGGGTGACAGGCGGCGGGGTGGCACGTGCGCTGGGGAGCGAGGCCCGGGCGGGGAGGGCCGCAGGGAGTTCCAGCGGCGGGCGGGCGGGTACCCCCAGCGCCTGTCCGCGCGAGGGTGGAGGCCAGCCCCAGCGGGAGGGCTGGGCCCACAGCGAGGGGGAGGGGACACGCTGGAGCCAAGGAACAAAGGTGGGGGACGGGGGTCGCTGCTGAGGGCTCCTGAGGGGAGCGCGGCCCGCGGGGAGCGAGCAGAGACGAAGGCCGCGGAGGAGCCCTGGGACAGAGGCGCGCTCCGGGGCCCCAGCGCAGCAGCGGGCAGGCCCGGGTGGGAGGCTTAGGGCAAGGCCTGGGCGGCCGGGACGGCTCAGAGCCCCGTCCGGGGAAGGGGGCGGCTCCCAGCCCCTCAAGAACCCGCTCCTTACCGGGCTGCACCGGCTCCGCTCTCGCTTCTTCACATGCTTGGCTCCGGGAGCCGCCCCGAGACCGGCCAGCGGGGGACGGGGGGAGGGGAAACGGCGCTCCTCAGTCCTCGCCGCTCCTCCCCTCACAGGAGCTGCTGCCTCGCGCAGGCGCCAAGAAGCTAGGATGGGGGCGGGGCCCAGGTCGAGACTACGCAGCAGGCGCGTTGGAAGAGCGCATGCGCGGCTCGGTGTCGTCATCAGCCTGTGAGAGGGCGGAGTCGGGGCTAGTCGAACGGTCGCGCGCGACGCCCGTTGGTCTGGTCCACGCACGGTGAGGGGCGGAGCGAGGCTCACCTGAGGGCGCCCGCCCAATGGCCGTTGGGAGTGAGTGGGACCTCGAACCAATGGTGAGCGTGCTGGGCGGGCACTGAAGCGGGTTTGTCGGCCTGTGTGGACGGCTGAGGCGTAAGCCGGGTCGTGTTCCAACACCTCTAGCCCGCTGGGTGACGGCGAGCGAGTGTGAGAAATCGGGGGGGGGGGGGTTAAATGGGAACCTGTATACAGCAAAGCTCCCACTACCAGCTCGAGCCCTATAAAATCAGGACCCCTCGTCGCTCCAGCCCACGGCAGGGGCTGGAAACAGGCGTAGTGCCCCTTCCCGCCGCAGACAAACTGTTGTCAGCCACATTTAGGCGGAAGGGGAAAGGAAAAGTTGGTGTGTTCTCGACAACCTTGCTGGTCTAAAATCTTTTCTCTAGCATGGATGGGCTCGCCAGGAGCGGGGGTTACGGGCTGTAACCCATATGAAAAACAAAATAACGTGGGTATGTATGCTGTGTTGTAGCCATGTTGAGCCCTGGATATCAGAGAGACGATGCGGGTGAGGTAATATCTTTTATTGGACCAACATCTGTTGGCAAGAGAGAAGCTCGAACTTACAAAGAGGTCTTCATTTCCCCACCAACAGAAGTTGGTCTAATAAAAGTTATTACCTCACCCACCGTGTCTCTTAGCATTAATATGACTCAGACTAACTAAATTATTGGACACCAAGAGCAACCAAATTCCCACAGCTTAATGTTTCTCCCTTAAAACAAAGGTAGCAACTTTGCACATACCCTGTGTATTTTATGGGATAGGTTAAAAAGAAACAATAGGACCATTTAAATTAGGTATTTAACATTTATATTGCAATTTCACCTGGGGAAGCAAATCAGGGTCCTATTAAACTAGATATTTTAGTAACAAGCTTACATTCCAAGGAGAACATATATGTAACATTTCCTATATGTTCAACATAACCAATTTACCATGTCAGGAGAAACCTTAACTTGTGGGATTAAAAAAATTAAGAATACTTTGTCATTCTATTTTACTATTGCATAAACTGTAGTTTTTGTATTTACTATCTCTGGATTTTTAACATATAAATAAAACAAAACCAGAGGTACTAGGTTTGTAGAGTAAGGATGTTGTCCTAAAAAGTGTTCATAAAGTGTAAGGAAAAGTTCTACTATGCACGAGGGCAAGTGCAGACTTTTAACATTTATTCCTTTAAAATGCCTGCATTGAAGCAATTTTTTTTTTTGGGTCATGGAGTTCATTTAACCCAGGATACTATTATCTTGCAGTGAGGAAGTACAGACAAGGTAGCACTTGATTAAAAAAATCCAAAGTTGAAATTGTACATCATAAATTCTTATCAAATACCATTCACACATTCAGTCCAGCCTTTGTGGACCCACTGTTTGTTTAATAAGACCAAAGGAACCCAGCAAACAGATACAGGAGATTTTATTTAACCTTGTGTACAAACAAAGGCTGCAAAAGCCTTAGATTTTTATTTCCAAATACAGTTTTTGGATCCTTTTTTATACCATTTATCTTCAGAAAATTAAAAAAATCCAGCATTACAATTTTTCATTTTTTTTTCTGCTGCATTCTTTAGGCCTAATCCTGAGAGACACCGAGTCCTGCAGATCTCATTAATTTCAATGGGAATTGCATGTGCTCAGCATCTTTTAGAAGTAGGGCATTTGTTTCCATTTTTGGAAACAGAGCACTAATTGAATATTGAAGCACTAACACTAGCCGTATAAAATGGCAAAGCAGAGTCCTTAACATGAAACATGGTGGTATTAAACAATGCAAACAATATTAACTCTGTGGTGAAACTCAAAATTATCCAACAATGAACAAGTTTCCTCTAGACCTGATACTTTAGCACTAATTATATAATTTAATTGTATTTATATTTAAATAAATAGTTTAATTACCTGCTTTCCTTTGAACTCTGCATGGATTATAAACACTTGCACCAGTAGAGATAAGAACAAACTACACAAGTTACATAGGCAAGAGAAGGCTTGGTTTTAGTTTTTTCCCTTTTTGTTTTTTTTTTTTTGCTTAACAGACACAGAAAGGATGTAAATTTCACAATGTCCTACTTTGAGATTTTCTTTTTCAATTCACTGTTCTATTCTGACTTTCTCAGTTATCCAACATCCTCCTCTTCTAGTTTTAGTTATTTCAGTCACTTTTAGTACTAAGATTTTTGGCTTGGATACTCATCACTGGAAACATCTATTCTTGTGTAGGTAAGAGTTTTACCCAATGCTCCAAATATGTTGTAGTTGTGCAACATTCTCAGGCTTCCAAAAGTTGATGAGAAGCCCAATCCAAGACATCAGGCTGAGAGTATCTTCAGAAGGGTCAGGTACGGACTAGATGTGAAGGATCTGCTATGGCTCTTTCTGCATTAAAATAGTTTTCAAATATGCTTTTAATTTACCATGACTGATACAGTTTGTGTCTGCACACAAATTCATTATTGCAGGGTCAGATGCTTCCTTTATGGGACTAACAGGGAGGAAATGTGAGGTTCTCTTTGCAAAGATTGATGTTTGATGATTCCACCACGGGGTTGGGGAAGAGTGGATTTACCCTTCTACTGAACAGGCTGTGAGGCTCACTCAAACTCTATGCATCCCTTGGGAGCAGTGAGGATCTGGGGAATCAATAGGAGATCAAGGCCATCAATGTGGAGGCCCTGTCCATTGTCCCTGCACGAACCCCAGACTCATAGAGCATCTTCCATGACATCTGGGGTAAGAAGAGGGGTACTACCACTTAGGCAACTGAATGCTCATTCCATGCAAGAAGGTGAGTGTGTGAAACATAAGACCCCTCCGCACATAAACTGGGAGATAAGACCCCTGTGATACAACTGCTTTCAGAATCCATGCTATGGATTAGCTAGATGGTTAATCTGGAACATGTCTTGTGCTAATATGACTCTCAAAAACCAGCCTTTTTCCACTGGATTGAGAAACTGCTATAGCTATTCTAACAGCCATATTGTGAACTCTCTGTGACAACGGTATTGGAACATAGCTGTAGTTAGTACATGCCAAGATGTAGAGCAGACAAGGCCTAAGATACTACCACCATGCTGGGGCATTTCGTTAAACTGTAGTTTTCAGACTTGTTTAAAACATGGTTCATCCTTAAAGTGTAAATGGAACCAAAACTGTTTTAATCATGTATGCTAAGGCCTTGCAAGTCCAACACAGTTGGTCCAGTGTACGCTCAAAGACTAAACTGTCTCAGGCATATCAGGGAACAGCCATGCTATATTGGGTCTGCCAATATGGCAGTTTATACACTGGACATGGAAATTAAGTGGCTCAGATTTCTGTTAAAAAAGGGGTCCTTATTTCTTCTTCCATGCTAAAAGGAAAGCCAAGGACATGGCAAGTATATGCATAGATCACCTGCAGATGCATTATTTTACAATTGCCTCACCTAAGATTTCAGTACAGTACAGTAATGCACAGAGAATCAGCAGCAAGGATGAGGGGTGAAAATATAGCATGAGTCACTTCCATATTTTTTGCTTGGCAGTTCCATTTCTGTTTTCTGTGCCCGAGAAAGGCAGACCGAACTTCTTAGAGATGTGCTCAGGAGAGAAGACAACTCAGGACATTTCAGTTCTTCCTTTTCAAGGTTGTTTTGGGCCTACTGCTGTGATTTCAAAATTATTGCATATTGTGACATTTTGTGCTCACAGCCTAGAAGTTGACTCTTTTTACATTAACTTTCATAATGATTTTCTAGTTCTGGACTGGGTTTTATGAGCTTTCACCCCCCTCTTTTGTTGTTTTTACAACCACTGTAACATATAGTTTTTTCCCCTGCAACAAACAAAAACCATATTTGAGGACAAGAGACCAGACCAGAATACTTAGCATACTTAGCATTGGAATATAACAGCTTTCAGTAGCAAGATAAAAGGATTACAGTACATTGCAAGTGGCAGACTGTAGGTGCTGAATACAGTAATATTTTAGTTAACGACTGAAAATACAGACTTAGCTCAGTGTGTGTCTGGTGGCACAGGCTTTTACTTTGACTTTTAAGGAGAGATGGTGGTTTTCTCTTTTGTCCGACCATGTGATTTGGGTGATTCCTAATCATACGTCTCTCCATGTTTTTATTTTTCTGCCTTAAAAATCTATGGAGCGTGAGGGTGGGTGGCATTATTCAGCTGTAAGAGCTTCGTTTAAAGGAGAGTCCCTCTGATTTCGAAATCAACCGAGGTACCTCATTCCATTCACTGAGAACTTTTATATACTAAGCCTTAACACTCACTTTTCATTCTAGCCTAGTATGGGGAAATTATTAACACTAATCCGAGACCCCAGTGTCTTAATGCTAAGTAACTGTGGTTTAGGAGATGTACGCTATTTTTTCAAGGCACGGAAGTGAATTCCCTACACATAGTGTAAACGCTTCTGTCTTCTTGTAATAAAATTCCTCCTCTGAAATTCTGAGCGGAAAAAAGAAAGGGCAGAGTTCACTTGAACATTTCAAATTCTTTCTAAAAAAGTTTCCACAGTAAGACTCCTGCATCCAAAATAATATCACCTTAGTACATGAGTAGGCATTGAAATAAATGAAGGAATAACAAGTGAAGGATAACAGGAAGGTGTTTTTTCCCATTATTAAGATGCATGTTTTAAGGACCTTCAAAAGCCATGGTGATCAATTTACACTTACGTGTTTTCAAGGAACGGCACAGTGAGAGAAGTGAACACAAATGATAAGGTCTTCCAGTGTTGCAAAGGGTATTGAGCAAGTTAGGAGATCCTATATACACTTTACAGAACATCACATTTGTTTAAATGAACCTATTCAGAAAGTGAACATAACAATACATCAGCAGATCAAATCAGAGAACAGTTACAATGAGTAAGTAGCGTAAAATAGCGCATCTCCCATAAACAGATTCCATGGTTGCACCACCTAGTGGCCTACAGAAATGTTGCAGTTTCACTTCACATGCTACATATTGATTGCCCTATAATTCACTTAGCAACTGAAGGTTAGAATGAAGGCAGCAGTGAGCATCTGTGAATGTGATCAATGCATTGTTGTATTTTGCCCTTAGCTGATGCATAAAAGTTAGCAGCATATTAAAGTAGAGCCTGTCTTAGTGTAACCACTACCTCACCTCTTTAAAATTGTGCAAGAGTAAAATACACCAGCAGCATTTCAACACCAGCAGTGTTTCAATTTGGTTCCAACTTAGACATTCCCCCCCAATACAAAATGACACAAAAACAAAAGATGAAACAGATCTAATTAATTCATTTTTATCAGTTCTCAAAAGCTCCTTTTCATGGTTTACTTGCCTGCTTTACCCAACATTAGTTTACTTTGGTGGTTTTAAAACCTAAACATTTTAAAAAATAAAATAAATGAACAAAACCAAAGCTATTTCTGAATGAAAGGAGAGTGTTGCTTTTTTTAACAAATGGTGATACACAGACTATGCTAAAATCATCTGGAGAATCCTACATGAATGTTGTAATATTTCAAATTCAAGCAGCTGAAAGCTACAGGCTTGGAAGGGTCTGTTAAATATGTTGATAGCCCCAAAAGTATTAGCTCCCAAAACACATCAAAATCAACTTTAGAGGGTAAATTCTTGCCAGGTTTCTCTGTCACACCATCTGCATTGCATCATCTTAGACATAAAATGGGAGAGCCTGGTTTTCTCAAAAAGTTCAGCAGGAAATATGAAACTGTGGTAATCAGAAGGACTTTGCTCGAGCTAAATTGCGCCAGTCACTTTTTGTTTAGTATGGTGGGGGTTAAGAAAACAACTGAGCAGAGGAAATAAAAATCCTTTTGTAAATTCTGAATTTCTGAAAGCACAGTCCATTGGTAAAGCTTACAACTCTAGGGGAAGTTCAATTAGTCCATTCTCACATTTCAAATCAATTAATGGTCTCACCATCATCATAAGATGTGCTATTTCTCCAGCCCAAAATTACCAGCTTTGGGGAAAATTTACACTCAGTCACCAGAAATAATTAATGTGTTATGTTAAATTAACTACAAAAATTCTCATCCACATGCCTGCATGTTAGATAGGGTTACAGCAGAATCAAGCATTGTATTGTACTGCAAAACGAAAAGCAACAACCTGTAACAGTAACCAAAGCTGAAGCAACTTTCTTTTTGTTACGCAATATAAATTGGTAACTTTAATATTAAAATTATACTTCCTATATAAATAAAAATTAAAAAGTCAGGCAAAAGTAAATTGGCACAGTCATTATGGTATTGCTTTCCAGTTTAAACACTGCAAACTGTACCTACAGGTTACAAACACCAAAAGGGGAAATTATCACCACTTATTGGAGAAGAATTTTTTAACTAGAAAAACCTGCAGTTCTGCTGCCTCAAAAATTTTCCAGCACAAATTTGAATTTTGTAAAGGAATGAGTAGTTGTGCAGCTGATTGGTACAGAGCTGCTATTTAAAAACTAAGAACAAGTACATAAAAGCAGAAAACTATATAGAGTGTGTTACTGGTCTGTAACCGTTTTTTTGAGAAAATATCTTTCAGGATTGCCCAATTTTCACCTTTAGTTTTACAAAAAGCCAAAAATAAAAAAACACCAACATTTTAAAACCAAGTTTTTGTTTCCCTTCACCCTGCCCTTGCAAGCACCTCCTAACACACACATTTTCTGTGTCAGGGGTTCTAATAGCAAAGGGGTTTGGAAGCTGAAATGTAGAGGAAATACAATTGAGAGAGATTTTCTAGTTGTACGTTACTACACACAGAGATTTGCTTCCAGACCTAAGAAAAGAGGGGTGCTAAACAATAGTAAATTCCTATAAGAATCCTTACAATAGCATGCAAAATGCTGATATACTCACAAAATTGAAATAATTTATATTTTTCTTTTTAATTTCCAACTTCACAGTACAATAACATCTATTATGCAGCAGTCAATTATGTTGACTACTAGTTTCCCTTGTTTTTTTATTTTATTTTTTCTCCCTTTTGTTTGGAAGAGTCCTCTATTATTTTTTCTGAATGGAAAGGTCTGAGAGACCTTCAGAAAATTCAGCATAACAAGATTTGCTTTCTCTTTCATATCCCCCCCTCCAAATATTGCTTATGATTCAACTATGCCGATCTTTTATTTTTAAATTTGCTTTCCCTTCCCCCCTTCTTCTAATTCCTTCTCTTGTCTTCAGGCTGCCCTTCTAGCCAGGATGGTGATGAATGGTTGCAACTAAAGTGGATACTGCATAAGAGGGTGGATAGTATAGGGTGAGGGAGACGCTGCTACAGCTAAAATCTCCCCCCAGATGCTTGGCACATCTGTTTCATAACCTGAAGAGCCTCGTCTGGTCTGGAGACCATACAGTTAGCTTATGCTTACAATTCCCAAGACAAATACTGCTCCCACTTATGCCCATATAACCCTACTGACTTCAGTGTGGTTGCACAGGTGGCAGTGGAGTGAATATTAGGCCCCACCTTTTTTGTACTGCTGTGTGTAGCTTTATAGAAATTTCTGCATTGCTCTTAATTCAAACAGGGTCAGAATTTCTGAAGAATACAAAATGCTACCTGTTAGCAGATTGTCCATATAGTATATTCTGACATCTTATTAAAGTATTTGTATCTATCAGAAAAAGACTCTTGTAGAAGCAACATACAAAGCCTCAAAAAATTCAAGTATCAAAAACATCATTTTGATAAAAGTTTCGATTAAGCAGCCAGCAAGAAAGACAGCTGTTGATTTTTTGTCCCCAGACACTTAAAGATACTTGAGTACATGTTTGTAGTGCTTATTTTTAGCACAGGTGGTAACATTTGTTTGTGTGGAGAGCTGGGAGTTAGCAGCTTCTCCATTCAATTTCAAAGGTCCCAAAAATTTTAGCAACCATTTCTGCACAGCACTGCCTCTGCTTTATAAACAACTAAGTGAGCTCATTTATTTCAGACGATAGAATTTAAGTGCTCAGCTTAGTTCTCCCCGCCTTTCTTTAATGTACGGTCCTTATTTGCTGTATAATGCAAGTGGGTCTGGCTCCTTTAACACCAAAAGAAAATGTAAGAAGTGCAACAAAGAGGCAAGAAAAGGACACTCCCTTCCCTAGAGTTTGTACAAACATTTACAAGGGAAGGAGTAGGAGAGAGACAAAAAAACAACAGGTCCAGTTGTACACAAAACTTCTAGTTTATTTTTTAAAAACCCTGTTCAAATCAAGACTTGAATTTCTCAGTGGAGGGAATCAAAGATCCCCTTGCTTAATGATACTATTTTCTGGTGCCCAGAATAGTACTTTAAAACAGCAGTTATTAAAGACACACTTGTGATATAGCCGTTAATTCCCCTCTTCCCTCAAAAGGGCATCCTGACAAGTGTTCCTGTAGAAAGCTTGAAGCTTCTTGATGATAAATTAGGTCCATAAAAATGAGGAATTCCTTCTCACCTTCTCAAGAGCAACAACCTGCACTCCACGCTGCATTGGTTAAAGTGTCTATTGGTCCTTCTAGTGGAGTTCTTGGCACAGCTCCATGTCCAGTCCAATTCTTTCCTATTCTACAGATCAAAACTAGAGGGAGTTTCTCCTTGCTCTTCAGCGTGGCTCTGTTTGACAAACAGTAGACGCATGAAGGCTCTGCTCCCTCATGATAGGAACAGACCTGTAATGTCTGAAGAAGAAACTGTCCTCCTGTTCTCTGAGTGATCGGTTCACACCAAGTACAGTTCTACAAGCCCCCTTGTTGTAGCTAGACTCCTACACCTCTGTGGAAAAGAGGATACTTTGCCTTTTGCTGTCTGGGGTGGGGATAGTTTCCAACTGCAGGAAGTAAAGAAGAACTTGAACCTGGGAGGAAGAAGGAAGATGAAATTGTAAATCAGTCTTACTATCTTGGCCTTTTGGGATGAGTGGTGGAGGGGCTGGGATGTGTGTGTTTAAACCTTTCCCTCTACCCTCCCGACATTGCTGCCAGATATACACCTCCTTTTACTGCAGTGCATAGTGTGATCATGAATATTTAGTCAACGTCAAACTTTCAATGGTGCTTTGCTCAGCCTACATGTTAAAGTGCAGTGTGGTGAAGTTGTCAGTATTCCAGAGCAGCCCAGTTTTGAAATCTTCCGGATTCCTAACTCGCCTTTACAAACGCTAGAGAATCAAAGAGTCTAACCTGCTTAACTAAAATGCGTATTGGAAATGCCCACAATGCCTTTTGGCAGGTAAAAGCAGACAAAGAATTCTGGAACCAGGAAAAAGTCTTTTGAATGTTGGTACACATGGTGCAGGGGAAGAGAAAGAAGCATCATGGAAAACACCAACAATTAGAGCTGGGTGAATAATTGTTTTTTTGGTTTGGTGTCAGTTTTGAAAAACTGAAAATAAAATTTGAGTTGGGTTGAACCAAATTAGAAATACTTTGGAATTTCTGGTGAACCAAGAAAGTCCATTTTGGGTCTGTTCCAGAACAGGGATTCAAACCTGGGTCTCCCACATCCCAAGTGACGGTCCTAACCACTGAGCTAACGGCTATAAGTGGTGTGCCATAGCACCTCCACTGCCTCTGCTCTGTCTTCTGCCTCTGGCTATTTTATGAAAGGGTAAAAATTTCTCTCTCACATTTGCAAGCAGTTTCAGGTCAACTGAAACAGCATTTTTCATCAGCTAAATTATTTGTCTGAAAAATTTCATCCAGTTGTACCAATAATCCATTAATCCTAGAACCAGTTATTGAGGCACAGTGGGATAGGTGGCAAAAAATCCACACAATGCACAAATTGATGTGGATTCACTAAAATATTAGTGCTAGCAACCAAGTTGGTACAGATATATGTTAAACTGTCTGAGTGAACACTGCCAAATTTGTTTTAAAGATAGTGTTGAGCCTAACATGGTTGAAAACTATTCTGTAAATGAACCGTATAGCTTGTTAGCAGGGTAGTTTATAGCACTGGTGGTGCTAGCCTGATTTTTTAAAAAATAATCCTCATTCACGCTGAACACAGTGTTTTAGTTAAACTGTGTTGGAAAACCTGAAGAAGAGCTCTGTGTAGCTCAAAAGCTTGTCTCTTTTACCAACAGAAGTTGGTCCAATAAAGAGGCTAAGATACTGTCTCTATTAGATTAATTAAAATATTTAGCCTTTTACCTGGGACATGACTTCTAGTGACCAGCTATCAGTCATTGTTATAGGCTGTGTTGGGTTAGCAGGAATCTTACTGTCCTTCTCTGAGGGTCTCAGCAGCGTTGGTCCAAAGACAGTTGCCAGATTGTGCAGGGACATCTTGTTGATGCTCTCTCTCTCAGCAACCCTAGGAGGAAAAACAAGGGAGAAAGAGGATGTTTCCACATTCTGTGACTCAGAGAAATATTCTTATTATGCAGCTTTATTTTTACCTACTTTTAAGTGGGTTTAGATACAAACATTGAATAAGCAACTATATTACTTATGTTGCAATAATAGATTATAAGGCCAGAAGGGACCATTGTGATCATCTAGTCTGACCTCCAGAATAACACCGACTATTAAGACTTTCTCAAATGTTTATTATTTATATTACAGTAGCACTTTGGGGCCTTACTGGACTAGATGCTATACAGTTACATGGGCTTCTCTAAGTGCACTAAGTACCTGCGTGGATTTTGCTGCCATGCTCTAGAAGTTCTGTAGTATGCTTTCATCTATCCCCCTTTTCAAAGTGGAGTAGATCAAAGTGCACTAGGGAACTTTTAGTGAGCAGTAGCAGAGTCCACAGACACCTAGCGTGCAGCACACTAGTGTGGGGTAGATTGAAACCCCAGCTGGGTACTAAACTCAGATGTCCTGGGTCCTAAACCAGAGCCTTAACCGTAAGACCATCCTTCATCTTTACAGAAACATTCCTAGCATGAACACAAAACAACTACATGAATGTTTGTAAATTTAATTTCTTAAATAAAAATACCGTGCACATAATAAGCAATCTCATTTAATGTGCTCTGAGCATTGTACCACAATCTTGTAATAATTACAAACACACAAAAATCATCATATAAGAAAGTCCCCCTGAAAAAAACTACAAACTAGTAAGACCAAAAAAGCCTTTGAACAAGGAGGGAGGATATAGGGGAAGAGATATCTAACTATGGAGTGACAGTAGGCTTATAGATGTTAAAGAGTTGGGAGATTGATATAGCTAGGAGTGAATTCCACATGGCAGTTCCCCACACAACAAGGAACAATCTCTTGCCAACATAAGATGTGCTGCTGAAATTCCTAAAAGATGGGCTCAAGGAAGAGCCCTTGAACAAAGTAAAGACTTCTAAGGTTTATCACATTTACTGTATTCTGTTACTTAGCTCACCAGCAAGTGTGATTTTATGGAGCTATTACATGTGTGCTTCTGGGGGGGGTTGCATTTTCACTGGGCCAGGCGGTGAAGATCTTTCTCATCCTTTGGTACAATTTGCAATGACTTCAATAACAGTGAGTATGGAAAACAGGACTTAGCACTTTACCAAGACTATTTTACCTGTATTACTAAATACAGAGAAAATGAAAATCAGTGAAAGTACTCTAAGTAACACAGCACATCTCCAAGAAAGGGGCACCTCTCTACAGGGTGCTTAGAATTGATTTCCACACATAATGCACCTGTCTAAAGGGTCTCTCCGTATTACCTTTTTAAATGGTCCAGAAGGAAAAGGAATGTCACGAGGTTGGGTTCTGGAAGCGAGAGCAGTAAGTTCAACATGCAGCTTTCCTTTGCAACAGGGTCTGAAAGTGCTGTGGGAAGAGAGAAAAAAATACAGGAAGGGAATGAGAGTTTTACTGACTGTGTAACTACATGAGCAAATATGGGTGATGTTTAATGTGCTGCAATTACATGATTGGCTCAGGATTCAATCCAGGCACAGCCTCCCTCCCCTTCTGAATTCAGTTCTCCCGTTAGACAGATGATGGAGAATCCTCTCTTCTGTGCAGGAAACCACAAATGCATTTCAGACCCAGAACACTAAGATGCTTCCCTTCTGAGTCAATACAGGAGATTACAGCCCATCCCAAACCAGATGCATCTCCTTTTGGAGAGAGAACAGGACAGATACCCATTTCAGGGCCTAGACAAATAGGATTTCTCTTCTCTTAATAGGTAGGTAATGGCCAGCCTAGATCTTGGACTTTTCCATTCTTGCACTGCCCAAACTAAAACCTGTCCCGTAAGGCAGGATTCAGCCTCTCTTGTGAGCAACTCCTGATCCCCTGCCTCCCCTTTCCACAGTCTGTCACGGGGCTTCTTTCTAATATTATAATTAGGAGTTTTCATATTGATTATACCCCTTCCTAAGGCCTCAAGAGCAGCTCCTAGAGAAGAGCATCAGTAACACTTAGCACGTGATAGGTATCAATGATTTCTTGTTACATACCAATGCCCTCAGCAAAGTTGGGGTACAGTTCATCTGTGAAGAGGGGTTCAGGCAGTTCTCTGAAGTATAATTTTAATGTCCCTGCAATGGCATTAACATCCATCTCGCTCATCATCACAGACACATCTTTGTTGTCTGTAAGAGAAAGCAGGGAGATATACAGGTATTGAAGCTGGTGGTCCTTCAGTCGTTCCTTATTCTTGTTCTCTTTTTTGGTTCCCTCCATTTATCCTTTATTTATCTTCTCTCCCTACCCAAATAGCTGATGCTCATCACCTGTAGTCACTTTGCTAAGATCGGTTGCTGAGTTCGCCATTTATATTATCCCAGTGCCGCTTAATAGATCTGGGTAGCTATAATGTGACCACTTTGCAGCTAGATGCCCAGTACAACCAGGAGGGCATCTAGCTTTACATCTGCCAGGAAGGCAGTGCAAGAAAACTAACTGCTTTTACCTTGAATAACTTCTACTATACTAGTATCATGGGCCAGATCCAATACCCAGTGAAGTCAAACAGGGTCTTTCCACTGTCTTCAATGAGATCCAGATTAAGCCCCATATGAGGCTAAGCCAGTGTCAAGAACTTTAATATGCTTTTCAGTTTCCTTATATATTGTATAATAATTAACAGCAGCCAGTTCCCCATCTGGAACTCTCTAGTACAAGAAACTCAGAAGCTTCTTCCAATTAAGCAAAGTTCAAGAGACAAAAATCAAGCACTTTAGGTCATAAATTTAAGTTTTGTTAAGCATCCCCACCCACAAAAAAATTTCACCTGAAGTGAACAAACAATACCAGTACATTCAATTTCAGATAATCTTGGATGTTGGTAATGCAAGTGAGGACATTCTTTAAAGTGTAGCAACGACATGGGGTTCTTTTGCATCCAAGGGTCCCAAAGTGTTTTACAGAGGTCAGCAAGTACCATTATCATCCCATTTTACAGACGGGCATATTGAAGAGCAGAGAAAGCTTTGCTTGCCTGAGGTCAAACAAAGAACTAATGGCAGTGTTGGAAAGAGAACCCAGGAGTCCAGACTCCCAGTCATGTTCCAATAACCAGAATTTTCTGCTTCACTATCCAATCCTTTAAAAAGAATTTTTTTAAATGATTTTTATATTGCTGATGCTCTTTTAAACAGGAGTTTCAAACACCGCAGAGACTTTCTGTTAATCCAGTGTTCTCACTGGCATGGTGGAAAATAAAACTTCTGGTTGCTCTGTTTCCCCTGAAGAAAGTGTCTGCCATTTACCATGGCAAGGCAAGACAGGCAAAACCGCCATTTCAGAGTTGCTGGGAATAATCATCATATTTCTCAACAGAAAGGTCCATTCCAGTGAATACCTCAGGTTAACCCTATACCTGGAGTACACCAATAAAACACACAGCTGGGATAAAAGGATACTCCTTGCACCTCTTAATGCTTCCTGGAATACATGAGATTAAAATAGCACAGTAACCTGAACGGGCACTCAGGAGATTATAACAGAAAGGAAAACCTCAGGAGCAAATACTTACTGACATCAAAGGCAGCTTTCAAAGCTTGGATATCAGTTGCAACCCCAGAGACACGGTAGATGCCCACCTCCTCCATCCCACGTCGCTCTATCTCCTCCACGCACTGGCGCACAATGTAAGGCACCTTTGATCTCTCTCTCCTTGAGAAAAACATGAAGAATTTAGTACAACATAGGCAGAGAGAACATGGATATAAGGGTTTTAGGCACTGGATAAAATGAAACTGCTTGGGGTGAAAGAAGCTCCAGGCCAAAATTTTCAAAAAGGACTGAGTAAGCACTCACCCTATGAAAATCTGGACCCTTTAAAAGTGTCTCAGGTTGGGCACTCAAAAATGGAGACCCCCAAAATGACTAGTTATTTAAGTGTTTAGGAGGTGCAGACTAGCCCAGTGGTAAAGATGAAACCTTGCTCTGTGTTAGAGAGCTTACCTGAGCAAGTCAGCAAATAGCTTGACAAAAAATACTGACATTGTACCAGCATCTTTTTACAGATAGACCAATGCTGTTAGAGAGGAAAAATATCCATTTAGGAAGCTCTGTGAAAACCCTCCATTTTGAGAGCTCAGGGCTGGTATAAAAATGGCAAAGGATACTGGTTATTATCAGCAAATTACTCCAGTCTCAAGGGTTTAGAGATGAGAAGAATCAGAGCTGGTGCCCTCTATAGTGAGAACACACTCTAATGGTGACATCTGTGCTCTGGGCCTGCATTGCACAAGTCCTACTTTAGCCATATTGTTTAGACCCTGAGCTGGTCCTTTTCACAGAGGGTGAATTCACTCTGTGTTCCAAGTTTAGGAAAATGTAGCAGCTAATACCCCCCTGAGAGGTTATCTGTTTTCAGCAATAGCAAGACTCATACACATCACACAACTGTGGTACTCTCATGGTCATGTGAAAATTGTCCCTAGAGATCTTGTTGGTTTGTTTTTTGTTTTTCCTGAGCAGTTGCTTTAATTTCTGTTTTTGTACAGAGGCTGTGAAATGGCTCATCTCTGCACATTCAATACCATGAAACCTCTCCCTTGGAGGAGCTGCAGCCTTACAGGGAAGTAAGTTCAGTGAGCTTGCAACGCTAGCAGGTGATTAGAGGATTCCTGTGCAGCCTTTGGAAAAAGAGCAGTCCTACTGTTATCAAGTTAATAGTAATTCCATGGGGAGGAAGTACAAGGTCTCCTAAATTACCTAACACAAACAAATAGATTTCTTCTGGCAAATGATTCATAACAAAAGATCAGGGGTTAAAATAATACAAGTGGATCCAAAGAACTTGAACATTTCCGAGTATGGAAAAGAAATAATGCAGTTCAGTAGCTTTGGAAATTCATTACCAAGTCAGCCAACTACAGAGGAAAAGGGCCAGGGTGTTTCCGGAACACGACAGAGTGAGAGATGTTGAAAGTAAACACACTGGGTTTCCAAGCAAGGATGTGTGTTGCCGTCTTTTTCAGATTTTTCTCCATGCACAGGATGAAGCTTGTAGAATGTGAAACAGCTCCTATTTACAGACACTGCCATCTGTGCTAGCCACACAAGGTCAGGAAAGTATCTGCATCCATCCGTTCATTGAGGGTTTAAGTAGGTGCAGCCCTTTAGCCTACTGTGTTTAAAATAAGATAATGGAGAAAAGTGTGACCTGACAACTCACTTAGTGACAGCAGCAATCTTGACACCAAAGACCCCTGTCTGTTTACGGGATGGCATTCTTTTCAGACTAAACTCCCGGCTGGTAAATTTCACGGACAGCTTCACTTCAACCTGCAGGGAGGACCTTAGTTGTTACTTTTCAAGCAATACACATTTTATTTTTGTTTTCAAAATGTTATGACAAAGAGCAGAGAGAGTAAACATGATACACAGAGTCAGGTAAAGCAGCAATGTGTGCTCTGTACTTACTCCATTCATTGAGATGACTGTGCGTTGCCAGTCTTTATCCTGCAATACTTGTGGATCCAGCTGAAAAACATGGAAGTTGCCTCTGAGTTAAGAACTGGTTTCAGAGACTAAATCAGCCAGATTGAAAAATCTGTGCAAGTCTGCATGCAATGCCTTCACCACTTCCTCCCATTTCCACAGGGGAATCAGAAAAGCCCTGAGTTTCAGATGTCGGGTCACTCACACGGTATGCTGAAGTCTAAGTAGAGCTGCGTATGGACCACACATGTATATAGAAATCCCAGTGTCACATGTGATATCCACTTAACAAGGGAAACCTCAGAGGGCTAAAATGCTCTTCTAAAGCCAATAATCACACCTTTGATAGAAAATGAGGCTTCCCTCACTGCCATAGTATAGCAACCATGTTCAACAAACAACACAGAATCATCCCACCCCAGTGAATCGGGAGTCAGGAAGGGGAGAGAGTAGATTTTCTAAAAGGAAAGAGCTAAGATCTGAAACACAGCAAGGGCTTATTTCTCTTTGAAAAAACAGGTGAGCAAGCTGCAGGTCCCAAACTCAAATGCTGGCACCAGTCTGGTCCATAATAATTCACTTCAAAAGAGAACATGAACATTTATTTCCAAACGTCAGGAACAACAAAATTCAGAACAGGAATTAGGGAATATATATGTGATTCCCAATTCCTTCCTGTTCCTAATATATGGTATACACAAACACCCATGTGTGTGTGTTGCTTTTTGTTTTAGTTTTAGAAGGCTTTTCTGTAGATTCAGTTTTCCAAGCACAGGGTTTCAGGTTTAAATACTGGGCTATTTATAGCCTTTTACATCTCCTCCATCCTACTGAACATCAGAATTTTTCTAGCTCTTGTGTTCAACTCCTGCTATTGAAACAGCTACCAAGGACACTGACTAGACATTTATAAACATCTGCTCCAGCAATCAGAAATTGATGAAGATTAGTAATTTATCATTTCTTCAATAATAATCTTCGTCTCTATCACTAAGTCTCTATCTGAGCCATCAAGGTATTCACAACACATCCATTACCAGAGTAGCTGAGTACCTTACACATGTATTCAAGGGAACACAAGTACTCTGTATCAATCGCTCTCCTTCCCCCCTTCTGTAGGGTGTTTGTTTATTTCAAAGTCTTTGATTTTGGGGGATTACTAAATTCATCTCCCTTCAGGCAGATTGTCTTCAGCGCCTGCACTTTGTTGTTTCCCCCTCTGTACCAAACACAGAGCTTTCTGGGAGTGGAGAGAGAAGTCAGCTACACCGTCCAAACTGCTGCCTACACGCAGAGGACATGGCAGAGATTGTGCTGCCTGAAACACATTCCCTCCAAGAGCTATCCAAGGCACTATGGCTCCCACACTGCCTCAAATGCAAGCCAAAGGCCAAATGCTACAATCAGGCCTAGAAGGGAATTTGGATCATAATTTCCCAGGGACAGACAGAGCTGGAGTACTGCAGAATTACAGTACTCGACCCCAGGCTGAAGTGAGGAGCAGGGCTTGACAGAGTGTTTCACCAGTAACTCTGTCAAGCTTACCTTGCTTTACAGCTTTGGGACTGTTTCCCAAAGTAGCGACATCCAATTCTTCTAGGGCCAAAAGACATGACCCATTGTTGGGTCTCTGAGAGCAAGAGAATGGAAGAGAAATATGGGGTTATCCAGAAGAACTTATCTATACCATCCAAAGAAAGAAATTAAGCACATACACACAATGCTCAGAAAGAATCTAACTACTACTTTTTTTAAAATCCTGCTCTGATTTGGGAATGAAGCAAGAGAAAAGCTGAATAGGAAAGCGGCTCGGAGTCCACAGGAGAAAGTGGATATAGTGTCTTACTCTGGCCTGCATATTCTTTTTCACTTCAGCTCCAACACAAAGGGAGAAAATGCACCCAACTCTGAAAGAGACCCTTGCTGTTGCAAAAATCCACTGATCAAAACTGCTCTGAAATGAAATCCTGGATCTCCATTTTTAACCTAGCTTGATTTCTTTTAACAAGAAAGTTACGAGCCTGGCTTGTTAGCTTGTTAAGTACTACAGAGAACATCCCTCCAGCAAGATCGGTGATATCTGTGAAACAGTCACCTCCACAAAGCCACAATACAGAAAAGAAAAAACAGTTTGAACATGGAGCTATACCAGCAATTAGACCCTCACAAAACAAATCTCTGTGATTCCTGATGTGGCTTTGCAATACCAAAGCCTATTCCCTAAAAAATGCAGGCCATGGGGCAGTTGAGTGCATTAACGTTTCTCTTTGACACACGAGTTCAAATATACCTTCATGCACAAATGAAAAGGAATATAGCAACTAACACGAATCCCACACCCCATCAACCCTGCCCTGCCTTGCTTTGCCAAAAAAGCTTTGGCATCTCACTGCAGAGCAGAGGACCAATTCTAGAATAGCAGGGGTGATGCAACCCACATTTTTCTTGACTCTACCTGGTATGTTCACAGCCCCTTTCCTAAACCCTAATCTCCCCTTCCAACTATCGACACACAGGTCAAAACACTGCCCTCAGTGAAACCCATGAAAACCCAAAGAGAAAAGCCTGTCCTTCTCCCATGTTTCAGAAACCACGAAGAAGCAGAGGAAAAGAATAAGTCAGGCCAACCTTTTCTCTGCGCACTTTGTTACGGACATGAGTCCACAGCGTGGTGTTGCTGGCATGTGTGTGTTTCCCAGTTGAATCAGAATGGCTTCTGTAGGTGCAGCTGTGGTAGAAATATCTGAAGATCCTTTGCATAGTGTAATCAGTAACCAGGAGTTCCCACATTGTGGCTGCACTGTGTCTGAGGCTAAAAAGGCCAGCTGTGCTTAGCTGCTGTTTCTTCAGCAACCCCAGACTCTACAGTTAGCCAGGAGGTTTTTGAAGAGACTTCTTCCGGAAGGCCCTCCCCCTCCTGTAAGGCCAGCCAAGGTCACTTCAGGGCAGTCACAATCTAGGTTGTTTCCCCCCCACATGCAAGTTTCCAAGCTGGAAAAATTATGCAGTGTGAGAGGTTTCTTTCAGCAAGCACATTTGCTTGCCAGGCTCAAGAGGAAGCCATTTCTGAAATGCCTGGTTTGCGATGCAGATCTGCTGTGCTCAGCCAACTGCAATGGCTTTTCACTGAGGACTCTGCTGGAATGGCTCTTCTGGTGATCTCTCCCATGGTTAAAAAGGCTGAGGTTCTTTGACCAGGATGTGTTCTGCCATGTACCCTTACAGTGGTGTATATTCATAACCTAGCAGCAGTGGCTCGGCTGGGGGAGGAGAAAGAGTTGGGTGCTAGCACTCAGAGTTGGCCTGGGTTTTCTGAATATTCATTGGAGAAGCTCTAGGACAGGGTGTTAGCAGCAGGCCCCGTATCGTGTTTCCTCAGGTTAGCAGGCATTATCAGCCAAGTTCAGGCTCACAGTTACTAACTCACACTAGGCTGACAAAATGAATGCAAGTCAACAGATGTCTGCACTCTTGTTCTTTGTCTCCACAGCGCATGCCATACGGCCGCTTAGGACTGTCAGCAACCTCAGGCAAATACTCTTTGGAAACAACAGCCAGACAATTGGCTGTCCTTTGTGAGTGAGCCTTGCTGCCTGCGAAAGCTTGATATAACTTACGCTGCTGTCTCTCCCCCCACTTGAACACATGCTCCATGCACCCCTGAGCTCTGGATGCCATAATGGAAGAACTCCTTTACTCCCCCCAGGCTGGAACCTCTCCAAACACAACAGTGTGTACTCAATGCAGAGGAAGCTGGGAGGAAAGTGCATGAGAAATTAAAGGTTAGGTGGCAAGTGCCATCCCTGTATATTATGTAATCATAAAAACTGAAGGCTAAAGTGCTTTTCACTTTGTTATTAAAGTGCTATTGGGATAAAAAAACAAAGAATGAGACCTGAAAAAATAAATTGGTGCTGCTGAATGAGACAGGAAGATCAGGCCTAAAAACACAGGAGGAAATAACAGGGTCAAGAGCAAGCAGAGAACATAATCTACGTAACTTTGAGCAAGCTTGCAATACTGGAGTGTGCAAACAGCTGACCTACAGCATGGGGAAAGGGTAACTGGAACAGACAGGGCACTGGTCTAGAGAATGAAGACAGAGGGCTAATGAGTGGGACACTTCAGCGCAGAGAGAGGAAGTGGTGCCAAGCAGAGGGTCACATTGACTAGCCTTAGGTCTGATTTACAGATGAATGACCTGGAAAATGGAACATCCAGGAAGAGAACAAAATCTGCAGCTGATGTGCCCACACATAGAACTAAGGTGAGCAAACTAGGCCACAACAAGCTGTCAGTCCGAGCATGTTATCAGAGGCTGGGAGAGCACCTAGAGAAGGCTCTCTCTGCAGTGATTTCAGACTGTGTACAAGTTTCATTAAACTATCATTTGGTTTAATACCCAGGGACCTTTGCACACCTCTCCTGAGACAGTTAAAACTTGTGTCTAGCATGTTTCCACAGCCAAAGAGGGCAAAGACAGACTTGCTATACAGACTCCCTCCTATGGGATAGGGAAGACAGTTTATAGCACTGTCTGGCTAGCATAATTCTCATTTGCTCAGGGAAACCATGTCAGAATCACCTCTAAACTCTGCTGTTGCTAGCACAGATTCAGCTGCAGTGTGAACACAACTGCTCTATTGGACCTCATTGTTCAGACCCCTGTTGTTTCACAGCTGCCTGTCTTGTGGTGGGCTATAAAGCAAAACTCACAAATAAGCCAAGCAAATTCCTCTCTACAGCCTGCACAGACCACAACACAAACTAGCTGAGCACCACAGGGATTTCTGCAGGAAGGATCCTGTCCTAGACGCAGGTGAGCAGCCTTGGCACCCACTGACGTAAACACAATGACGATGAAGAGGAGGAGGAGGTGGCAGCAATGGGAGCTGAGGGCTTTTAGTACTTCATGGATCAGGCACAGATGAAAAGAGACCCAAATTAGGAATGTAGGGGAAAGAGGCACATGGAGGAGGCACAACAGGACACACGTCAGTGGGGAAGGTAAGCCAGGCACTAAGGAGGCACGTCTCTGCTTTGGCACAGTAAACCATCACAGAGTGCGCATTGGCTTTTCAGAGAAAAAGAAAAGGAAAGATATAGAAAAGGAAGGACTACAGACAAAGAGGAATCAACGGAAGAGGGAGGCAGGGAAAACAAGAAACGCCTCCTTTAACGTCAGTGCATTTTGTGTTATTTATTCATATTACTTCCTCCCTTTATTGAATTTCCATGGCAGTTTCACACTTCAACGGTTTCTAATTGTAACGGATGGGAAACTGTATTGTCTGTGGCTCATTTCTTCTGGAAGCACCCAGTCCTGCTGGGGCCCATTATTCCTAGAGCTCACCACTGACACGTTAATCTTTCCCCCTTGCCCTTTAGGCATGACTCAGAGCCTTCTTCATTTCCACCCCTATTTCCATAACCGGGATGCTGTTCTGCATGGCCAAACTGCTTAAATTAATTCTAGTGTATAAAATAGTGCTGGAGGCAAATCTTGGGTGCTGCAGCCTGTGACGTCAGTTTTGCATGGAACACATGTATCTGTAGGTCTAAATAATGGAGAGAGGAAGGGAGATAGACCTGTGCAATTCTACAAGCCAGCCCAGATAATGAAGCCGAAAAGGGAGATAGTTCTGCATGGCAACTGAGGAATACTGGCGCACTGCTACCAGAATATTTGTGTTCTAAGGTCACATTCTCCTCTCCACACACACCCCGATTTTCCAGCAATGTTTTGGGGGGAGAGGCGTGACTTGTCTGAGTGGCTCATGAAGAGACAACTGTTGCACAGAATTGTACTGACTTGAGTTGGATCGCAGTGCACAGCATCAGTTTACTCATGCAGCCTATCCCAGGGCTGGGCATATTCTTGCCGACGGCCTCGCTCAGCCGGATGCAGAATCAGAAGACTAAACAAAAGACATCCATGTTGATTCCTGCAGAGCTAGGGACACAGGAAAACGAGTCCGCCAGATGGAGAAGGGCAAAATCCAGAGGTCAAAAGGACCCAATGGACAGGAAAAAAATCTTAGCTAGAGATGAGTGGAACTGACAGTCTCCATTTAACTAAACCTGGAGTTCCCTCCTATGGTAAGAGGAAACAATATCCTGACACCACCATTCATCCCCCCCACTGTGCCCTAAAAGCACATCTTCTGTCGCCACTTCACTTATCAGTGCATCTGATATGGTAGGGAGGCATGTCCATGCACACAAAGGGTTTTAAAGAGCTGTTCAGCTTGCTGCACTTCCTAGAACAGAGAGAAAGGGCTGGGGAGTGTGTGTGTGTGTATGTGTTACTGGTGCGTGCGTGTTACTGGTAGGTTCACAAGCAGCACACTCAGAATGAAGTTGAGACTCATAAAATCCAGGGGGAAATTTGGAGTCTACAAACAATAATAAAACTCTTACATGTGGATGTAAAAGAGGTAGGTGAAACATTCCATAGGAAAAGAACATATGAGCAATGGGAGCTATTAAACTGCTGCCTGTTCCTGGAAGCCTCTGCAATTTTCTGCACACATGGACCAATTTACAGCCTTCCTTCCTCCTCTACCATTATGTAATAGACAGAGCTAATAAACATTTCACAGCAAACACAGTCCTGGTCTCCTAGACTCATTGTCTTTGTCTCTGCAATACAGAGTTTGGTGATTCACAATTCCCAGCAGGGGGAAATCACAGATTTACAATAATGATAAAAAATGGGTAATAAAACACAGTGGTTTTAGTCAAAATAAAAATTTTCCAAGTTTTTGCAATGGGAGGATGTGAATGTGACCCCGACTGTTCTGGGAGGCTAAGCTGAATGAGCCCTTGGAAAAATCCATCCAGCTCCCCTTGGCTTCCATAGAACTGCATCCATCTTTACCGAGAGGAAACTTTGGCTTGAATAATGACAACAACACAGAAAGCTCCAGGGGCTACTAAGTGAAAAAACAAACAAACAAACAAAAAAAAACCCCCCAAAAAACATTCAAAATAGCAAAAGCAGCAGATGCTGACACCACTAATCAGAAGTCCCACCTGCTTATCGCCATAATTTTTGTTGTATTCGAATTATTTCC
The DNA here is from genome assembly GCA_007922155.1 of Mesoclemmys tuberculata. Taxonomy (NCBI): domain Eukaryota; kingdom Metazoa; phylum Chordata; order Testudines; family Chelidae; genus Mesoclemmys; species Mesoclemmys tuberculata. The sequence goes on from ML675638.1 coordinate 1,198,822, forward strand.
TGATTTTAAGGAAAGGGGCATTCAGTTGCCTGTTAAAAAAAAAATCTGCCCTTAATTTTTATAAACATAGATCTCAGCAGAGTGGTTATTTTTAGGACTTTTTTTTCCTTTTTAAACTACACAATAGTCCTAAAAATAAATACTGTGATGAGACAGAAGTTCCTGAGAATTAATGACAGCCTGGCCTGGCCTGATTTTAGCCTGTTCAGAATTGTGATAGGAGGGTTTCTTTGTAAAATTAAAAAAAAAAAAAATCTGATAAATCATGTAAAGGTGGGAGACTGCTTCTATTTAGGATTACAGTCGAAACCTGATTTGAGAGCCAGTCAAAAATGGTTTTATTGAAATATTTCCTTGAAAACGTTAAGGTTTTTGTCAAAAAACTGAAATCCCAAGAAACAATTTTAATTAATTAATTAATTTTTGTTTGTTTTGTTTTCGAGACTGAAAACAGACATTTACCCAAAAACAATTTTGTTTTCTTAATTATGAAAAAATGGAAAAATGTAACAAAAATATGAAAGGTTTTTGTGATTGTCTGTTTTGCCAAAAACCCATTTTTTGTCCAAAACATTTAATGAATTTTTTTTAACCAGCTCTATCTGAAACCTTTGGAAAATCCTGGGTTTAGTGACGGGGGGGTGCACTGATGAAAGCACAGAGTTTCAGGGCTGATGCTTAGCTCCTGTCTTGCTGCTAAGCTCCATACAAGCGTAGCATCAGTCTGTACAGCCCCAAGTGATGTAAGCATGCTATGTGGGAGACAAAGTGGTGAGGTAATATCTTTAATTGGATCACCTTCTATTGATAACAGAGACAAGCTTTTGAGCAACACAGAGCTCTTCTTCAGATCTGGAAAAGATACTAAAGGCAGGTCTACACTTAAAATGCTGCACTGATGCAGCTGAGCCGCTGTGGCACTTAAATGAAGAGGCTCCTATGCTGGCGAGAGAATGTCACCTGTTGGCATAGTTAATCCACTTCTGCAAAAGATGGTGGTGAAGCTGACGAGAGAAGCTCTCCTGCTGACAGAGCACTGTCTATACCAGGGGTTAGGCTGGTATGACTACGTCACTTGGGGTTATGGATTATTCACACCCCATGGGTGACACATTTATACTGATAGAACAGATATGGATCTGTAGTGTAGACCTGGCCTTAGGCTATTGTCTACACTACAGACTATGTTGGTATAACTTATGTCACTCAGGGGTGTGGACCCCTCCGCCCCCGATTGACATACGTTCCGTTGACATAAGCGCTCGTGTGCACAGCACTACGTTGGCAGGAGAGCTTCTCCAGTCAATACTGATTCTGCCATTCACGGAGGTGGCTTTATTATTTTTATTGAGCGTCTTCACCAGACTTGCTGCAGCGCTGTATGTATAAACATGGCTTTAGTTACAGCTAAATAGAAAATTGAGTAGATAGTTTAGCATTGGTAGTTAGCGCATGTTCTAAGCAAGGTGAAGTGGTCTGTTAACACCCCTGTTTTCTGATTTTACTATCTGAATATTTGTTTTCTTTCAAACATCTCCCAGCGGTTTGGTCTGGTGATAAAGCTTTCTTTGATGACAAAATGGCAGACTGCATGCTGCCTGGAGGGAAGGCAAGGAGCAAGTCTCACGTGACTCCTTTCGACACCCAGTCTTGACTGGACCCAAGAATGAACAAGAACTGCAGGACCGTAACCAGACTCATCTTCCTTTGAAATAGAAGGACAAGGCCTGTGCGGTTACCACTCAGCTGTCCAAGAAAGCTGAATCAAGGGAGTGGCGAGGAAAGGGACAGAAATGGGAGAAGAGTATTGGTAGTTATTTCATAGCGTGCCATAAGCATGCAGCATGCTTTACAGAACACATGCACAGAGAGGGTGCGTGCCCTGAACAGCTCACAGTCTAACTCAAAACAAATACCGTCCTTGGGACAACTATCCAGGCACATCACTGGGGCTTCAGAAGAGAAGGGGAGAGATTCGCAGGAGATGGAATAACGCAACATGTGTTCAACACGCTCTCATCCTGCAACAGCTGGGATCTTTGCCAGAAACCTAATGCCCAGAGCTTTAGGCCACCACCATTCAACTCTCTGGGAGCATCAGCCCCTTTCACTATGGTTCTCCAACCCTCTCTGGCGCTGGAAAAACACAGAAATGCCACAAGCTGCTTCTCAGTGAAGAAGAGGTCAAACAGCTGATTTAAATCTCTTCCAGGAAGCTGGGTGTCATGGACACTAAGTTCTGGATATGGCTGCCATCAAAGCAATAGGCATGCCCTGCTTGGTTTTCCCATCACATCAATACACTCCCAGCAGGTAATTTAGGGCAGATCACATTTCCTCTAGATTGTTTTACTTGAGGACTGATAGAGGCCACTCCATGCTTCAAACACACAAACCCACTCCCCTTACTTTCTCTGTGCAAATGGAGCACATGGGCCTCAGTGTCTTTGAGTTGTGACCATGCATTCTCCAGGGAGGATCTGAGACATGACAGAGAATGAATCCCCCAAATCTCTCTAACAATAACCCCCCTGCAGAATGCCGCGACTGTCGCAGCCAGGGGCAAGGGGTGTATGGAAATGGCCAGTGTCCATACTCCATACTCCCAGCTGTGCCTCAGAGAAAGAATCCCCAACCTGGCTGCCAGCATTCGGAGTGTTCAACAGAGATGAGGGAACTCCAGGATTCAGAAGCACCATTGTTTATCCTAGCGCAATGTCTGGGAATGGATTAGCGCAGCCCTACCTGGATCTGGCCTTTCCCCATGATTCGGTCTGTGATCTCTCCATCTTCTTTGGTGAGCTTGGTTTTGTTATAGCATTTTTCATAGCACAGGATCCGTAGAGTCTGCGAGCCCTCCAGCTCAATCTCAAACTCCTGAAATGGGTAAGAAGAACAGCAGGAATTAGTTAACAAGAAAATAGAGCAGAGTTCCTCAAACTGGGGGGAGGGAGGGCATGCCCCCCTACACAGGTGCAGAGGAACATTTTCGGGGAGGGGGGACTAGCTGGGGCCAGGACAGCCCCCATAGTGGGCGGGGAGGGAGTGCCACCCAGCCCCATTCTGTCCCAAGCTTGGCTCTGGGCCCAGCACCTGGCCACAGCCCCCTCCTCATCCCGCGGCCTCACAGCTGTGCTCCCAGCCTCAGTCCTGCCTGCAGCCCCTCGATGGTGGCCTGGCTCCCAGCTGCAGTCCCCAACCCTGACCCTGGCGCAGACAGGAGTAAAGACAGGAGTAATGGGAGGGTACGGGGTACAAAGTTTGAGGACCATTGAAATAAGAGACTTCTGGATATTTGACTCTGTTCAGCATCATTGAAAACAATCTGCAGGGAGCACTCAAGGAACTGACCAAGATCTCTCGTCTTATGCAATGGGTTTTAAAGAGAGGTCAAGCAGAACAGTATCAAGGCCATTTGTGGGGCACTTTATAGGTGAGCATGGAGGATGCTTGGTCCCTTGTTCAAGTTGCACTGTATTTTAGCGGTGCACTATTAAAAGAAATAGATGGTCCTGTATTTCTTTTATTTAATTACACTTCAATATGTTTAAAATAAACCCGCTATAAAGAAGCAGGATGCTAGAAGCTGAGAGTTTATAACTGTACCCTCCCCTTTGAAAAATACTTCCTCATTCAATGTATTTCCACAGATATATTTTTTTTAAATATATCTACAAAAATAAGGGCTGTATGATCAACTGGCTGATAACGCAAAGTGCACCTGCTGCTGCGACATTTATTCTATCAATGATACTACAAGATTAAAATCTCCTACAAATGGAAAGAGCCCAGGGGAAACGACAGGAATCCTGCGAAGACTGTGCTTTTGGATGGGCTACACATGTGGGATGGGTCCAGTTCATGGAGCACGGACTGTAAGCCAAACAGCCTCTTCACTTGCAAACACTGTGCCTCAAAGGGACAAACAAGGGCCAGCATGTCTGATAAACCACATGAAGAACTGTCCAAACCCACCTCATTCCAATTGGGCTCCGTAGTGTCCCTGTAAACTCTGGTCTTAGCCTTGTTCACAAAATATCCAAAGGAATCCACTTCCAATGTGCAGTACAGGTCTGGAGGGGAGACACAGAATCAGAGGCTTTGTTAAGATTACCGTAATCTTTTTCTATAAGCATTGCTTCCTAGATGTTTTCTCACCTGAAGGCCTCTCTATACTGAGGACACTGAAACCAGTGTAGCTAAACCAGTGTAGCTACTACACCAGTGCAACTTCCCAGCATAGATGGGCTGCACTAATGCAGCTTATCCTCTGCTGGTGCTCGGCCCATATTACACTGTGCAACGTGTCTACACTAGGGGTTTGCACCTATGTAGCATGGGTTTAACTCCAGCAGTGTAATTGTCCTCAGCATAGACAAACCCTTACTGAGTTCTCCCAGGTACTGGCACACATTGATGACAGAGTCCTCAGTTCAACCCAGAAGGTGCATTTCAGTTTAGTAGAAAGGTCACTTTGTCTCCTCTTTTCTTAGATTTGTTTTTGTAAGCAATGACACAGAGAGAAAAGTGTGCGCGCCCTGGAAGTTAAGGTCCATTCCAATGCTCAGAAAAGCCCATAGGAAAACTCCACTGACTCCAATGGAAATTGGATTGGGATCTTCCTGAGTTACCTTAGCTGCTGCTGAAAGTGTGTGTGTGTGTGTATTTTAACAAGGACCCTTTCCCACCCCACATACTGCTCAGCCCTGCCTCCTGCTGAATCCACTCCTAATGCAGTGTTGATTACATTGCTCTCTCCTTCCCACAGGCACTGTTATTGTGATGTCAGAGATCCAGCCTTGAGATTTCACTGCAGGATCAAACATGGCTAGAAAATGGGCAGTGAGGGAGCAACAGCAGATTTACCCATAAACTACTGGGTAAGCAGCAAATATGGTAAGAAAAATGACAGAAAACAGGTTAAGAGTGAAATGAATTGTGTTTGAGCCTGATCTATTTGAGAGCTTTTACCACTATGAAAAGCTAGTCAGCATCCCCCAAATTCACACTCATTCCCCACTCCCGATCACCCACAATGATTCTCCTTACAGAACACTGCATCCCCAAACTGCCGTCTCCATGCCCGGAATACCCCATTCCTGACCTTTGGCCTTAGCTCCTCAATGGCATGTCACAGATCTGCAACTCACTTGTGCTCTGCTTGAACCCCGTGGCAGAATGAACAATGACGTTCAGGAATCCATAGAGCCCGGGGGATTCATCATCTGTACAAAAGACCCAACAGATTTTAGTTACAGCTTCACAGCAGTGGCAAAGGGAAAGATGCTGAGAGGAGATTTATATCACAGAGATTGCAGGGTGGAAGATGAGGTGTCTAACCTGGGTAGCAGGAACATGAAATCTAGTCAGTTTTTTCAGAAAGGAGTTGTAAATTGCTCCAGATTCCTGCCCCAGAGTCCTCCTGACAGTTCTGGGGTTTTTACAATCACACTTCATTATTTTTTAATTTTTCTTCTTTCCCAATGTTGCTGTGAAAGACCCAAATAACAGAAGAAACCAACTAACTATACAGGGAAAATAGTGAAACTGACTCTACAAAAAGGGCTGTCAACTGCAAAAAGTAAAACTGAAAAATATTACTTATACTACAGTAGCACCTTCTGGTCCTAACTGAGATCAGGGCCTCAATAAACTGGTCACGCTACAGAATAAGCGAGATTCCCAGCCTCAAAGAGCACAGTCTAAATAGGCGGGACAGACAAGAAGTGCAGAGGAAACAGCCTCAGAGCAGTGAAGTAATTTGCCTGAAGTGACACAGCCAGTCTATGGCAGCACCAAGAAGGTCTGACTCAGTTTTTCTTATCTCTCTGTTGAGAATTTTCTCTCTAATCTTTCAGTGACACTTATCTGAGCTGTTCCTTGTAACCACAGTAGGTAAAAACTTTTCAGACAGAAGTGTGATTCTTAAATGTTTGGTATCCCTTTAAGCACTAGCCTAGCATTAAGAGTCAGAGATTATAAGGATCCATGGGACTAGAACCTGGTCTATAGAGCCTGAGGCAGCTGACATTCCCACACCACCAACAGGGTGCCATGCAGAGCTATAACCAAGGAGCACTGTGGAGATTAGGTGCCACAGGAAGTTCCGCCCGCAGCGATCAGAGCAACACCACCCTGCGGCCTTCTGATTGGCCCATGCTTACCACTTAACCCTAGAGGGTGCCCCAAGACGCTGTCAGGTCAAGCATGCAGACTTCTGCTTTGCTGTGGCTCCAGACCTCAGCTCGCTGTCTGATCTTCGGCTCTGACTCCAGCCTGGTAACTACTCCTGACCCTCTGTCTACGACCCTGGCCTGACTCTGACCCTGAATCACGGGCTACTGATTTCAGTTCTCGCACCTACTCTGATCCCTGCTTGCTAACCTCATGGTCAGCCTTTGGCTTCATGACATCAGCCCAACAGCGAGCACTGGGCCAGACTGCCTACGCCCTCACCTCTCACAGAGATGACTATACGATACATAATGATCATGTACAGGGAGCATTTCTGAATACTGGACTTGTATCTGCAAACCCACCATCACACTGACTGACATGCACCACTCTGAAAATCTACGCACTGAGAACCAGCACAAACATGCTCCCAGCATCTCACAGATTTGGCCTCCCGACGTTTGTTTCATTTCACATTTTTGCTGCTTCAGCAGCAACGCCTTGATTCATTTAATTGTAAGTGCTCTCCCAGTCAAACACGCAGTCCAAAAATTTCAACAGCCAGCTCAACATAATTTCACACGAATGCCTCCAGCTGATGAGAATGGAGACAGCGCAACAGAACAGAGCAGCTCTCCGCTCCCCCACCACAAACGCGCAATCTGAAAACTGTGCCTGTCAGCTGTAGGGAGGAATGTGGCTATTTTACATCTTTTTCTCAAGTCCAGCCCGTTAATCTTAAAATCACACTCTAAGGAGTATCTCAAAGAGCAAATCCCACAGACACATGTGCCAGGTACGTGGAAGGGCTGTACTCCAGGAGGAAGAAGTGTGTTAGTGGCCAGGGCAGCTGTGGGTACAATTGCAAGGGAGTTAGTGGTAGGAGGAGAGGGGAAGGGTCTTCAGTCCATTGAACTATGGGGGAAAGTAAAAGAAACAGTAGTAAGTGAAATAATATGACAATCCACCCAATTAAAAAGGAAGAGATGGAGTAAAGCCACAAGGGACGGGCGGGAATTCATTTTCAAAGGAGCAGTGGGGGAAACTGAGGCCCGGTCTACACTTGCCTTGGCAATTCGGCAGCAGTCGACAGGAGATACGCAAGTGACGTAAATCACTTGCGTATCTCCCGTCGACTTTGCAGCGTCTCCTCCGCGTGGCGTCCATACTGCACTGCGTCGAAGGGAACAGCGCTCCCTTTGATGCAGCGCTTCTCCGCTTACGGGAGTGGTTTTCCTGCGTCGCTTGCTGGATCGACTGAGCGTGTCTATACAGACCACTCAGTCAATCCAGAGCAATTGATGTGACGGCGGCAAATTTGCCGCCGTCAGTGTAGACCCAACCTAAGAGTAGAGAAAGTGAACTGCAAAACATTCCACAGGTTGTATTTATACTGTGGGTCTGAATGACTCTGGAACCTTTGATCAGACCCTCCCCTCCCTTTGTTTGCTTCATCTCATCTATTCAGACTCAGGGTTTGAGGGCAGGGACTGTACAATCAAATCTTCATCCAGTAAGAGGCTGCAGCAGAGCTGCATTGTTCAGGTCGGTGGTCAGAATTGGGATTGTTTTACAAGACCATCCACTAACAGCTGACTTGAAGCCTCTGGCCAGAGGAACAGTAAGAGCAGGACAAGGGGGTTGTAAAGGAAAGGCAGAGGGTGGGTTATGACTGCAGCTGGTTCACACGAGGGCACTGACGACCACTTACCTTCTTTATTGATGGTGAGGGGGATGTTGTGGACTGTTTGAAGCTTGACGCAGGAGTTTGTCAACATCTGGAGCTCCACAGATGTGAGTGAAAAGCTTTTAAAGCCTGCCAAGGAAATTCAGAGAGGGAATGGTATCTGCATAGACCTCCACGGACATGCCTTTTCCTCCCTCTTCCCCCCTCCCTGTCCCCAAGCCAGGCTGCTCCCAGCGCTATGCTAGCAGACGGCAGAAGGGAGCATTTCTGTGGCTGGAAGGAACCATGGTTCAAGCACAGACTCCCTGTCCATACTGCTAGGAGGCTGCACCCCAGCCACTTGCAGGGGCTCACTTGTTCTGTGTACAGTCTCTGGATCTTGCACACACAGACTTCTCCCCCAGCAGAGCCACAGCCAACCCCTTTCCAAAAATAAATCACCCTCTTCAAGCAAAGGCCAAGGGAATGCGGTGGCCCTTTTACTGCCCCAGAAGGGCAGATGATTCTGGCTTTGGCAGGTCAATGGGAGAAATGACTCCATGGCTGAGAGCTCTCCCTGTGCCTTAACTCCCAGACATTCACATCTAGGGACTGGAAATATAAGCACCTCTATTGGCCTCAACTGCAGCGAGAGGGCATGGGAAGAAAAGGCATCCACGTTGTCTCCTGGATAGTCACTCATCTCCTCCTTGTGGCATGGGGCCATTCCCCACTTCTAACTCTCTAGGACAGGGGGAAGGTTCGACAATCCCTTCCCTGACTGCTCCTCCCTGGCAGGGGGAAGAGCATAAGCTCTGAAGTTACCCAGCTGGATGGTCTCTGGCACTCCCTAGGACAAGGACTCTCAATGGCCAAGGGACACTCACATTTCTTCTGCTGCTCCCGGATGTTCTCTCTCCACTCGGCCCGTTCGTAGTCTGATGAGATGAGGAATGTGTAACTCTATGCAGGAAGACATGGGAAAAAGGAACATGTTATTTTGACTCACCTCCCCCCAGTGAGAGTTACTGATACAGAGCCCACTAGTACATTTACCAGGTTCCTTCCAGCACTGCTTTGACAGGGTCAGCCAGGACTCTTGCAACTTGAACTCCCTCCCAGCAGCAGGCCAGCAGCACCGGTAAGGACTCCTGCAGTCCAGGCTTCCTCAAAGAACTACCATGTTAATGGCAGCTTGAAATCTGGCAGCATAAGCTTCCATGTCTGCTGTCTACTCTGGCCACGCCACCCAACAATGTGTGCCATGGGGGACTAGGCAGATGTGTGGCTAAGAAAGCGAATGCCAAAATGCCTTCGAAATGAGCTAAAGAAAATGTTGGTGACTGGATCTTGAAATGATCCATTGCTGAGTACACACAGATACTGCAGTCACCGTTAACGCCATGCATACAGCACTGGCGACTAATCTAACACCATGAGCCTCTCCCACTAGCTAAAAGACTCTTCACAGTCTATTAGCAGTCATGAGGCCAGTGAAGCCTGCAGTCATGAAATTAACAGAGGAGCACCCTCTCCCTGCAACTAAAGGATAAGGCCATGGCGCCGCAGCTGCAGGGCTTTATCCCAGGTGAAGTGATGCAGTCTCCACCTCTACCTGGCTAGATCCAAGGACAGGCAGGTAGCAGGGTGAGGGGGGAATTTCTAATTTTATTTTAAAAATATAAATGTACATGCAAATTAATCCTTGGTCTCCTAGCAAGTTGCCAAAGTGGCCTTTAGACCAGCACAGCACAGGCTGGCCATCTGCAGCTTGGAGACTATTTTCAGACCAGCCACTAGACAACGAGACAATTACAAACTGACACGCCCGAGCTGATGTGATTCCCTTGGCTGGAGCACAGTGGCGCACACACACATCTCCCTTGTGCCTCATTCTCAGTCCTGCACACAAGGCCAGAGAGACACCCGTGGAGTAGCTTACCTTGCCGTTCCGATTGTGGACCCGGAAAGCCATGTTGGGAGACATCAGCAACAGCAGGGATTCCTGCTCAGACAGCTTCTTTTTCAACCTCTCAATGACTTTGCTGCCCTTATTAGCCCTCTAGAGAAGAGAGAACAGAGAGACATTACAGCGGTCTCACACCTGAATCAATGTGGAGGAGATTTGGCTCCATTTTCAGATTTATCCCCCACTTCCCTTTACTGGTAGACAAATACCACTTCCATGGTTCTGCCGTTGGGGCGGATGGAGCTCCACCCTCCCTTACGAAAGAGAACTCTACATTCAATACATTTCCCTTCAAGCCCAGCTCTGTGTGCTACTCACAGCGGTTCCTTTGAACAGCCCTTCCCACTGAAGGCTCTGCCTGGGGCAGCCGTTCACTGCCCCAGAATGTACAGTGCCCATTTGACTCAGAGCCTCCCGACCTGCCCACAACAGTCAGCTACTCAGCGGCCTTCCAACCACAGCACTGCATTGAGGAGCACTATCAAAAACTCCCCTTATTAAGCACCTCCTGTGCAAGTGGAGCAAGTCCTGGAGCCACCTGGGTCATGCAGCAATAGCAGCCCACAGACCTTCCCCCCCATACGCATCTGAGTCACTTTTCAACAGAGGTCAGCTAAGAGCAAGATTCTCCTTGGAGACCTAAATTCCAGAGCCCAGTCAGATGTATGCTCCGGCCCTGAAGTATCCAAACCCACATGTGAATCACCAGCTGAATCCGTTAAGAGATTTTTCCCATGGGTTCTATTCATACTGCCCCCTCTTGCCAGGAAACTTTTCTGGAGAGCAAGCTAAGGCTGTGGGCTGGAAATATGTCCTTTGTAACTATGGTAAAAGCTTTGCTCAAGATCCAGAAAGTATTCATACCCTGCTGGTTAGATAGCAGGGCTCTCAACCTTCACACTTATGTCTTTCCTTGTGGGTAGAATGGCTTGGATTCTGCTACAACTGAGAAAACGCACACCTAGCAAACGAGAAGAGGCCAACACTAGAGGCACAGAGGCCACCGTTTGATTGCTGACGGTTAAAGGGATTGACATGCTTACCTACAGACCAGCTTATGCATCCAAATCAGCTAGGCTTCAAACACACTTAGAAGCACTGTTGATATGGTGAAAATTCAGAGATCTTTGCACGTGTCCATAGCCACATGCAGGCTCACAAGCTAAAATCTCCGAAAAATAGGCTCTCTGCATTTATATCCATTCTCATGCCCTCAGCACAAAAGCCACCCCATGCTTCCCAATTCATTCTTCAACAGTAAGTGCACCCAAAGACCTGGGACCATGGTCAGGGCCTGCCAACACCATGAGAACATGCACGCCCTAGCTGCTGGATGCTGTGTTATTCCCTGACACCCAGAGAACACTATCATACATGGGATAAAGGCATCATGCCTCGTGAGAGCTGCCTGCCCATCAACTACATGCTTCAACCAAGTGCCATGGCTTAGCAGGATTACCTGTCCAAACAAACCTTGGAGATGAGTTACCCCAGCAGCATCCCGTCCCCAGGTTGGGATGCAGCATGCACGCTGGGAAGGCAGCTCCATCTGCTGTTACCTTTTCTCGCTGGATGTCGTTCTTCATCTGGGAGATCTTGATCTTCATAGCATCCAGTTCTTCATCAGGCACGAGTGGGATGTTGGGCACTGCCTCAGACTCATCCACAGTTTGGAAGGTGAGGTCTGTGAGCGGAATGTACCATTTACAATCATACTGCTGGCTTTTCCTGAAACGAAGCAGGGACAGGACTTTAAACACACTTACACTCCATCACTTCACGGCGCTCTTTCTATGTGTCTCCCCCCTCCCCAGTCATTTCAGCACTGCAGGTCACAAGATAGTGAAATTGGCTTAACCTCACTGTAATCCCTGAGCTGGAAGAACAGCTGGGGTGGGTCTGTTTTCCAGCAATGAAGTCAGAGAAGCCAGTACCCTCTACAATGCTATGTGCAGTATGCTGCCTGCTGATGTTGCACATAGATTTTTTTTTTAAAGATCCCAAAGCACTTCACAAATACAGTGCTACCTCTAAATACAACATCTCTGGGGTGGAATGCAGCAGCTTGCTGCACAAAAGCTTACGATCATATAATGCAATGCCCCTGGGTGGGTCTTTGGCAGAGAGGACTGCACCTGGGACCCCTGGATCTAAAAAGTATGAGCCTCTGCTGCCTGATGTAAAAGTTTTTCACACGTTGTAGCTGCCTCATAAACCTCTGTGTGATCCAGCTACTAGAGGGAGACAGCGAGTAACAACAGTAGGTGCAGGCTGCAATAGGAAGCGAGGAACACCACCTGAAATTGCAGGGGGAATTAAGGGAGGCTGAGTTCAATGATCCCAGCTGGAATTTTTGTCAGGAAGATGGCCATGCAGTATTTAACTCCCTTAATGATCAGGACCGTGGCTGTCCCATCTGAAGGACACTGCTACACTCTACAGTGCTCCCAGTGCCTGTATGTGCTGCAGCTTGGCTGAGTTGGGTGCACAAGTGCAGTCTGTATGCACCGAACTAGCATTCTGCCAAGTCCACTGCTCTGCTGAGCATGGGGTATGAAGCACAGGAAACCAGGGTGCAAAGCAGGGAAATCCTCACCCTCCAAGCTGCTTCTTAAGCTTGGCACACAGGAACAGGTCAGTGAAAAGAAAGACGTGGCGCAGTTTCCGAGCCCCCTCTACCAGCTCCACCATGAAACTGTCTTTCAAGAGCTGCCGGTGCTGTCAGAAACAGGAGACAGTCTAGTTAGGACAGGAGGGGTCCCTGAGCCAAGGCACTACGGCCCCTCATCAGCATGACTGGTAAGATCAACTTTGCTAGCACCAGCCCAAAGCTAGATTCTCACGTGACTGATCACTGGAGGACCACGGCACGCCAGCCCCACCCACTGCTCTCTTCAGGCCTTTCTGTTGCAAGGAAGACCCTCTCTGTGTGTCCGACTGAAGAGGGGCCTGAGAAAGGAATGCTCAGTTGAGGTTTCTCATTAATTGGCCTGCATGTTTACTCCTTTCCCCACTCGTGCTGTCTCCTTCTTCATGCCCTTCATTGGGGCTTTATCATCTGGCTTTCTCGGGTCTCAATAATGATGCCTACTTTGCACAAAGGACCATCACAGTGACTTGGCTGGGGCCATCCTTTCTGTTGCTAATCATGGCCACTGAGTTAACTCTGCTGTTTGGTCCCTTCCTGTTGCTCTCTCCATTACTTGCAGCAAGTGCATAATCAGAGAAAGTGGCTGAATGTTGGGTTTTAGTTTTCAAATATAGTCAGATCTACACCTCCAGCTGGTGAACATGCTCATCCCTGACTTCTACTCACTTTTGGCCTTCTAAGCATTTTCTTTGGGAGCTGAAACTTCACCTGCCTGACCTCACTCAAAGGAACCTCACTAGAAATATCAAGCAAAATCCTTTCAGCTGCTTTAATTTATGGCAAGTTATTGACAGACCAGCAGCCTTCAACAGCAAGGAATTCCACCGTTCACTAGCAGAGGGCACCATACACCACTTCACCAGATTGGCTGCAGCTAGAAATGAAAGCCTTTCTGGCAGAACTACCAAGTCCAGACTGCGTTCACATGAGTAAAGGAGAACCCATGCAACACCCCCATTCCCACTCTGAACCTGTTTGTAAGCAGCAGCTGCTAAATATTCCTGCTGCTTTCCTATTGCAGCAAGCGCTGCTATTCTAAGGGACCTGTGTTTGCTTAGAAAAGATACAGCAAGCAAATCCACTGGTGGTCCCTAATCAGCCACTAGTTGAATAATCCTATCTGGATGTGTTTTCCCTATGTATTTACTTAAAGCCTTTTTATATTCCCTATATAATTTCCCCAAAACATGAACCACTGCTCAGACTTCAGAACTAGCAGGGAGCATAGCTCTGCTGCCCCTCAGAAGAAGGGCTCCTGGTTTCAAGGGTCAGAATGAGTTTCTTGGGCCAAGTGGTTTGTTTCAGACTGTAGGGCTCTTAGTTAATGCTGTGGCCCTCAAGTAAATATTGGAGTATCATTCAAGCAAAACCAGGCAGTAGTACGCAGTCATCAGTAAGCTGCTCCGATGTTTCAAACCCAGTTCCGTAGTCAGAGCATCCTCGTTAAGGTGGTAGTTCTCCCAACATTATTCAATGCTGATCGAACCATCCCAGCTGTTCTCAGCCCCCCCCATTATCTGACACACAGGCACCTTACTCCTGACCTACAGTATCTCTGCTATTTCAGTACCAGGCTCTCTCGTGCAAAAATCGCCAATTCCCAAGCTGTGCTCAGTTTTGACTGGGAAATGAAGGAGTTGAGACATGCAGTTAGTTGTAACCAAATCAGAATTTAAACCAGCCTCCAAATGCAATGACCAGTGCATTAACTCGCTGTTCAACTCAACACGCCCACAACACTCTGATCGCAGACAACACATCTGTAGGTGTGATCATGTCCACCCACTCACTGAGCTTTGCGCTCTCAACTACCTTTACCAATATTGTGATGTGCATCCCAACAGACGAGAGGGTGGGGAGTATAAGGCAGAGTGATGAAACAAGAACCAGTTCTTGTTTCCATGTTCGTAGTCGGAGCATCATGCATTTTCCCATATAAATCAATACATTGCACCAAGCTGCACTATAGCCTTTTCTGGGTGCCAGAGAGCAGGAATCAGTCCCAGGGCTGCTTGCCAATCTGAAATGTCACTGCAATTCTGTGATCACGAGCATCAAATGTTCCACCCCATCACTGGTGTAAACCTGTTCCTGACAGATTACTGCACCATCTCTGGGCAGGGTCCTGAGAAGCAGTGGAATCCAAGAGTGAGCCAGGCTTGGAAAGGCCTGTGGATGTGTCTATGTTTATTTTTTGATGGGCGTGAGCCTCCTCAATCCTCCCTGGGTTTGGAGAGCCTGCCTGCCTGCATTAATATCTTCTCTACTGGTGTATGCTCATTTCCCCCCCCAGGACTACACAGCAACTTCCAGCCCAGATATGAAACCAGGAGTGTCTGGAGGGAAATAAAGGAAAGGCCTTGTCAACAGGAAAACCCCAATGTCCACAGCTGGGAAGAGTTCAATTTGACAAAGAAAGAAATGAGGCAGAAAAGGGGGTATTTTTCAGCAATCCAGAACTCTAATGTTTTTAGAGCTGATGAATATTTATTATGATGCAAATCGAATCTGCTCCTCAGAGGCACGTGAACAGCTGCTTGTTGCCAGCCAAATCTCTGCTCACCATCCTTAGGTGTAAATATGTTTTCACACATCAGTCTTATTCGTTACCCAGCTGCAGTTCTGGGGCACAATGTTGATCCTCCATTCTTCCTCCCACCCCAGGAGTCTCATGGCACAATCCTGCCCTGGGAGGCTGTTGCAGGGCAGGTCGGGGCTGTGAGGATGAGGCAGGTGCGGTTGACAAGGTCCCGGCTATTCGCTTGGTAGCCAGGCAGGAGGTTCCTTTCGCAACACGCTTTAAAGCCAATGGGGAGAAAACTGTCTCTAAATTTCTATTAAAAACAGAGGGGACCAGCCCCAGTGGCCACTGACTGAAAGGCAGCTCTTGCCCATAGAGTTGCCCATTCGAGGCAGGACTCTCGTCCTTCTGAGACATTGCTGGCTTAAGGAGAAAGTTTCCTTCTTACAGGGGCCACCTACAGAGCACCCCCTTCTGGGAAGCTCAGCAGAGCCAGCAAAGAGTCTAATGCTTGGTCCCTGCACAGACCTGTGTGAACTCTTTGAAGATTAACCTGTTCTGCTTGGCTCTGGCTCAGTTTTGTCTCCCCTCGGGATCTGTCAGTGCTCTGACACCCAGACTGAGGGTCACAACGGAAGAGTCTCCACAGGCTTGGACTACCTGGGCCATGGCTCCAAACTCAGCCAGGAACTGCAGCCAACAGACTGCTGAGGGTTCCCCCTGGCCCCCATGACATCACAAGAGTTCAAGGGAGGGAGTGAGTGCAAGCAAAGGCAGTGGCCATAAGAGACTGAAAGTGTGAATATTCTCACCTGGCACTGGGATTCCAGATCCACCCGCTCCCGACCCTACTCAGGGCATCCATTCCCTTGTGTTACCAAAAGCCTCGGCCACAGGGGCCACTTGCACAGCCCCTGCCTATAAACATCCAGGCAGAGCCTCTTCCAAGCAGCAGGTTCCCACTTGCTCAGAAAAGTTCCATGTCCAAAATTCCTCATCAACCCAAACAGGAAGCTCAGAGCTGCAACAGGCAGAGCCCTGCTGTGATCGTGAGAACCATCATCCTGTCAGCCTGCGATGCTGTTCCTGAGGCAATGCTGATCTACACGGATTTATCCGAACCAGCACGCAGGGAACAATCCTCCAGATCCACGAGATAAGACACTAACATGAGACACTGGAACAACTCCTATGGAGATGGGATTTCTCAGGAAAGGAGGCTGGCGGGGGCCTGGCAAAGGATGTATTCTAGTCAGGGTTAGGAAGTCAGGAACGGGGTGGAGGGATGTATTCCAGTCAGCGGCTGGGAGGGAAATATTTACCAAGCCTCACAAAAGGGAGGAATTGTTTTCCTTGTCTACTCTATTTAAACAATCCTGAATCATGAGCGCCTCGGAAAGATGTCCCTGCAAGGGGGATCCATCCATAGACAATGACCCAGGGAGCGCTCAGCTACTGTGGGTGAGGCATGAAGGGGAGGAAGCCTGGAAAGTGGCTTTATAAAGCAGGCTGGGACCTCTCTCTCCATAGCAGGGTGCTGAATCTGAGCTGGGGGATGGATTTATCCTGAAACTTGACAAGACTTGGCGTAATAGGTGTACACCATGCTGCTGATCAGATAGGGGCAGGGGGGAGCATTGCCAGTCACATCCTTTGCTGCAATGACTCATCTTGCTGGGAAGGTTCAGTAGGTCAGAGAGAAACAATAAAAGGATTTCCCAACCAGCTGACTACAGGCTCCTTTGTGAGGGAGCAGAGGGTGCCTCTCCCCAACCTCTGGGAAAGAGTCAGCACTACCCTAGCCCCGCTCCCCTCCATCTCACCCCAGGAGAAGTCAGCATGCCTCTCAGACGTCCCCAGCACCTGTCCACACAGACCCAGCGTTCACAGATTTCCTCCATCACACAGGCCCTCCCTGGGCAGAGGAGGCAAATTTCAACAAGGAGACTACTCAACAGAATTTGCTGCCCAGGAGACCGGTTAGAGCTGCTGAAGTGCAGTGGAGCAAGGCCCAGGCAACATGCCGCACAGGCCTGTAGTAAGACAGCCTCCCTGAGGGAGACAGGACCAGCCCCACACGTGACCCCATCAGTTCCCTAGCGGGAAGAGACTGTTCACTTCCTCTCCAGAGTCCTCACCAACCCAGCCACTGAGCCAGCATCCCATAGACCTGGGCAATTCACACGATACAGAATAGACTCCAGCAGCTCAAACCCCAGCTGCAGGGTATTGGTGCTCTAGGTCAGGATGTCTTCAAGTTAGCAACATAGGTCCCCCATTCCTTTCCCTCCCCATCTTTTTCTCTCCTCCCCCACCATCAGACTCCCTATCTAGCTATCTCCTCACTAGGAGGGGCAGCCAGCAGGCCTTCTTTTGGGGACCCATTGTTAACAAGAGTCTTTGCGGCCAAAGGGTCTTTTGGCCAGATGGCTGTTTGCTGCACGGCTCTCCTGTCAGACTTACAGAACCCACCCCCAAAGAAGCACTTATCCAGATTATGTCTGAAGTTGCCTCCTGGCCTGACTGTGAAATAGCAACAGAATCACCAGTGTACAGAAAACATAAGACAAGAACCTCCCCCATCCTTCAAATACTCTGAGAAAGCATACGGGCTACAGAAACATCCAGAACCTGTACGCTTAACGGCAGAATGGGGACTGGACATGCAGCACACACTTCCATCAATAGCACTGTAAGATGAGAATAACTCTTGCCAGTGCAGTGCTCAATGCTGCCATGCAAGAGCCCTGGGCTGAGTCCCCACGTATACCCCAGCCTTACCTCACATATCTTCTCTCTCTGCCCTGCTTCCTCTTCCTTCTGCATATTAGCACCTGCCTCCTCCCTTTTCTGTCAGCATCTCACTGTTTTGGGTGCAAGAGCCTTCCTCTCTGCCGCTCCAGCCACCTGGAACAGCCCTCCTGTTTCCTGCCTCTTCATCTCTTCTTTCCCTTGCCTTTCAGTATCTCACTTCCTCTATCAGCCTCACAACCGCCTGCTCCTTCATTTATTCCTTGCACCATGTTTTCATGCCACTGCTCACTGTCTCTAATGCAGTGCACTGTCTGCTGTCGTATGTTATTTAACTCCAGATAATGAGGCAGAATACCTGTTTGTCTGAGATGCACGAAGCAAAGTAAAACTTGTAATAGCTGTTCATGTGGATTTAAGATCTGTAAAGGGCTGTCTGCATGTCACAGCTGAGGAGGAGGTGTATTCTGGGTGGTGACAGCAGAAGACAGTAGTGCGTGTGGGTGAGCGCTACAGGAAAGACTGGAACGTGTGATGCAGAAGGATGGTAAAGCACAAAAGGATGGATACTGGCACACGTAACTGAGGAAGACGTGATCTGGGTTTCTGTAGCGTGTAAAAGGAGAATGAGTTCTCTGTGTGTGATGCAAGAGCAGCATTGCAGGACACAGGGATTATCTGATGAGGAATTAATGGGCATCTCTTAATATTTGAACAGCCTTTCATTTTCCAAAGTGACTGTCAGTGAGAGCTACAGGGCTTCAGGTAGGAGACAGTATGTGGGATCCAAAATTGTATTTCTGAGCACACTGCTGCAGACAGCATCTGGCCAGGGCCACTAGAAGCAGCAGGCCCCAAGCTGTCCAAGACCAGCCCACAAGCCCTGTGAAGCTTCAGTTCACACCCTTGCCCCTGTAACATTTCCTTTGTAAACAGTCCCCTATTGTTCTCTCTTTCCCTACCACAAGCTCTCCCTAATCAGACTGCACCCTAAACCCAATGATGTTCTGCCACTCAGAGGTCACCTGGCTGCTTCCTCAGAGGCAATTAACTGTCAGATGCATCTACCAACCAACTTCAGAAATACGGAGATTGCAGTCTAGAACCAGGCTTAAGCTTCTCAGATACGATGGAGAAAAACATGAGTCAGGCTCAGAAAGACTGACTGGAACCCTCCAGCAGTGGGACTCTGCCTCTCTCCCCCTAAGGGGCTCAGTGCTTTTAGCAGGCCCATTAACTCCTGCTTTACAAGAAAAGGCAGAACTGGATAGGGAAGGCAAGGGGGAAGTGTCAGCAGTAAGTCCTTGCTCAGAGGAGACATCGACTCCCCAGCCAGCCATTCTCATACCAGTTGCAGCTGGGAACTTCAGTGAAAGCTGCACCAGTGTGATGCCAAACCAACCATCCCACTGGAGGCTGTGTATAACCTTGGGGACTGATCCTCCTGGAGTACTTGGGGATTCTTCCCCTCAAAAGATCCCCTATAACGGAAACAAAGAAAACGAATGGTGGAGGTGGCGCTGTGAGCAAAGGAGGCCCTGCCCACAAAACAAGGTGCTGGCTTGGCGCTGCAGTGGGGCCACACGCACAAGCTGAGAAGGAATCAGAACTTCTCACGTGTAAATCAGGAGGCTCTGTGCCACTCAGGGACACCCCGGCATGCTCTTTATTGCTACTTGGCAAGTTACTGGAGTGGGCACTTCGGGAAGGATCAATCAGAAAACACTAACACGCAGGAAGGAGAAAGGAGGAGGAGAAGGAGGGAGACATTTCCATGCCCCTTGGGAGGTGAGATTCTGGGGCTAAGAAACATCCACAGAAGCATAAGGGTCCCTCCAGGTTACTGTTCCTTTGCAGGAGGATTTCCCCCCACAACGTGTGCTGTGGTTATCTCCTGTTCCCATCCTACTGACCAAATCCTACACACTGCATCCTTCCCCATAAGTCCATGGGTTGCATGCTGGGGAGACAAGTGACTGAATCCCCCAAAACAGGCTAGAGAAGAGCCCCAGAACCACTCCTTGGCCTTGAATGCAGCCCTCTTTTCTTCTGGCTCCTGTTGTAATTAGTGTCCTGTCCACATCCCTGAATCAATCAGAAAGTGGTGCAACTCTGCCCATCGTCATGTCTGGGACCCGCCAGGAACCACAGGCTACCTCAGGACTATGCTCACATTTCAATACCCATCTAAGGATCAAACGCACAGATCACAAAGGGAATGGGGCTGACTCTGCAGCTCTTCCGTCCCTTGTCAGCATTGCTGTATCTCACAGTAAACAGACACTGCAGAGAAGGGGGACAGGTAATACCAAAGGCCTTGAGGGAGACGTGCTGGGTTGTCCTTGCCATGCCCTAAAGGTCACAGCACATCCTAGTTTGCACATGCACTGGGGAGCGTATGGGCCCATCCAAGATACCTGAGTTACTTTACGGATACTTCCATTCAGCATTTTCCCACTTCTTCCTTTGATAATGGTATGTTCCACCGCCCCTAGTCCAGATGCCAGAGGAACGTTTTCACTATACATTACCCGACACTCCCATCTCAGCTGGCCAGTTCCATGTGGCACAGTGCTCCTTCTACAGTCTGGCTAGAGCCCAACCCTCAGCTCTGAAGGCATGCAAAGCTCATGCACTTCAAGGAGAGCAAGGGGCCCGCTGTGCCTGACAGGACTGAAGCAACTGGTGTGCAGGGCTTGGCAGCAGAGAGTGGGTAGGATGGGAGGGAACCGGCTCCTCTGTGGTGAGCAGCCCTGGCTTTCCTCATTGTGTACAGGAGATGGGCAAGTGCCTTGTAGCAAATGAACACACAATAACCCCAGCACCACCTTGGGTCACACCTTTCAGGACGTAGAAAGTTGTGGTGTTTGTTCTGCTGTGACCTGTGTACACGTAAACCCGCACACACAATCCCGACTTTTAGTGGCCTGTCACTAGGGAGGATTAACCACTGGCTGCTGTCACCAATTCAAAGCAATCCAGCAGAAGAAAGCAGGAGCGAGAGGCAGGCAAAGGGGATTTACATCCTCCCTACACAGTGCTCAGCAAAGGGAAGAAGCATTCCACATTAAAGATGGGGAACAGGAGCCTTTTGCTGGCTGGAAAAAGAGCCCCTTTATATGCACGCAAACAACAGAGGCCAGCACCTGAGCACTGTGTGAAAGGAAGAGGCTGAACTACTGCAACTGGCCTGCTCCCCCCAAAGGAATCTCCAACGGGAGGGAGGTAAATAATGAATAAAAGCTATCAAAGCAAGCTGGCTATTCATTAAAATAAAAAATGCATTATGCATCGAGAGCCGTCAATTAGGAGATGCAAAATGCATGCTGTCCCGTCACCACAAGGGAGGGCCCAGGAAAGGGGAGCAGAAGTAAAGGCTAAGCTAGAGATTTACACACACAGACAAAACACAGCTCTGATCTCAACCTGGAAGGGCTGTTGGTGGTAGGGAGCGAAGCATGTTACCTCTTTAGGACGGTCGTGCAGAAATCTTTCATTAATGAATAGCTGGGAGTCCACTCGTGTTGCAGGGAGATGGATCACAATTTCTAACCAGGGTAATGGTGACCGTATCCCATTGTGGATGTGGTTTTGGAAAGAACATGGTGCCCTGCCCTTCTTAGAGGCAGGACCCTTGGTGCAGAAAAGGTAAAGGAAGCAGCTAGCGTTTGACTCTCAGAGAGAAAGGAAATTAAACAGCAAATTTGGGAAAGATCTGGAATAAGCATCATTCTTCACCTTGGCTTGGAGCAGACGGAGAGCAGAGGAGGTAAATGCAAGTATGAGAGGGTTACGGATTCCCTCCGTTGCACAGGAAAAGCTGTTTTCAGCCCTGAGTCTGCTGTCCCTGACACAAGAGTAAAATAAAGTAACCAACAGAAGTCAGAATTTTCACTAAAGTGTGAGTGGGAATAGGAACAGCCCTGCTGAGCCCGCTCTTTAGATACCCTCTTCTCATTTGGCAAGTGATGACAAACCAACGGTTCACCGGAGAGAAAAATGACTTCATTCTCTCAGCTCTAGCTCCTGTCACTTCATCAGGATCCCACAGGACACTCTGTAAAGCCCGCATCTCTCACTGAGAAGTTAACAGATGACCTGAGACTACAGAGCACTCCCTGCAATAGGCCTGCTTACCCGATCCTCCTCAACTGGCATCCATTTTAATGAGGCCTTCTGCTGCCTCCAAGGCCCTGGCCACTCTTGTGTGTGTACTTTCACCCCACCCTACTACTGACTGGCCTCTCCAGTTCTAGTCTCAGCGGCAGCCCTGAGGTTCCATAATAAGCCCAAAAGCAAGAGGTAAGTGGAGGAATTCCTGCTCAAGTCAAGGAACAATGCACTCTGGCCCAGTGGCATAGCCCCATTCCACATCTGCCAGAGAACCCTCAGAGCTGAAAGGGCCAGTGAAATATACAGTAATAACCCCAACAATGTGTTTGGTTTAAAGGGCTGGAGGACTTTTCACTGGAATGGTTTGAAGGGGATTGCTGGGTCCAGTTGTAGTCACCTTGGGCACTGCAGGAGATCACAGGACACAATTCTGACATGACAGCAGATCCAGCTGCGGTTCCTCTACCACAAATGTACGTTCTCTTGATTCAGCTTTCATCCAAGCTCCCCAGCCCCACTATCTCCTCCAGCGCCTCCCTGGCTGTTACTGGGCAGGAGGAACCAAATTAATCTCTTGTAAAACCACACTGGAGTTACCCTAGAGGTGGATCTTTCCCAGTACCTCAGGGAGCCAACCAGAGGCATGTCACTGCGGAATTCTGTCTCCATTATAAATAGTCCATCTTGTGGGAGGGGAGGCAAAAGAGCCCAGCCCTTCTGGTCCCCAATCTAATTTCCACAGAGGTTAATGGGGGGCTTTTCACTGACTTTCATGGAAATTGGATTGGCCCCTACACAGATGAACCACCCCAACCTTCCTCGCTCACAGGGTCTCTCGCATCCCATTTCGATTTCTTCCTACTTCTATTTACATTCCGAGAAATGGCTCTGGTTTTCCAGCTCTTCAGCCTCATGCTGTGTGTCTCTTTGTGTTGGACACTGTTTGACACAGGAGCTGTAACCTGTATTTCTCTGCTGTACCTTGGGACCTGACATAATTCCGGGGATGCTTTCAGAGACAGAAATAACAGTGCCAACTCCTAGCATCATTCAGTCATCATCAGGCATGCCCAAGGCTGGATTAACACAGGGGCTTTAGGGGCTGCAGCCCAGGACCTTGGGATAAGAAGGGCCCTCACAGGACCCGCCTGTGCAGAGGGGAGCCTGGTGCTGATTGCCGCAGAGCAATTGACTGTGAAGAGGTGGGGGGGAGGCGCCGGGCTGGCCCTTCATGACGCACAAGGGACGGGGCATCAGCCCCTCCAGCGCTCCCCACACCCTGCACATCATGAAGGGCCAGACCAGCCCCCCCGGCCGGGGGGTTAGGCCACCCCATCCAAGCCAGTGCTGGGCTGGAGCAGTGGGTAAGTGCAGAGCACTGTGCCAGCCCTTCACAATGGACGGGGGGCTCAAGAGGCTGAGGGGCAGCTGCTCCCGCTCCTTGCAGCCTGTGGCTGCCCTTTTCTCTGGGCTCAGCTGCAGGGAGCCACATGGGGCTGGACCTTTCCGGGTGCTCTCCAGGGCCATGCAGCTCAGAAATCAGCTCACAGGGGCAGCTCACACCCCACCAGCTACTGCCCTATAGAAACATGCTACTGAAAAGCTGGCCACAGCTCAGCTGTAGCTCTGGCTGCCAGGAGGTCCTCCCCAGCCTAGTGCCGGGGGCCACCCCACCAGGGGGCCTGGCTAGGCAGGTCACACACTTCACCACGCCATGGCTCGGTCCCAGGAATTTCCTCCCAGCACCCACCTGAGCAGGGAAAGCAGCTAGCCTTAGCGCCCCAGAAGTTATGCCAGCTTCTCGGGAACTCGGTTCGCAGACAACAGGGGCCAGGGGTGCAGGAGGTTGTTATTTTCCAGGCTTTCCTTCAGGCAAGCCCATCTGGCCAGCACGTGGCCAACAGGCTGCCCCGATCCCAGCCCCCGCCCTGGGCAATGGCTCCAAAATGCGGCACAGAGAGCTCCAGAGCCAGCCGCCACAGGGATGCCGAAGGAAGGGTGCCATTTTGCTGGGGTGTCATGCTGCAAAGCATCGCCAGGTTCCTGGCAGAGCTGTGATCTAGCTGGAGGGAATGAGCTCCCCACCTGAACTTGCCCCCATCAGATCTCATTTCCCTAAAAAAAACCCCACAAAAAACTCCCATCTCCTTCCCTTTCTCCCTTTCCCCCACTTCTCCACTCCAGTTTGCCCTTCAGTCCTGACTTGGGGGGCCCCACAAAATCTAATAGCCCCAGGCCCACAGGAGAGTTAATCTGGCCCTGGCTGTGCCCTCTCTCACTATCCACAGCAATTTGTTATAGCATTTCCCTGGGTGAGATTTTCCTCTTGCCCAAGACTGTAGGCTTCTAGAAGATGCAGAAAATGCATTTAATTATGAACATTCAGATTTAGGTGAACATCCTGCCAAGTTTGTGTCTGGGAGGGGATGTAAGGGTCATGAGTGGCTGGAAAATGCCCTTCTAATCTTCCATTATTCCAGCATATACCTTCCTTCCTTCTGATCCCTGGGCCCTTATTCAGATTGAGTTTGCACATAGAATACCACTGAGAACTCTCCACGAGTCAGGCTAGCACACACCAATGCACATTGCAGCAACAAGAGCTGGGATTCTAGTCAAGCTTCTCCTTTGGTAGCTCCAACTAGGCTTCTGAACAGAAAATGCAGAACTACACCACGTCCTGTGGAACACAAGGACTGTGCATAAACTCTCTCTCAGCCACGAATTCTTGAGTACTAACCCTGGGTTTGCATGTAACTTCATCTTTGTGGGCCAGCTACCATGACAGATTTCTACATCAAAAGGAGGCATAAGTCCTCAGGTATCCCTGCATTCACTGTAACCTTCAGCAGGCTGGGGTACTCTCATAATTTCCTGCCCCTCCCAAAGAAATGAAGAACAAGTCTTTAGAAATAGATCTGGTTGCTAGAGGATGGAGACTCACCTCTCCCTTCTTGACAGTCATAGATTGTCTGCGGGGTGTGATCTCCTCATTGATACTGGACAAGAAGTTCTGAGAGATGCGCAGAGCATCCTGCAAGAGGGGATGGTCAGGGTGGCTTGCTGGAGTGTGTTTCAGTAAATCCTACCACCAAGAACACAAAGAAAGGACAAGAATAAGGAATGGCGGCCACTGAAACAGCAGTTGCAGGCTTCACAGCCCAGTTCTTGGAACCTTAGGATAGGTGGCTCTAGGCTCCTCCTATAGTTTAGGGCAAGGCTGCAGATGACTGTCCCATCCCACTATAGCTAATTCTACCTGTTAACACCACTGGGGACATGTCACCGGTTCCATACTTGGAATTATTCTCCACTAGAAACCTCAGGTTGCTCATCTGTACATAGAGACAAGACACACCTGTACAGAGTGACAGCCTCGAGTTTCCCCAGTCCTGTATGTGCAGGAACAACTTGGGAGAAGAGAAAGTGGGGATAGCTTCTGTGCTCTTATAATTGTCATTTATACACACAAGCTACTTACATGAAGAACAAGCGTGCTGCGTGTCACTCGATCCACTGGCTTGTACAGCAGAGCTGTGGAGAGAAAGCAGCTGAGGCATAAGAAACGTAGCCATTTAAAAGCAGAGTGCCCTCCAGAGCACACTGACCCATGCAACCCAAGCATACAGGCACACATTAGTACAGAGGAAATATGTTTGACAACCAATGGGGTATCCTGCAATTCTCCTCTCCACAGCTAATGAACTACAGAGTCAATAAAACACACCAGTGTGTGGACAGAAGCAGTCAGCAACCACACGTACACACACTCCCTTTACAAACACCCCCCCCCCCCCAACACACACACACACCTCAGTATAGCTAATTTAGACATTCAAAACACACTGCACAAACAAACAGAGAAAGACACACAAGGTAATTCACACCCCAGGCAACATGCAGACTGAGGGAGAGCAGTGAGCAGGTTGGATGGCCTACACCACTCCCAGTAGGGCACTCTTCAGATTAACCTCTTGCACCCTCAAAGCTTTAGATCTTCATGGCTGACTCTGCAGCTGAGTACAGTGCCTAGCAACACCCTCTGATCTTGCCATGAAGATCTCTGAAGGGTGATCAAGGCACCACCTTCCCTCCAGAGCTCAGCACGACATCTATAGGTTGCTCCCAAATCCTGCCATCCAGGAAGCTGTGTCTTACACAAGTCTGGCAGCTCCCCGGAGCAGGGACTATCTCTTGCTATGTGTATGTACAGTGCCGAGTTCAATGGGCCCGGGAAAGCCAGCAGAGTCAACATGAGCCACCAACATTTAAAAAGCCAAAAGATCATGAAAGATGGGGCTGGGGAATGATTATTCCACAATGTCTACCCTCCACTCAGGGCAGCAGTAGCTAGCTCCATTCCCATCCCTGCAAGTACTAACAAACCACAGTCTCCTCCATACAGAACACTCACTTTCCAAGGAGTTTTTTGTTGTCTGATCTTTTGAGTCCTTTGTATTTCTGGCCTTGAGATTCTAAAAGAAAAAGAAAATCCACGTAGGAGACTGATAATCACCCATAAATACCACTCCTCAGTACCTCCCAGGGAGACAGAGGCATTTGTGTGCATACAGTCAGCCTAAAGCAGCGTTCAGAAAAGTCCCGCTACGTTCCGTGTCAGTGAAGGAAAACTGTTCTGATGGTAACTCTACCATCACCATGTCATAGTCACCAAGGAGCCTTCCAGCTCCAAGCAGAATTCCTAGGAGTGAACCTTAATAAAGACCTGAGAAAGCTGGGAGACACATACTGCATATGTGAGAAAACCTGGGGATGGCTATGCTGTTGTCATCAGTAAGACGAGGGCATATCCACAGGGATACATGTGCCACTGGCTCTGTATACATATAGTCTGGGAGTTAAAGCAGACATAGCTGCTATTCCTGACTCTGCTGCTCCCTATGGTGTGACCGTGGGCAAGTCTCTTGCTCTGAAATCCTCAGCAGGACATGAGCAGAGAAGTACCAACATAATCATCGTCATCCCTATTTATTACCCTATGGTCATTGCCAGGACTTCTAGCACTTACCAGGCAGGAAATGCCAAATCCCAGGACCACACATTACATGTTTATACAGTGCCTAGCATGAGGCGGCACTGATCTCCCTTGTGACACTACCATAATACAACTAATAAATCTAACTGTTAGTGAGAGGAGACTTTATAGATTGTATTTATCTATTCAAAAACTTAAGTGAGAGGGAAGCTGCTCTGATAGCAAGGTGACATTGCTGATGCTCCAGGCTGTGTTCTAGGATTAAAACCCGTCAGAAAGCCTTGGCTGCAGAGGGGAGGTAGGGAGCTCCATCACACTGTGATGAGAACCACAGCACATTTTCAAAGCGTGTTGCCAGTTTGTGTTCCCTAAACCTTAATGTCCTGAAACTTTTTACTTTTTAATTTTAAAGATTAAAAAAAAGGTTTTGGGCTCCTGGATGAACTACTGTTTTGAAAACAATAAATAAATGCCTCTGGCTTGGCACTATCCGATACAGAAAAGGTGGTTCCATTTAAATCCAATTTTTCTTGGCAGCTTTTTTCCCCAGTCATGGTGTTTCTTGGGACTGTAATCACCACAGTGACACTGTCCGCTACACGAGGAACTCCACCCGTCGCCCATGGCATGAGAAACCTATAAAGTACTTCAACAAATGGAAGCCCACTCCAAGGGAGGAAATCAAAGCAGCCTAATAAATCATAATAAGATTCCACTTGACACACTTGTCATTTTAAACAGAGCGCATTCTAGCACTACTTCTTTCAGTACTTGGGGCTCATTAAGCCTGTGGTTCTACAGACACATAATGCAAGCGGTTAGAGATGGCCTTTTATGCTACAGTAAGTCATTATTAGCAAAAGAAAGACACCAGGCTCTCAAACACAACCTTCCTCGTTAGGACTGTATGATGCTGGAGCAGAGCGAGGAAAGTTCAAAGCCATGCCAGTCACTAGAAGAGTCACTGTAGGGAATAGGGAGCAAGAGCTGCCTATAGGAGATCTCGCAGTTCTTCCCGTGACAGCCGTAACTGTGGGGAAACTCACAGCTTCTCCAATCCCAGCCAGTGATGGCTACAAAGGCACTTGGAGGCTGCAGCACAGGAGTGACATCGCAGCATATTAATCAGGTCTGGGCAGCATGTGTGTCTGAACGTCATGACATTACCTCGGAGATTTCAGCAAACTGAGCATTGGCCTGGCAGCATTTCTCTGCCGTCTCCATGGCAACCTCGTAGTTATCCACAAAAGCCCTGTACACTCCCAGCTGGCTGGCCTGCAGGAATCAAAGCAAAACAAAGTCAACACCAGGGAGGGAGCTGGCTTTGGACAGCTGCTGGCTGGAGTCAGCGTAACCAGGGAAGAGGCTGATTTACACCAACCCAAAGAAACTCAGGATACTCTGAACAGGAAGTGCCCCTCCCTCCTGTGGGCTCTCCCCCACTGGAACAGGTGTTCCTTGCATGACGGTTCCTTCTACCCTGCAGAAGTTAACTTGCTAGCCTGGGAGGATGACAAATCTTTATTACCATCGCCTAATTTTTCCCTTCTAACTGCCAGATTAGTGTCTATTAATATTTTAGCTCATGGATGAAACTTTCCAGGAGCTGCTGGCTTTTTGCCATGAAATATGAATCAGACAGGAATGATTCAGCCCGACAGCACCAATGTGACCCCAATCAGCTACTCCTTGGCTTCCGTGCATCTGCTGAAGTTGTTAAAACAAACCCAGATATTAACCAAGATCTACATATGCAGACATTATCTAAAGCCACATGGCTGAAACACTGAAGCAGTGCTGAAGAGGCAAATGCAGTACACACAGCATAGAACTACTGCTGGAAGGCAGGGACGGCAATGCTAGGTGAAGCAAAACAGCAGGAATTTGCAACAGGAGAATGTGTGGTGGACCCAGATAAAAGTATGGCAAGCCTTGGAGCCTGTAATGAGCCATTATTAATCACTAGGTCTTAGCACTGATCTGTTTGCTGATTTCTAAGTAGCAGTCATGTTCATGCCAGACAGCATAAGATCCAGCCTGGGAAATCCCTGGGCAAATTCCAAGCATGTCTGAACTCTCAAGTAACCTTTGTGTTGCAGAGCCGTGGGCTGAGCTGTAAACACCTCGGCAGTTCAAATGGGCTTCCTGGCATACAATCCGAAAAATGCCAACAGAAGGAACACTGAAGGACTCTACTGAAAAGGAGAGTATTTTCAATCCAACATACACTCTAACACTACCATGTGTCCGATGTCAGCACACTGACACTATTCCCGACTGGGACTGGAGGGGCTGTGAACTTCCTCACAGCCAGTGCTCCTCCAACATGCTAGAGAGACTCTTGCTGGGAGAAGCTCCCACTAACACAACTGTCCCCTACAGCCAGTACTTCTGCATCATTCCCTACAGTGCCTCCTGCAGGACAGACTGGCACTGGAGTAGCTTCCCAATATCTCAGTGCATCTTTCCCTACACAGTTTACTTAAGGAATAGTAGCTCGAGAAACCGTGAGCTGTTTCCTTAAACGATTTTTACTGAGAGATGAGGGAACTAATTTCTGCCCTGCTGCATGATGGCACAACTCCTACTCAAATCGGTGGCAACTGATGCTGGGGATGGTCTGGCCTCAAGCCCACAGAAAGCATATGATCCATAGCTAGCACTCTTGTACCACTCCTAGAAGAGGTTGCAATCAAGATTACTGCTCATTTGGATGATTTATAACTTTTTAATTTTGGAATCATGTCCTAGAGATGGTAGCTAGGATGTAAGTGTTCTGATTTTTCCATCAGTGCAAGTGCTCTTGCTTTTCCTACCACTCCTGAGTAGAGTTGGTCAAAAAATAAATTTGTCATAACATTTTTGGACGAAAGATGCTTTTTTGATCAAAACAAACATTTTTATTTTGGTTAAAATTTTCTCATTTATCTATGAAAAACTGGACATCACATTTTTGGGTAAAATTTGTATTTTTTTGGTAAAACTCATTTTTCTGTTTTTGAAAATCAAAAAGTTTAACTTTTTTAAAAACCAAAAACCATTTTTGGAGTCAAAATTTCAGTTTTTCATTAAAAATCAAAAGGAGATTTCAACTCAGCCCAATACGTTTTCAAAATACTTCCACCCAGCTCTACACTTGACAGCTGGTTCTTTTTATCCTCCAGTTGAAAAGGTGGGATAACACAGCTACCTTGACAGTTTCTGATGGCAGAATCTCATTACAGAGAGTGCCGCAATATGCAAGATTCTAGATGGTCCTTGGTGCACTGCCTTCCGTTTCAATCTGTGGCTCTGTTTATTTTACAGGTTAAATACAATGGATGTCACCAATGCCCTGAGGACAATTATCAAGACTCCAAACTCTATCACCATATTTCATGGCATGGCCACATCTGAAAAGTCTGCTCAAAGGACTTGATGTGTGTCCCCACTGGCCATGCTCCAATGTCTAGTGTTTTAGCAATCTCTCTCTTGTTCAAGATGGTTTTAACTGGCTGCTAAGAATGGTTTGGCTGTATCCAGTACAGCAAAACGCTCAGTTTGTCAGAGAAAATAGTAGAATAAAGTGACTGCTTCAGTATCTATCAGACCACCACACTGAATCACCAAAGCTGAAACAGCTAAGCAAGCTCAGAGCTCCGTGAGATGTTCACTTCGCGTAGCTGAGTTATTGCTACACGAGGGCAAGCTGCTCCCAACACAGATCCAGCATAGCTTGCCAATTCTATTACAAACACAAAAGATTCAGGGGAAAGAAAAGGAGAGTATTATGGATGTCAGGTACATGGACTTGCCAGCCTCATCTGTATGCACAGCCTTACGCTCAGGTCAGAGTAGCAGCAATACAGCAAGTCAAAGCTTGCTGGGACAAGTCAGCTATGATAAGTCATCTATAGAGCTCTCCTTTAGCTGGTATCATTATTTCGCTACCCTTTCAAGGAAGTTTATCAAGCATCATTTGCTTGCAACTCTCATCTTGCATCTCAGCTTCAGCAAGCTCTGGAGCAGAAGCAGATAGCTCAGACTTTGTGAGCTAAGCTCAGACCTTGTGAGCTAATCTCTGAATACCACATACCATGTCCATGAGCTATTTGTTAAGGCACCAACCAATCTGCTCCTGCCTACAATACACCAGCAGTGAAAGGCAGCTTCCTGCAGCTTGGTCTTGAGCTGCTAGAGGGCACATAAAATATTGTCCCCCTGCCTCAAGCCAACAGGGAAAGGTACCGGTGCACTGCTGACACAGACGTTAACAATCGAGTGACCTGGAGAACTGCACTCTCCATCCAATAAGCTACTCACTGGAATGTCACCTCAACCCAGGAAACCAGAGGCACCTCAGGAATGTGGAGATTCTTTTCTTTTTAGAAAAGAAAGTGAGGCTCCTATAATCCTTTGCTTTGTGCACACTCTAGGGGAGGGACTAGAGGGTTGCCTGTTAAATGTAGACAGTCAAGCACCTGGTTTGGAAACCTCTAGGTCAACTTCAGGCTCTGTAACCTACTTTTATCCTTGTCTGTTCTGCACACCAGGGTCTTCTGTGGAGCTTTGCTAAAAGAACTCTCAGCAGCAGACTGAAAAATGCATCCACATCAGAGCAAGGGGAATAGAACAAGCGGAGGGGGAGGAGGGTGGAATATCAAATCACAAGGTAACAACAACAGTGCAGATGGAGCAAAGCAACATGGGGAGGAGAGGGCAGGGATGGAATAGAGCACTAACAAGTGGAAATGCACACAAACACACACCCCAGTTTCCTTTTTCAAACATCTCAAACTAATTCGTCTCGCCAAGTGAAAGCAGCAGCACCCTAAGGCAGTGCCTAAAAGAAACAATCATCTGATACTGGTTTGGGGTTATACCAGCTCCAAGAGAGGATGGGTTGCCAGAGCAGAGACAAAGAAAGGGTCTGAGATGCTAATTCATATTAAGGCGCCTTCTGAGTGCACAACCTAAGCAGCTACCTGTTGCTTTGACCTTGGCCATGGTTATGGTGAAAGAACCTGGTTGTTCCCTAAGAGGATGCCTGTCTCTACTGCCCCCAGAACTGTAGTAGATGAGCATAGACAGCAGGAAGGATTCAAGGATGAAGAAACACCACCAAGGTCCTAGCAGCTGGTCTGGCAGTCTACTGCAGAGCCTGCAAAATGTTATCTGTCTGTTAATACAGGGGGGAACAAGGGTTTTCTAATGGAAGAGTAAAATTTTATTAGGTTGGTCAATATCAATCACTGTCACAGTCAGGGTGCGCACATGGTAAGTTTTCATTAGAATTTTGCAACTGCTAGTGAAATGCACTGCCACATATTATTAGGGGGTCAGCAGGGGATGTGAATGTAGCAGATCATGTTTTGGTTTTCCGTTTGTACAGAGCAATGTGATCTGGGTCCGTGACTGGGACTCTTAGGTGCTATCACAACACAAGTAATAAATAATAATAGTAAATCTATAGTATGAGACAACACACTTCCTGTCCCTCTGTAATAATCCCTGTAGCTTGCTCTGGAACAGGACTGGCAGGCTCCAAAGGAAATTGTATTTAAACAGAGGTTGGATGGTCAGGTATGACACAGGATGTCTGAGGACAGAAATATAGGGAAGAACTCTCAGGGCTCTGAGAGATGCCTGGAAGTCCTCCACCGCAATGGTTCCAACCTCCAAGGCAGCACATGAATCATACTGAGTAACTACATAGCCAATGCACCACTAGCATCTAATTTACACCTATGAAGTGTCACAGGATATTTTATATAAGAAGTGAAATATGAAACTGAACTCTATTCTATGTGCCCCCAAAGGGCTCCAACACTCTCTCTAAAATGTCAGGTTCCAATGCCAGCCTATTTGGTAGCTGAACGATCAGCGGGTGACACACTGCAGGTCTTGTGGGGTGCTCCAAAGACTCATGGAAGACTGTGTGTTTGTAATATTGGTGGGGGTCATGATGTAGCCTTTAAGTGCAAAACACAAAACAGCCAGCCAGCCAGCCTAGTTATGAACCCGCCCTAGTGGGGGATTTAGAATCCCACCACCTCATCCAGCCATGGACCACCACTCATCAGAGCCATGCAAAGCAATGAATGCGAGTCTCAGTGACACCGCGAAGACACACACATTTAACCTGCCCTGAAGTTAAAGGAGCATTGGTGGTGGGAGCTTACGCACCAGTTTCTGGAAGAGGTCTCCTACACGCTGCTGGTGACTCCACTGCTGCACTCGGGGAAAGAGCCCATCATAGAACTCTTTATGGATCTCATACAGCTCAGGCACTTTGAAGAAAATAGTCTCAATCTGTTGACTGGTCAGTACAGGCTGAGAAGTAGTGGCAGCAGCTTTCAAAGGCTTCATGGGCTAAAAGTAGAATCAAGGAGATTGTTACTACACACACCAAGTAAGCGTGTCTTTGTCATGTTCTAATGCATCCTTCCTATCCTGTTAAGTGATGGTCCCACTGACACATCAGTGGCTTCCTGCACTGTACCAATTCTCTCCATGGGGTAGTTCAACAACTCCCAGTTGAGGTTTTCCCAGGATCTGAATGCTGAAATTATAGTCCTTGTGCCCCTTATTTTGTCCCCTTAATCTTTATACCACTAGCTAAGGGGGGACAGTGGGTGTAGTAGTTAAAACAGGGGGACTAGAAGTCAGGACTCCTGGACTCTATTCCAAGCTCTGCCAATGACTCCCTGTATAACCTGGATGAAGTCATTTTGCTTTTCTAAACCTCCATTTCTCCACCTGTAAAATCAGGATAACAACTACCTACTTCACCAGGTCACTGTGAGACAGTCAGTGCTTGTGAAGCTTTTGGAAATCTTGGATGAAAGCTGCTCTGCAAGTGTGACGATCATCATGAATGCTGCTGTCTGTGACAGGTACTTACCAGCAGCAGAGCTTCTAGGTGACTCAGGTAGGTTTCCTCACTGGCTAGGATTCCAGACAGGACCCATTTTCTCATCTCCAAGCCCTTCTCCAAGTCTGGCTCACTCTACAGAGAAAGAAGATGAAAGGAAAGGGGGGAGTTAGTCAGCATAGAAAATATGGCCCCAGGGCAAATTAAATTTACTGTATTTATGTGTAGATTAATAAAAAATGTGACCATCTCCCAGCTTCTGTAGCAATAAAAATAATACACAGTTTATTTACTCAGTAACTTAGAAACTTAATGATAATTCTCCAGGAGCTTGACTTAATACTTGTTTGTGTGTGTCACTTTAAATGGACATCCCCCCATCATAGCCTGGGGTTTCCACAAGATGACCGCTTGTTTCTTTTCTGCCATTCGTTAAGGTAGTTCTCAGGCACTAACTGGTCCCAATAGTTATTTTTTTAACAGGTCTATTTTATTTAGAGTGTGATCCTATAGTGTAGGATCACCTACGTTACTTGGGACATTCGTGCTGATTCTCTAAACGGGTTTCTCTTATCAGGATTCCATGCAATATTAGTGCTTTCACAGAGATAACCCAAAAGAGGGGAGTTCAGAAGAGTCATTATGGTGGCCATGAATGGATAGTTTGGGGCTCAGTCCTGCCCCAGTAAATATCAGAATGGTTTTGCCTGTTGACTTCAGTGGGAGTAGCATTGAGAACTACGTGAACATGACAGTAGGTTGCATTCAATATGTTGAATGTGAGTCTTTCCATAGCTGAAAGTCAGCAGAGCTCTTTTTTAGCTGGGAGACCCTCATTTTGGGTTCTGGGGTAGCCTCTTCATAGTTAAGTTTACAGCAACAGTCCCATTATGAGGTTGTTTTGAGTCCATACACAACTCTGAGAAAGAGCATTGGATCCTATTGTTTGGTTAAGCCTGAGCAACAAACCACAATTTTTTTAAAATACTTTCATGAAATTGTCTAAGCATTTTTTGAGAGAGAAAGACCTTAAAATGGCTCCTCTATGCAATGTGTCAAATACCACAGCCCCTCTTGAAAAGAAATGGTAGATGGAAGCTATTCTAAAAAATGGGTAAAAACGTATACACAAGCCAGCTAAGATATGGGAGAAAAAAGCTCTTGAGTTTGCACCCCTCCTTTCAGTGAAGTTCTTAGACACACCACATATTTTGCCATCTTGAAAGGGAGTTTCTGAGGAGCTCAGGAATTTGTAATCCAACTTCAAGGAAAAACACACCAGTGATTAGACACAACATCTTAAATACTATACTGAGCTGGCCAGTGTATGTATGTGCCTGCATGCACCACTGCCCTCTACTTTACAGAATCAGAACTGCTCAATTATCTGATGATTGTTTCTCATATTGCAGGAATGCCTAGGAGCCTTACCATGGACCACAGCTCCATTGGGCTAGGCATGGTACAAACACAGAACAAAAACATAGGCCTAAGGCTTTAACAGATTTCCTTCAACTCAAGATGAAGGGGCCAGTGCCTTTGGATGATCCTAGAGCTCTCTCTTGGCTGTATCTGCGAAGCCCCCAGTGGCCCAAATCTGCAATATAAGTTCATGCATGAAGCTCCTGGGTGGCCAAGGGTTTCTTCAATATTTACAAGTTAACTTCACAAAAATCGTTAAAAACCCATCACTGCTTCAACCTTTCCCCTGCAGCGAATGGCACGATTGGTCCCTCTTTAGAAACTGGTACCTTATTGAAATGCCACTGTAATTCACATCAGAAGACCCTGCCTCAAGACAGACTGCAGAACTCTGAGAAACCAGGCCCAAACTGTAAGCAGGGATTTGCAAAGCTGCTGAATAGGAGCGATATCATGAACTTTGTATAGACAAAGACAGTCAGATTCTGTTGAGTCCTTTAAATCCCTTTTAAGTTAACACAAAAAAATATTGTTATAGATTTACTGTCACAGAGTTTTTCTTCCAGCTCTAGAAATTCCTGTTTTCTCATTCATATGAACAGGCTCTGATGTCTAGCAATCCCTACTGGGCATCCTCAGATGATAAAGATGGCAGTTCCTTGTTTGATTGTTATAATATATACAGGGGGGAGGGGTTAATCCCTTTTATGTAACCAGCTTCAAGTCTGATGCTGGAAGACTCCTGTCCCCTTTCAGTTCTATCCAGCCCAAGTGGCCTGGCTGCCTTAGGCTACAGTGCAGCAGCTGCATCAGGAAACCGAAGGGGAATTGAACCTACAGTCACAGAGCATATTAAAGGTTCCCAGGGCAGCCCCTGAAGTTTATACACAGATTCCTGGAGCTCATTCAGCTGATCTGCTGCTGCTGCTTTCAGGGATCAATAAGATACCATGTTTCTTCTGTCTCGGTTGTGCTGCTGCTAAGCACTTCCCTCCTGAGAGCTGATGATCCAATGCACATTTCCTACTGAGGAAGCCCTGCTTTGACAGTTTTATCTAGTACCTTACTGCATGGGCAGCTCTCACCGCCAGAAGTGCATCAGGATCCAGCTCCAGTCCCTCTTCACCCTCCAAGGGGGACTGCATCCTCCACTCTTTATATCCTGTTCACGGAAACATACTCTGGGCCCAGGAAAGTCACAGGGAGTTTGGTACCAGTCTTCAGCAGGCACAGGAACAGGCAGTTAGTTTTGATCCTTCAACTGCTTTCTCCTTTCCCATCTGCAGAACTGGAAATGGTCTCACCCACTCATCAGTGGTGAGTCAAAGTGGCGAGCAGGCGTACACAAGAATGCCACTCCCCTCTCCCCCACAGAAGTAAAGAGGCAGAGCAGGGAGACACACACCAATTCCAAAAACACTCTTTGCTCTGCCTGGTGCATCTAACAAACAAGGGGAATGCCCCTGTGACCAGAGCTTCACTCCTTGCCTTGCCTTCCGCATTCCAGGCGGAGAAAGAAGTGGAATGCCTAGCAGCTAGGGATGGAAGACGAGCCCCCTGCCACACATGGAGCAGAGGAAGATCTGCTAGGACTACAGACTCCTTCCCTCACTCCCACTCACTGGGAGAAGGAAATCAGAGTCTGAGCACACATAGCTGTTGCAGCGATGGGGGAATAGGCCCCACATTTACCAGACTCACACTGGCCAAGCAGCAGCACTCCTATTAGATGAAGTGCTGTCAAAGGTGGGGAGTCATCAGCAGGATTCAGCAGCAGCACATGGCAGAAAGCACAGTTTATTCCCTGCCTGGCTGCTGGGGAGGGATGGCTGATTGGCTTCCTCTGAGGCTGGCTTAGCCCATGTTTTACTTGTAGGTGTCCAGCAAGCATCCTGATTCTTCTATCCTGCCCTCTTTTCCTCAGCCCCCTCCCCCAGCCCATTCCTCCCCTTCCCCTCCTCAGCTACCCTCCTCCACAAATTTAAAAATAAATCCATCTCATAAGAGCATCTCGCGGCAGCAGTCAGAGCCCATCTGTCTGTCATGGGCGCGCTCTCTCTGTGAAGCTCTGCACCAAGCCAGCACTGAACAAGCTTGTTGTAATCAGCGCTCTGCTCCAGCTCTTCATGAGCTGCAGGCAAAACGTGGTGGAGGGAGGGGAAGCACTGATTAGAATGAGAGCTTCGGGAGCATGGGATGCCAGCAGTACTATTCACAGGCTGCGGTTTCCTCTACAGCAGGACGCGCAGCAAGCTCCCCTGGGGATTTAAAAGCTGGTAGGTTGGGTCGCTGTCATTGGTGCAATCCTGCAATCTGAATCCAGGCCAGTCTGAGTGGTTAAAAGTGCTGGATAATACGAGCCCTGCGTACGCTGGCACAGGGCCATGGCTGTTTTGAATGTGTTTACAACTTGTCTGTCTAAGTACTTTAGTTTTACTAACCAGGTTGGCACTGTATGTTGTATCACCAGCTCCAAGGATTAGACAGATCCAGCTCTTCCCAAATCTGTTTAAAGGGCTCAGGCCTCTTTGGCTGTTGTTTAAAACAGTAATAATCATTTTATTGTACATGTTGGGAGCGTATGGATTAAGAATCTGGAAACATGATGAATAAGATTTTACAAAGCAGACCCAGCTGGCATCTCCCTGTGAAGGGAAATGTTGCCTCTGAGCGGGTGTATTAAAAGGATCTTTAAATCTCTCCCCACCCTTTGATAGAGTGTTTGCGGAAACCACGCAATTAGCATGTTCAAAGAAGAAATTTCCAGTAAGGATGGGTTGGAGTCTTAGAGAGAGGCTGGCAACCTGCAAAGGGAAAAATTTATTAATTATGATTTTAAAAATGTAAATATCATGGGAGGCTTCTGTTTAATAGGCTGGAAGTGCCTCATTGTTTGGTAGATCTTAAACAGGGAAGGATTCTGTAACCAGGCCAGCCCTGCTTCATGCAAGGAGGGCTGGGCAGCAGCAGGGAAAGGAACCAACATTATTTATAACATCAATGCTGTGTGTGCCAGCTATCCTCAGGAAGGGCTTGTACACCCAGGCAAACCCATTAAATGCAGACAGACAAAAAGAGTCAGAGAGGAAAAGGCTGGAGGGATGGAAGGGTAACAAAGTGAAGACTGGAGACAGACAGACAGACAGACAGAGATATCACCAACAACCAACACTGGGAAGGAGACAAAAAAGACAAGGAGAAGGAATGAAAATGTATAAGGGAAAATGACAGAATGAAACAAGGAGAAAAGGGGAGGGAGCAGAATTGGAGGTGATGGGGAAATAGGGGGAAGGATATGCAGATAGAGGCAGAGCAAAGCCATAGGGGCTGCGCTAGAGACAAGTTCCTTTGGGCCGGGTACCGAGGCAGTTTCAGAAGTCACCTTGTTTTTTCTTCCCTGACAGATCCCATCAGCTCAATAAGCCAACCTGAGTAGGAGGTGGCATGCCTGTTCACCCCTCCCTTATAACAAGGTCTGTAGGAAGAGAAACTGGCGTGTTTTGCCCCAGGTGTCCCATAGCAGGAAGTGGAGTCAACAGTTGGAAGCAGATCAGATGGGGTAGCCTGCCCCCCCTACCTATACTGCTGGAGGATATCCTCTGACTCCCATGAAATGCCAGCTAGACTGGTTCAGGTCATCTTTTCAGTGACTGTCACCCAGAGTGGGGCTGCTTTGGTAATTTGCAGTAAAGGACTTCTGAAATCATGGAAGGCAGAGCTCTTTACAGCAGTAAGCCAGCTTCATAACAGGGAGTTCCAATTCCTGACACTACGAGTTTCCAGAACTCCAGCTTTGATTATATTGGCAGAGCAGTCAAAGTTCCTGATGATTTAAACACAGAAGTGTATGTAGCCTTACACAGTAACTTCAGTGTTCTTCCTAGCTCTCACCTTCACCAGGCTTTGGGGAATTTACAACCCTCTGCTTCCTGCTGGAGCCCAGGATTGGTCAATCACAAAAGCAGGAGGAAAACAAAGGCTGGAGAGTATATTGTTTTTAATTAAAGGACTATTTAAGATCCCTAAGCATTCACAGAAGGGCAGGACTTTAAATACTTTGGGGAGGAAATCTTTTACCCTGCCAAGACCAGATTCCAGGCCCTGTGCTTGCCATTTATTATATGCAGAGCAACAACAGGGTGCTAGTCACTTTGAGACAGGTGGGAGGACCTGAGAACCTAAAGACTCATCGCACAAATGAAAGATGAGGCAGCAGACTGAATGGGAAATAGCGTGATGGATCCGGAGCAAGCAAAGAGGGCTGTCAAGGCCACGCTGTCTGCAGTTCTGAGCTCCCCAAAGAGCACAGCGCAGACAGTTCAAAGGGGGAGGCTGACATAGGTGCCCAGAAGAGGAACAACACAGATATGGGCACCAGTGGAGGAAAAGGGATCTAGAAGCTGATGGCAGGGGAGGTTACCATAGGTCAGTTGAAGCTGCCAGCACTCTGTCCAGGGTAAAGTCTAGCTCCCCTACTAGGCTAATGCAGAGAGCTCCTCTGCTTTGGAGGACACCTGCAACCCCAGAGTTGCTGTTGCTCCTCTCTAGTTGGCGGGAGGGCAAGGTGCGGTCAAACCTGGCTAGAGCCGGGGCCAAAGCCATAGTCAGGGGCTCGGAGCCAGGGGTCTGAGCTGCAGCGGCGGGCCCAGGGCCACAAACGGGCCCAGGAGCCAGGGCCAGCCAGGAGCAGGGTCTGAGGCCACAGCTGGGAGCTGAGGCTGGGGCTACAGTTGGGGTGTGGGGCTGGAGTGGAAATGGGGCAGAGCGGGGCTGGGTGGCGCTTCCTCCCCAACCCTCCGGGGGCTGGCCCCAGGCTCGTTGCACCCCCCCCATAGGTTCCTCCTCACCCCCTTAGGGGGCACACACTCCACAGTTTTGAGACCTCTGTTGTTCAGGGAAAGAAGGCCAGGAATTACTCACACAACTCGACACTCCCACCCTTTGTAAGGGGAGAGAGAAATAATCCAAGAGATTCAATCTGACATACATTGATCTAAATATACAAGAAATGGATATTTCAAATATTCAAAAACCCCACATTGTCTTTACATCCCTCCATACACTCCACTGCCGGAGCAGTTTGGATGTGGCACACCAGTGACATGACCCTACTCAGCTCCACACACTGCATGCTCACACTCCCAGACCCTGTGCGTATTTGGCTGGGGCCCTGCATGGAGACAAAAAGTTCTTACAGAGATTTCTTCTCGTCCCTGTTCTCTTCCCCTTGCTTCCTTCCTTCCCTCACCTCAAGAGGACGCAACACTTGCTCCATCGTAACAAAACCCCCAATAGCCACTATCAAGACTGGAGAATTCCCCTGCCCCATCCTGACCTGCTCTGAGCTCGACCCCTTCCTGTACTCCTCTATACAGCAACAAGCCCCCCCGGTTTGAATCCCAAGCTGTCAGAAGGCTCCTTTTTAGAAACATATGCTATCAGCTGCCCCAGCACTCCTATATGCCCCAAGGTAAGCTCCTCTTACGCTGACCTATTCCCAGCTGCTGACTCCAGTTCCCACTCCCAGATGCATACGCAACCTCTATATTATAGGCAAGGCTGGTAGAACTGCCTATTATTAAGTTTGTCCCACATTTCATATTATCATAGTCTGTTCTCAGCAGCTGAAAACTTCGCCAAACAAAGCATTTGGGCTGAAATTTTCAACAACACCTGTATACCTCGGACTGCAAATTTCCAAAAAGTTTCAGACAAAATGATTCAGCAGTTTCCAAGAGCAAGGCTAAGAAAAAAAAACAACACATTGTTTTACAAAGTTAAAAAAAATTCTGGCAACTTTTATTTTGAGAAGCTTGAGTGCCCCCAGTGTTCTAGAGCAGGGACTTGAAATTTGGCAGGGGGATAGCCTTTCTGTCAGGGATATGCCTTGTGCTATTTCTGTCAAAATCCACCCAAATTTGGCCTTTGGGAAAAAAAAATCTCAGTTCACACTTGCTCAGTAAGGATTTCTAACTGTTTAGCAGCAAAGATTTCCAAAGATTCCCTACTCAAAGACCATGCTCTAATTCCTCACAGCTCTCCTGCAGGCCAGACAGTGTGTGCACTACTTCCTCATAGCAACTAAGCAAGCTCCATCTCCACTCCCCTCAGCTCCTACACGTGACAGGACTGTGCCTGCACCTTCCACCTCCTCACAGCTGCTCCGGGCTAGGGTGGAGCCAGGCACTGGAATTGAGAGCAGGGCATCTGTCTCTTCTGTGCTCTCTCCCCCTGCAGGTTCTCAGGCAGCATGGAGGAGGAAGCCACCTGACTCAAATACAGATGTGACAAGAGTCAGATCCTGGGGTTGGGGGGACAGAAAGGAATAGACTCATAGACTCATAGGTCAGAAGGGACCAATATGATCATCTAGTCTGACCTCCTGCACAAGGCAGGCCACAAAACCCTACCCATACACATTTATAACAACCCCGAACCCATGACTGAGTTATTGAAATCCTCAAAAGTGAGATTTGAAGACCTCAAGCTGCAGGGAATCCATCAGCAAGCGACCCATGCCCCACGCTGCAGAGGAAGGCGAAAAACCTCCGGGGCCTCTGCCAATCCGCCCCGGAGGAAAATTCCTTCTGGACCCCAAATATGGCGATCAGCTAAACCCCGAGCACGTGGGCAAGACTCACCAGCCAAAAAAGAATTCTCTGCAGTAACTCAGTTCCCATCCCATCCAACATTCCCACAGACCACTGAGCAGACTTATCTGCCGATAATCCAAATCAATTGCTCAAATTAAACTATCCCATCATAACATCCCCTCCATATACTTAAGCTTAGCCTTAAAGCCAGATAAGTCATTTGCCCCCACTACTTCCCTCGGAAGGCTGTTCCAGAACTTCACTCCCCTAATGGTTAGAAACCTTCGTCTAATTTCAAGTCTAAATTTCCTAATATCCAGTTTGTACCCATTCGTCCTCGTGCCTATATTAGTACTAAACTTAAACAATTCCTCTCCCTCCCTAACATTAATCCCCCTGATATATTTATATAGAGCAAGCATATCCCCCCGGAGCCTTCTTTTGGCCAGGCTAAACAAGCCAAGCTCTTTGAGTCTCCTTTCATAAGGCAGATTTTCCATTCCTTGAATCATCCTAGTAGCCCGTCTCTGAACCTGTTCCAGTTTGAATTCATCCTTCTTAAACATGGGACACCAGAACTGCACACAATATTCCAGGTGGGGTGATTGGTGAGATTGCCATTGGAGGGTGGAGAGAGGAAAAAAGCCTGTGGCTGGAAACTGGGGGAGAGTGGAGAGAAAAAGGGACTGGGTAAATAGACGGGAAATGAGAAGTGGGGGAAGAGGGAGTCAGACTTGCTAGGCAAGACTAAGAATGAAGTTGGGGAACATGGAGGGGAGATTGTGATGGGCTGGGCAAGGAGACCAGGAGTGGGGTATGGACAGGGGAGACTGTTACTGGATGGGCAAGAAGGCTGGGACTGATAACCAGTGAGAGAAACTTGTGGGACTGGAGAATTTGGAAAAGTTATCCCAGACACGAGTGACTGAATCAGGCAGAAAGAGAAGAAACCTCTTCTCTTATAGAGTAGAAATCTTCTGTTTACACACAATCTTCTGGTTGCCAGTGACTGTGGGAAAGGAAATACAGGAGGTGCATGTGACAGCTTTAAAGGCTAATGGTCAAATGGGTTTTATGGGCTTGCCTCAGTGCACTACCTTGGGAACTTTAAACTTTGTTACAGTGACACCTTTTCTACTGCAATTGCAAGTGCAACCATGATGACAAGTAACTTTGCAACTTGCAATAACAAGGGAATGAATGCAACTGTAAAATATTGTCACAGGATTAAAATTAACCTCTTAATCCCTGCAGCTGACACTTCCTCATGTCCTGGCAGCAATATGTGCAGATTACTTGCAGTGCAATGGGGGTCATGTGAAAGAGTTTTAGTTGCAGCTCAGAGTCTGGAGTTTGAGGCAGCGCTGGTGCCTCACTCTCAGCAATTTTCCTGTGCTGGACAGGAACTAACCATAATTAACACAGCTATCAACTCATCTATGAAGCAACAGGCACAAGCAGCCTTTCCCATACTCTATTTATAACAAGCCAGTTTGCCATTAGCACTTGCA
The DNA here is from genome assembly GCA_007922155.1 of Mesoclemmys tuberculata. Classification (NCBI taxonomy): domain Eukaryota; kingdom Metazoa; phylum Chordata; order Testudines; family Chelidae; genus Mesoclemmys; species Mesoclemmys tuberculata. The sequence continues at coordinate 1,242,041 of ML675638.1, forward strand.
GCAAATGGTCATTTTAGGAGGTAAAGGAACTCTACCACCGATGCACGTTAGCACCCTTCCCATCAGAATGGCATGACCCAGCTGCTCCAGGAGGATATTCCCGGGCTGTCACAGGAATGCCCTCATTGGGATTTTCTGTCACAGCTCTCACATCCTTTCAGTGACATATTTAATTTCTGTAATAAAGAAATCCAATAACTCCAGTATGAATGGAAGCATCATTCCTTATGGGTAATACTGTAGTGACACTGAGTGTTACAGGGTTCTAAGGGGTTACACTCAGGTCAGCTGTACCTATCCTCTTGAACAGGTGCTTCAGAAAGGACTGAAAATTGGCAGCTTGGGAAGCAGGATGGTAACGCCTTTTGGAAAGTTGGGCTCTGCACCCAGAGTCACAGGACAGGGTGGAACATTAGGCTGGGGAATTTTCCATTACTCCTCTTTGCTTAAGTCAATAATTCATTTTGATTTCTGGTTATAAACATTACATTTGGAAGGAAACCCTTGCTGTCTGCAGCTGTGTTTCATTTCTGCTGGGTCACACTGAGCTAACAGTTAAGTTTACTAAATTAAGAGTTAATTACCCATATAGTTATTGGGAGGGCGTGGAGAACTATTAAATCTTTTAGGTTAAAAAAATAATCTCCCTTCTGGAAGCATTTATACATTGGTACAATGGACCCACTCAGCTCTAAGGATTATTGCAGGTGGTCACATGAGCAGCTACTGAGTGCACACAGTACTTTTTTTTCCAGTGAGAAGCAGCTACTTCATATGCACCATCACCATACTTCAGAGCTTAACCGCTTGGGAATTTAAATTCCAGTTGTCCTCCAAGCTTCAAAAGTAAATGCACTTGACTTTACTTGTCAAAGCTTGAGAGTTACCTGAGCAAAGCTCACTCCAATCCAACCCCTCCTGTTCCCCCACCCCCATTTTTTGGGGAGTGGGTAACAAACCATAATTACCATCTGCTTCCTCAGCATGCCTTCTTACAATGTTTGGTCCAAGACCTTTTCTAAAAGCATCAGTTGGCATTTAGCGATTGATTTTGCATCCCTTGTTCACTGAGTAATCTCACTGATTCAACAGGCTTACTCACAGAAGTGAGGCTCAACACTTGTGCCCTAAATTTGCCCACAGATGTTACAAAACCGTGAAACATGGGATTAACACTTGAAAGCCACTTTAACCTTAAATGTTCCAGTCCTATCTCGAGTCAATCAGTCCTTCTTCCCATGTCCGTGATCCCATGTGACACACACATGCACACGCCATGCTGATTCCATGCTTAAAGACAGTAAAAAGAACTCACTGATTTTGTGGACTCCAAAGACCCCGAAGAGAGAGTATCTCGGCTGCCCCGACTCTTGGAACTGAGATGGGGTGAGGATGAGGGTGAGTCGTCAATGTAGGGCATCATGTCATGGTGTCGCCGCTGTTCTTCAGCACGGTCTGCATCATAGGCGTAGCTAGGTGGTGTTCCACTGAATGAAGCATCTGTAGAAAAAAGCTTAGCTTAAAAAAAGATCTGGGAAGGAGATAAGCATAGGCTGAGTCCATTCCCTGCTCCCAACAAGGACACATGCTTGTCAGTATTCAGCATTCCACAATTATTGAACGCGAGATACAGATCCATCCCAGGCTTAAGCATAACGAACTCCCACTTGTTAAGATGACATCCTGTTCCACTCATTATTAAATCTGGGAAATAAAACCTTTTCTGATATCTAACATAAATGCTTCTTTACTTAATCACAGTTCATACCTTTGGCTTTTGCTCTTATTGCATAATGTTACATGTTAATGCATTTATGCTTAATGCAGAATGTTCTTTAAAATGTTAAAAAATTCCTATCAAGGTTTTTGTGGCACGCCCTCCGTGGGGTGCAAATCCATGACTATGTCTCTCAGTGCCTCATTTTCATAAGATGAGCATGATGGGTCAAGGGCAATGAACCTTGTCCATTTAGCACAACTGATACAGATGATGCCTCCATGAATGTCAGGAATGATATAGACTTCATAAACTGGCATATACTACAGTGGAAATCCAGGGTTTCTCTAGATGTCTCAGCAAGAGGAAGACTAGGAACGAAAGGTCTTAAGAGCAAACGACAAAAGAGAGTGAACCTCTGCAGAAAAGACAGATGGCAGAACTGCTGTTTGCATCACATGCTGGATGAGGACAGGAGGCAGTTTTAAGTAGAGTGTCAAGGACGCACACGGAACACGTTGCTCTGCATCTCTGTTGTAGCCTCATAATGCTCTCTGATCGCTCGGCACATGCAAATGTGCCCAAAGAATGAAATTCACCACAGTGCAGGGGGCCAGCACAAGACCTATCTGACTGAAGAGAAAGCCAAGCCACAGAGCTTAAGTGGTACACACAGGTCTTCTACTGATGGGCTCAATTTCATATACCTGAAACTGCTCAGAAATGTCCCTGTGTGGACTAGAATATTTAAACATGGGTTATGAACATGGGATCTGAAGGTGCAGGGTTACATCTTATTCTTCCCCTCGGCATTATTGCCCTCCTTTTACAAGGCTATTGGGGGGGGAAGTGGTACATTGCAAAAGAATAAAGACAATTTCTATAAATCAGCATGCGCTGTAACAAGGGGAGCCCAATGCAAATAATGTCATGTGAAGTGAATAACTCTAGCTTTAGATACCACATAGAAGAGAGATCCTTCTGTTCTGGAGGTATGAGAAGCCCAACATGTACATTAAATACAAGCTAGAATACAAATGGGACTAAGTTGGACTCTTTTCCACAAAAATATTTAGATTCTGACAAAGTAATGAGGACCAGCAACTACCAAACATACCCAGTAATCCCCTTCTACCTCTAACCTCATGATGTTTAAGAGTAGCATTTTACAAACCACTTTCTGCCTGCAGTCATCTCCACAGGGTCATCACCTCTGAGGTACAAAACAAAACACCCCCCCGCCCCACCCCCCCACACACAAAAGGACACTTGAGATGATCCTGAGCCTATAAAAGTGGACAGCTGAAAGTGTATACTAAGTACCCCTCCAGATTTCCCAGACAGCTACCTCAAAACAAGCGATGATCCTGGGAAAATACTATGTCTCCAAGAAAGTGACTACTTCCAGCAAAGCATGTGCACTCTGTGTGAGACAGAGTAAACCTGTAGAAGTGAACAGCTTGTTCAGGTGGGGGGAGCTAGTCCGGGGAATTTATACAAATGATACTCTTAAAACCCAACAAATCAACTGTAGAGATGAACCTCTGTATGGATTTTTCCAACACCAGCCAGTTAAATCACTGCAGGGTCTGAGGCCTGGGCCTTGTAGGTCCTCACAGGCCCATGACAAAGTTATTTTAATAAGATTGATAGTTCAAGGCCACTCAACACCTTTGTGGTGCTATCTTGAGCTCCGTAAGTCCCTGGAGTTCCCCAGCAGCTTTTCTAGACTGCAAGAACCACAGAACTGAACAGTAAAAGCAAACACATGTTCTTTTGGAGGGGCCTTTGCCTAGAGGCCTTCCAGAGTTACCTGGTGGCCAAGCATATGACCCCGTGGAATTGGTCTGGACAATGGCTGCCTGGCAGGGAAGTGTATAAAGATGGTTGGTCAGGATCATCAGTGGGTATTACAGTCCATTCCCTCTCAGAGGCCACTGTGAGCCGACCAAATGCCTCCCTGGAATTTTCAAAGGGCCTCTGGCCACAGGCCGGATAGAGAAGGCAGCACAAAACCCCGCACAATACAGCTTTTTTAACTACAGGGATAATTTGGGGAATGAGTCAGGTATGCAGGGTCTTCACTCAAACACCAGGGAACTTTCAGGGACTGTGACTGGTGATAGAGCTATAGATATAAAGGAGGGATGCTGGCTTCTCCCATCATTATAGCATATATTTCTGTATAGCATCTATCACCATGGTATCTAAACACCTCTAATAAAGTTATCTGTTTTTCCAGGGATGTGGCCTTTATACAGTTTTCTAGCCTGACAAGTTTGCAAAACACCGTTATTTAGAGTCTATCCAAGTAGACTATCAGCCTCTCTAACCCCATCTTCCTGCTTTGATTAGGCAAAAACAATTTCTCCCTCAAAAGTTTCTTCAACCCACTCATAATCACACTGGTCTTTCCCACACACACATGCAGAGGTGAGCTTGTGCTGCTATGCAGAGCTGGAGGCAGGAATATTTCTTCTATTCCCCATGGTTACACTTGATAATTTACAGTCTACTCCATCACTGCTTGCAGCAGAGCTGACTCAAACCTTTTGGTACAAGCTTTTCTGCTACTTTATTTTAGATTGAATTATTGTACTCTCTCTACCCTGCACTCTAGGGAATGGTCTCCACACCTCGGACCTCCTGAACTCACTCTGTCTCACACTGCAAGGGAAAGGCCTTTCTCTTTTCCTAAAGAAGAAGGCAAGGCACAGAACTGGGACTCAGGAGAGCCAATGTCTATTCTCAGCTCTACCACAGGATTCATGGGTCACCTTGAACAATTCACTTAACCTCTCTGTATCTCAGCTTCCCCATCTGTAAAATGGGGATAATACTGCCCTCTCTCCCTTCCTTGAAGGAGTTTGAATCATTAGCATTCATGGAGTGCTCTGAGACCTGCGGATGGGAAGCACTATGCAAATACAAAATATTACTATTCCTATCTATTCTAGTTTACTATCCGACCTCTCTTTGCTACTGTTCATTCTGGACACAGGGTCCAAACCCACCTGCATAGTTTTCCACCATCTCAGGGCAGGAGGAGCATTCTGGTTTTATGCCTCCTGTGAGATGCAGCATGTTGCTATACTCAGAGACCCCCTAGAGAATGCCTGTTACCGATAACTGAAGCATATTTGTCTCTCTTTTACTGTGATTAAAAGGTCTGTTGTTGCTAGGGAAACTAGATTACTCAGATCCTCAGAACCCCGACTGGCACAACATGGCTCAGACAGTGAAGCCTTGAAGCCCTCTCTACAAGGGTGGAAAAGGTGTTGAGCAAGGAGGTTAAAGTCAGGGGCATAGACACTTTCAGCTGCTCTGGATGCTGAAACCGTAAGTGACAAAAGGAGGCAGCAGTTATGCCCAAGTAAGAAAGCCAGGTTTCTTGCCCAGTGTCTCAGGGAGGCATAGCATGGTGAGGGCACCCCTTCACGCAGTCAGGCAGGGGAGTGGCCATAGCACCTCGAACACAGACAGTCGCACATTCCACTGAGACTCGGTGCATTTTGTTCATTTTCCAGCCACAGGCTGGAACTGTTGGTCTTGCTCAGCTCGCTGTACCTGAAAGGTAGAGCAGCCAGGGAGAGGGAGTGTGAGCAGCAGGGTCTGTCAGCTGCCCCTTCCCACAAGTCTGCCTAGAGACAACAAGTTCCAGGAGGTCCCCAATCAAATCACTGTTGGGATCTCTCCTCCCCGACTCCAGGGGCAGCCTATCAAAGACCCCTGCTCACTCAGAAGTGTGGCAGCAGCCATGGAGCATGGAGATGAGCCTTCATAACATCCAGTAGCAGCCAATGCCTCCTCATTCACATCCCCTCTGATTACCCGGAGGACTCCAGAGGCGAGAAGGCAGCCTACCTGCCTCCCTCCCCCTTTCCACATACTGGAGACATGCCTTGAAGGGCTACTGGGTGGGCTACAAAAGCCCTTGTTGCTACTCAATTCATTCCATGAACCCAGGACACTGGCCTTCATCACCACAGAGTGGCTTAATTGACACTCATCTCATTTCGCCTGCTTTCCAACTGATCTGATGAGTCTGCATTGCCTCCCCTGAGCATCCGTCTTCATGCCACTGACCCGTGTCTCTATCTTGCGCTCTCTCTCTCCTCTATGCCAGCCATCAGCCTACCCATCTCCCAGTCCTTCTTGTCTTCCAATCTCTCCCGGTCTCTTCATCCACTCTCATTTCCTTCACTCACTTCTTCTCAATTCCATGCCCCCTTCCTTCCAAGCACATCTACATTTAGGTACTGAATTAAGTGATTAACATAATAAAACTAGATAGCTGCATGCCCTCCTCTTTGTCCTTTCCACTGCCAGTGCCCCCTTCTATTATTTGCTCTGCTCATTCTTTCCTCAGGTCTGTGATTAGACTGTAAGCTCTTCAGATCAAGGACCTAGTCTTACTCAAGGGGAAAAAATATGAAAATAAATAATGGGTCTTTAAAAATCAGCTTCATCTTATCTGGAAACACAAATGACTAAAACATGTCTATCATATTTGTACGGTTAATGTATGGTGTCTCTAGAGAACAGAGTTAAGGTTCCTTAGGAACTTCAACTGTGCACTTCCATATCTTAATATTGCTACATTTCTTTCAAGTTTAACCTTAACTCTGAATTTCTCGGGTTATAACACTTGGTTTTGGGATATCAACAACATCCCTGTAATGGTTTTTACTCTAAAGATACTAATCTGCACTTTCAACCCTAACTCCATCTTTAGATAATATTTTGTCTCGCAATAAGCAATAGTACACCATCACACAATTATTCTTACACTTATTTCTTGTTGCAATGCAAGCTGCTTGGAAACTGGTGTAGGATTCAAATTCAGCACTCAGCCTCCGCATGAATAACTGGATGTTGCTGGCCAACTCCGTGTTCTGTGAATGCAGCTGTGCAAGGTGCTAGGGAGGGTCATGAAGCACTTTCAGGAGTAAAACTGATCATTTTGTTTGTTTCCCTAGCATCCTCCTGGCCTCCCTCCCATAAATACAGGAGGAAGGGCTGATGGTATTCAAGGCTGGTCTACACTGAAAAGTTAGGTTGACCTTGCTGCGTCACTCCAGGGTGTGAAAAATCCCTATCCCATGCGACATGCTTAAACCAACCTAATCCCCAGTGTAAATAGCGCTACATTGACATAAGTGTAGACATTCCCATTGCCATAGCGAATGTCTACAATAAAACACTGCAGTTGTGTTAGTGTAGTATTTTAAGTATAGACTTTGCCTCCATGTCCCCTACCCCAGCTCAGCTTCACACGTTTGCCATGTCAAATCCCAGTGGCTTTATTCTGCTCAGCTGGATGAAGAGAAAGTTCCACACTGGGATGTTAAACAGATTCAGAGGAAATTCTACCGCTTCAGTGCTGTCTCTCTTCCACAGATATGGCAAGTATAGTAGCACGCAAAGAAGATGCTTAGCAAAACTGAAGCCTCCACTCAGACACATAAACAAGTTCATTTGGCAGCAAAAATCCTATTAGCTTGAAAAGCTATTCTTTAGTATCAGAGATGCATGAAAGCAGAGAGATTGAGGGAATGAACATCAGCTTCAAGCCTGCCTGTGGCCTAAAAACCATTACATATAAATAAGGAAATGTCATTTTCCTTCTTACAAAACCACCCCCATCATGTGTCTAGAGAGAACATCCATGAAATGGGTGAGCAAAACCTCTCTAGGAGCTTGGGGCAAGCACCATGTTCTCATTTTGTTGTGTAGCAAGGTAAGGTAGAAGACAAGGGTGCTTAGATGGTCTTCCTCAGCTGGGTGGTAACAATATTGTACGTGGAGCATGCCATGTTTCTACTGCAGCCTGACTGAAACCATTACACCAAGTTACCTCCACACACACAGTTAAACAAGGCAGGGCCAGAAGCAGCTCCACACAATAGTGCCAAGCAGCAGTTCCCTTTCCACAGATATGGCACAAGATGGCCTCTGAGTATACATAATTTAAGCCCAGCCCCAAGACAGTATTTCTCTTGATGCTGCCAAAGTACAGTAATACCCTCAGTGTATGGTGAGCAGGATTTCAAGCATGATTTTAAATCAGCAAGCTGACTTTGGCCAAGCACTGAGTTAGCTTGGCAGCAGTGGTGGTAGTGTGTGTTGTGAAGGAGAGAAAGAGCACTGACATCTTCATATTACTGGTGTTGGAACATGTAAAGTCTCAACAGTTCACCTCATGGTTAGATGTAAATGTTGCATAGGACCAAAGACAGAATTAATCCTTGTAGAACTCCACAAGGGAGGGGAATGGTAACAAAGGTGCAGTGTTCCATCGCTGCCCTAAACACATCCACAAGCCATCAGCCTCACGTAACTGGAGTGGCATGAGGGGAGGGAGCCCAACCATTAGTTTCCCTGAGCTGGACCTGGGAACCCAGCTCTTAGTAGTGGTCATAACTGGCTCTGTACCATCTCCTGAATGCTTGGAAGCTGTGTTCTTTTCTTCTGGAAATGGAAAATCACCACAGTAATCTGCACATTTGTAGCCTCACAGCCTCTCAACTACTGCAATGTTCTTCGTGTGAATAGCCACCCTTAGATGTTGCAGAAGGCAGCCACAGCTTTCCTTGGTGACAGCTGGTGATGCCCACACTCCATGGACTGCATGGTTTGCCAGCTAGTGAGCAACAACATTTTATTATCAGCATATAAAGCCCAGATTAAGTCTACCTGAGGGAGCACATTCTCCTCTATTCGTTTTAATTTGTTAGCATGACAAGCTATCCAAATGCTGCCAATGGGGAGAGATAGACCCCTTCAGCGATCTGTCAGAAGTGGGCACCGTCTACCCAGCACAGAGCTGCAAAGTGTGTTACGGGCTGAACCTGTGTACACTCCTCACTCAAGTGCAGCTTATGTTCCAGCTTCAGGCAGTGTCTGCCATCTTCTTCCTTACTCAGTTCTCCCTCCATCACTTCACAATGAAAGAGTCTTAATCACGTAAAGAGATCTCCTCCTTGCACTCAAACCGCTCACCATCTAGTTACGCAGGACCTGATCCAAAGCTCTTTAAAATCAATGGAAGCCTTTCCCATTTGACTCATAATCTGGAGCGTACAGACAGTACGGCCTTCTTCATGGAGACCTATGCCTTTGGGATCCTCCCCTGCTAGTCTACATTCCTGGCATCCTTCATGGTTAGACTGGAAATATTTCCATGTTCAGCTTGTACCGGCAGTGGGCATTTTAGATGTTCCCAGCAGAGTAGGTGTCAGGGGCTGGACTCCTGTTGAGTTTCCTTTCCTACTTCTTGCTCAGGATTGTGCATCAGGGCAAGTTGCCTTCTTTAGTTGTAAGTCTAGAAGCTTAATGTAAGTTTTAAGGCACCGGATGCCTGCAACCTGGTCATCAACAAGTGAAAGCCAGTTGGACTGCGATGATACATGGAGAGGCAGACAGAGACACATGCACAAACGTACACACAGGTGCAAGCTGTGGAAGCCAATGGGAGCATTATCACTGACTTCAATGGCAGTGGGAGCAGGACCACAGTGGGTGAGCAGCATCAGTTTCACTAGAGACAGGACAAAAACTAACACACACAGTTATTATTGCAAGAGATACAAAAACAAGCCAGCTCATTTCACAAAGCAGCAGCTGCATTAGGAGCAGAGAGAGTTTGTTTCCTTTCTGCAAGAAAGTAGCTGGTTTCAGAAAATCCAGTAACTCAAAGCCTAGAGGAAACGGCATGTAGCAGCCCCCCCACTTTGGAGCTGATGAGAGTCTCATAGCTGGGGAGGATATATTCTTTGGCAAGATGAGCCCATGAACAGACCAAACAATAACCAGCATGCTGCTCTCTACTGTGTTCCCAGCAGCCATTTTACAGAGCGCTTTACGTCTCCTCCTAACTTCAAACAAAATACTGCAGCTTCAGCTGCTGGAGAGACAGGAGGGATTAAAAAATAAATAGACAATAAAACAAATACCACAGCAGAGGTTATTTAAAATAAATAAATAAATGAAAGCTGCCGTCACCATCCAGGAGAACGGCTATTCCTGCATCAAACTGGAAAAGACCAGAAATTCCTGCCACACAAAGGGGGAAGTGCTTGTACGAGTAAGTGCTCATGCTAAGGAAAACACAGGTTGGGGGGGGGAGGGATATGGTCCCATACAAGACAACTAGGGGGGCTTATATTTTATTTAACGATAACATTAGCTTGACTGATAAGAACACTAGCTTGTTTCCAGACCTTCAATCTCCATTCCTTAAAGGATCACCTCCACTATGCCAATAAAGTTGGCTACTATTTTCCTGTTTAGCTGTAAATTTAGACACTGTGATGTTATTTGTACATAGACTAACAAATAAATAAAGTCACTGACTTAACACCTTTGCTTAGAACAAGCAACAATCACTAACTCTAATGTGTCACTGGACAGGTAGGCCCTGTCTGTCTGGACCACAATAATAACCCTTTCTGAGCACGATTGTGATGTAAACATGGTAGAGAGAGAAGGGGAAATTGAATGTTATAACAATGGGAGAAACCCATTTTTTAAAGCGTGAAGATGCCCATGGTAGGACATGGCTTCCTACCAGGGTTAACAATGTTTGTTTTTTCTTTGCAGTCAGGAAAGAGGAGACTGTTATAACATGGTTGGGCCCACTCCAGGGTTTTTTCTAAGATAGTATGTGGTGGATTCCTTCTTGTTCTCCAGAATTTCTGTTCTCATTAACAAAGTAAGAGCAAGCCTACACTTTAGCTGGGTCCACATTGACGGCGGCAAATTCGCCACCATCAGATCGATTGCTCAGGATCGACTGAGCGGTCTGTGTAGACCCGCTCAGTAAATCCAGCAATGCAGGAAAACCACCCTGGTAAGTGGCGTAGCGCTGCGTTGAAGGGAACACTGTTCTCTTTGACACAGAGCAGTGTGGACGGCGTGCGGAGGAGATTCAGTGAAGTCAATGGGAGATACGCAAGTGATTTACGTCACTTGTGTATCTCCCGTCGACTGCCACCGAATCCTGAAGGTAAGTGTAGACCGGGACTTAAAGTGCTTTAATGGAGCAGCTCTAAGCTGAAAGGACAGAGTTTTTACCATTGGCTTAGTTAAGCCACCTCTGTGAGAGGCAGTAGCAATGTCAGTGGAAAAAGCCCTCCCACCAACATAATGCTGTCTACACTGATGCTAAGGGTTGGTACAATTATGTTGTTGATCTTAATCCACACCCCTGAATGACGCAATTATTACCAAAGTAATTCTGTAGTGCAGACCAGGGCGAAGTCTCACGTTGTTATGGCTATAAAGAAAACTTTGAAAATGTGATTTAAGTATAACTAATATAACAATGTCTCCTGAGGCTTGGTCTATGCTACAGATTTATGTCGGTTATAACTACGTCCCACGGAGTGTGAAAAATCCACACCCTCGAGCAATGTAGATATACTAACCTAACCCCTGGTGTAGACAGCCCCATGTCAACTAGCGGGCTTTTCCCATCAACCACAACTCTCGGACAACGCAGTACCTACACTGACAGTACAAGCTATCCCATTGGTGTAGGTAGCATCTTCACCAAGTGCTACAGCGGCGCGGCTGCATCAGGCATGTCTACCCTGCAAAATTAAGTCGACCTAACTTACGTCGGCATACAGCCACCCCAGTAATTACATCGCTTGTCCGTGTCTACACTTTGCTCCTTGTGTCAGCAGTGTACTTCTTCACCAGGAGCACTTGTATCGATCGTACGGTCACAGTGGGGCACTATGCGATGGCTTCTGAAAGCCACTAAGAGTTGACATGAGCAATGCAGTTTCTACCCTGACACTACGTCAGCCAACTACATCAATATTGACTCTTGTGGAAGTGGAGTTATTAAGTTGGCATAGCGGGGCAGTTAGGTTGGTGGGAGTGAAATTTTAGTGCAGACACTTCAATAGTTAGGTCGACATAAGGCGGCTTACATTGACCTAACTCTATAGTGTAGACAAGGACTCCGTGCAGCTGCACTGCTGCAGCTCAGTATGTGTAGACAAGTCCAAAGACCATGAAAAAACAGCTCTGAAGTGTGAACTGCTCCATTCATTTCAATGGGTGTTCACTCATATGCCAATGAGAATACTTTAAATGTCAACATGGTTAGCTATTTCACTGCTGCTCAAAGCACGTAAAAAAGAGAGAGAGAGAGGATAATTGTAGAGAGGGGACGTGGCCTCCCTCTGGGATGGACAGGGAGGGCACCCTACCCGCCTCCTGGGTGGGCGGAGCCAGAACCGCTGCACCCACCCCACCCAAAGCAGAAAGTAGAAGAAAATAGAAAGGGAGAGCCAATCAGGTCAGTTGGGCTAGAGCTGCCAGAGGAGGAGGACGTCTCCCCGCCACTGCTGGAGCCCAAACACTACAGCATCAAGACTGAGGAGAAGTTGCTGGAGTGGCCTTCCGCCTGGGATGCTGAGGAGCTGCTGTGGCTGCCACCAGCAATCTACCCCAATGAGACCAACGACACCCCTGAAAGCCTGGTACCCTATGATGAAGTGGTAAGAAGCAGCCCAGGGAAAGCAGACAATAGTCTGAATGTGTTGTGGCCTGATACTCAGTCAGCATGCTTTGGATGGGACTGCACGGATTCAATAGCGGAACCTTTCTGCCACTGTTAGGGCCTGGGTTGGGACATGGTGGAGTCCCCCTACCCTTCCTGCCACTCCTCCCCGGGGCGACGACTACCCCACTTTAGGCCAGGAGGCCTGCTTGCTCACCTCTGCCTTGCCTGAGGCCCTGGCCCATAGACTGCTTATTTGCCCTGCCTCCCGCCTGAGGGGCTGCACCCTGAGACAGCTAACTCCCCGTTTTCAAGCCTGTCTCTTTAGGTGCAACAGGGAGGGGGCATGGCCTCCCTCTAGACAGATAGGGAGGGCTGGCCCAGACCTCCTACAACCATATTATGAAGATCTACTCAGTCTGTTCTGAGGGACAGCTGATTTTGGCACAAGTATGCTTCTGAAATACTATCGCTTAATTTTTTCTTGCTCTGTCAAAGAGCCGAGCCCCAGGACCCCAGCACGGCATTGGAGCCACACCAGAGGAAAAACAATCCTGAGGAGCTCACAGCCTATGTATTTATATGAACCGCACTAAGAGGCACTCAAGTCCAAGGAGACCAGAGAGCTGAATGGTCATACTTTGATTAGCCTCACAATCTACAGAGAGTAGCATCTCATTCTGCCATTTTGAATACCTGAGTCTTACTTTATGGGCAGAGCTTAGAAGAATACATTTTCCCCACCCCAATCTGAACCTGCGCTAGTGTGGTATTTGTGTACTGTAGACAGAGTTGTAGCTTACTTTGAAGGCTGCAAAAGACCATTAAGGTCAAAGAGCTGTGAGCTAAGAACAATCCAGGAGAAGCCCACGTCCTGTGACAAAAGAATTCTGGAGGAGATAGGCTAGCAATGTTCCCTGCTGGGTCTCTGGGAAGGAAGGCAATGGTTCCACTTTAACCTGGATATACTTGCAAGAAGCAACATGTAACAATTTAAGCAATGGGATGCTGGTGAGGAAAGACTGCATTTGACAGAGCAGCACAAGTTAGGCAGAGAAGCAGTTTCAGGGGTTGGTTGGGGATGTGTCTTCAGCTGACAGCCTTCATCTAAAGGAGGGAACATGCCACACTGTTCTGCAGTGTTGCTTATGAGGAGTCCCCTTTTCCAGGGACTGCAAGTACAAGGCTCCAACAAGCAGATTCAGGTTGTAACAGCTGACATAAATAACGTACACTACTAGCAAAGCTGCTTCTTATTTCCCACTGGGTGTCTGAAACTAAAGCTACCTGTGTGGAAGGTAGGACTAAAACCACAGTTGCTGAAGGTGCCCCATGTCAGCCAATCACCAAGTAGTTCAAAGAATTATCCCTGCATAAAGGCCAGCTAGAAAAAAGCTCATGCTCTCATTTTCAAATATGCTGAGCTCCCACATGTCCCACTGACTTCAACAAGAGCTCTAAGTGCTCAGCATCACAAGCACATAGACTGCTTACTGATCTAGGAGGACCAGCTAGGCAGGAGAGTTGTACTCAGATTAGAGACTGGCTGAGAACACAGCACACACACGGTTGGCTCTCTGAGAACAGTTCAGAAGCTGGAATGCAGAACGGGTGGGGATAGAGGAAGGGAGCAGAGCAAGAGGGAATTACCTGTGAAAACACAAGTCACTCTCCCTGCTGCAGGCCCCACACAAGCCATTCTGTTACAGTCCACTGAGGATTGTTAGTAAAAGGGAAACACATTAGAGGACAAGTTATAGGGGAAACAACTTTTCAAGTTATTTTTTGCCTTGACTAGAAAATCCCCCTTCTCTTTCCCCTAAACTGATGGTGATTTACTAGAGGACTCCCTGGTACCAGGTGCATGAAAAACATCAAGATCGACTATAACACTATGAGAATGTGGGAGGGATGAATTGGTTGGGATAACTACATTGGCTTGTGCTCAGAGGGAAAGTTCAGGGGTGGGGGTTGCAGTCTTGTAATTTTTGTAACCCCAACCTTCCATTTCTCTTTTCATCTTGTGATCCAAGTCTACAGCCTGGATTGCTGGCTCCAGAAGAACACAGCAAGGAGCTTTGCAGTCACACTCTGCACTTATACAGCATCTGCAAGATGATTGGGATAGCCCTTCCACATTCTGCAGCAGGATTTGGCTGTTCCAATGAACAGACTGGCACCCAGAAAATTCTCCCCAGGTTGCACACTGGGCCCAGAGCATACTGGGACAAGATTTTGAGAGTTCAGGCAGGGACATGTGGATATTCATAGCACAATCAATGATAAAGCTCTTTGCTGTTAATACTTTAGTTCAAGTCCCCACGCTTTAAGGCGCTCTCAGTAACCTAGGTCACAACCGTACTTTCCAGGAGAGCTCAAAGTACTTTACAAATGTTAATAAAGTCTCAAACCCTTGTTTGACGGGTATTTTTATTATAAGGCTCATTTGGTGGATGGGTAAACTGAGGCAGGGAGCAGTTAAGTGACTTGTCCAAAGTCACACAGCAAGCAGCTGGCACAGCTGGAAATGGAACTTGGGAGTCCTGGCTCCTATTCCCCTGATCTAACCACTACCACTGATTCCAGACATTTTAAATGCAACACTGTCAAGAGAAATATCTCTGATTTGTTTTAAAAATAGCTTCTTCCTGCCCTTCCACTGACCTCCCACTTCCTCTTCCTATTGGAGATGCTGAGTCCTTGCTGGGATGAAACACTGAAAATACAGAAGGATTGAGCTGCCATAATCAGCGGGATCGGACACCAGCACTTACGGCCTGTTTCTAACATCAAGCCTAAACAAATCAATTATTTACCACAGTAATGACTACTTAAGAAAGTAGGACTAGGATCCATCATGAGCAACAATTTTGCTACAGAACAAATGGATTTAAAAAGGAAAATGAACAGGTATAGTTAGAGCAGCTCCTCGCAAGGCTGCCATTGTATCAGCCACTAACGAGAGCTGTCAGACAAGCTGCTAGCAAACAGCCCAAGGCAGCTTACCCAGCAGGCCGCAACTGGATGCCATCTCCCATTTTTCAGTCACAAATCAGCAGCTCCTCCTTCCACTAACTCTGGCGCTTGATGAGGATGCTCAAAAGAGCTTTCAGGCTGACAGAACAATGAACAGATCAAATGATTGTGACAGGTGCTTAATCGTTGTCACTGTCATGGATACCTCTTGGCTGCTCAGCACTGGACAACACTCAATTCAAAGTTTTGGCAGGCAGGAGCAACCCCAAATCCGTGGGTGGCCAAGTAGAGAAGCTTTAACAGGGCTACATGCAGCTACTCAAGAGAAAAACAAAAAACGGCAGTCCTGGAACTTGATGGCTCCAACAGCCCTGCAGAGTCCATGGGCGATACACAAGGGTCTGGATTTCTAACACAAGGCAAAACATTACCAAACTATGCTCACTTTGTACATGACTGTGTTGCAAATAAGCATATGCCCCAGCACCCTGACTACATAGCCCTGGAAAGGGCTTAAATGACCCCAATTGCTGGGCCAGCAAAGATGTGGAAAAAAACCTGACATTACTTTGTACTAAACTCGGTTTCTGACTGGGTTGACCATTTTAAAGGGGAAGTGGTGGAAGAAAGGTGCTCTTGAAATGATCAGCCAGACACAAAGACACTTTTATATCCCATACAGTGTCATGTGTATGCACACACCTAATCCTCTTGCTGAACAATATGCTACACACCAAGAACCGTCGTCATACTCCTGCACTCAGCACAGCTGTGGCTTGCTGGCAATTCTAAAGGCCAACAGGCCTTGTATCTTTGTTCCCATTATAGAATATTTATTTACTTATTTTAATCACCCATCTTTCAGACAGCAGTTGGATGCACTTTGAAGTATTTCACTATGATACAGAAAACCTCTGCCCCCATTTAAACGGAACAAATGTAAAATCAGAAGCAAATAAACACAGCTGGGGAAAAAATAAAGGGACACTTGTGCAGCAATGCTATATTTAGGCCTTGCTTTAGTAGAGCTTTTACAGAAACTTGGAAGATGTGCTGGCTTGATGCTTGATCAAGCCTTGAAGCTTTAAGCTATTTGATGACGCCCTGACACAGTAGTTTTGACACTCGAGACTGTGAGCTACACAGAGCCAATAATGTTCAGCAGCACAGTGTCTTGTTCCTTGCACAGCCTCTGCATACCACTACAATTCCTTGGGATTAATAATACACTTTCACTTGCAACAGCATTTTTAACAGCAACAGCTATGTTGTCTTGCAAAAAGAGGCTAATGTCATTCAGAAGTGTATTAACAAAAGCACAATATGTAAGAAACAGGAAGCTCTACGCAGCCCTGATGAGGCCTTAGCAGGAGTACTGTGTCTGGTTTTATCCCACACTTTAGGAAAGATGTGGACAAATTTGGGAGTCCAGATGGGAGCTACAAAAAATTGATAAAGGTTTAGAGAACTTGACCTCTGAGGAAAGGTCCAAAAAACTGGACACGTTTAGTTTTGAGAAAAGCAGATTGAAGTGGGCTCTGATTACAGTCTTCAAGTATGTTAAAAGCCCTTAGAAAGAAGACTGTGATCCATTGTTCTTCATGTTCTCTGAAGGTAGGACAAGAAGTAATAGGGCTAATTTGCAGCAATGAAGATTTAGGTTACATATTAGGAAAAACCTCCTAACTATAAGTAAATTTGAGCCCTGAAATAGGCTCCAAGGGAGGCTATGGAATCCCTGTCATTGAAGATCGTTAAGAACAGGTTGGACAAACACCTATCACCAGGGATGGTGTAGGCATACTCTGTCATGAAACCAGATTAGATGACTTCTGAAGGTTCCTTCCTTCCAGCCCTATGTTTCTGTGATTCTGACAGGTCTTGTGAGAGCTGGAGGACTGGCAAAGGGTGCAGGGCTCATGTGTGATATGAGACCATCTAGTGACACAGATCATGGCCTCACTGTGCTAAGTACTGTATGCACACATAACAAAAGTTGGGTCTCACCCCAAACAGTTAAGTGTAATCTGAACTAATTAAAGCCAAGAGCTTTAACTTTAGATACTTTCTGCTTCCCATTGGTACAGATCAATTAATTATTTCCATAGCCCCAGAGAGATGCAAGATGCTTTACATAGATTATTTATTACAATTCATACAAGTGGCACCCATCCAGCACCCTGGGCACACATTCAGTTATAAAACTCACACACAACAATTGGAACCCATGGATGAAAAGAAAAATTAAATTAAACCACAGATACCCCTCCCAGAAGTAAAGAGTCTCACTTCACTTTCAATTACCTAACCAACCAACCAAAAAAAAATTGCTTGGAAAAGCAAACAGACATTGCAATGTGCCCTGGGAAGGAAAACAAATTTTAGGCTCTTGAAACAGTAATAAGACACGGGAAATGTTTCCAAAAGCGTCTACCTCACTCACAAGCTTATTTGCCATTTTCCAAAGTCACTTGGGTAAAATTTTCAAAAGCACTTAAGGTCCCCATTTCAAGAGACTTGCAAACTAACTGCAACAGTAGGTTTGGTTACAGAACATCTTAAAAATGCAATGAGTAAAAACATCACATGGTAAGAGGGAGAGGGGGCATAGATGGTAATCAGGAGAAGAAGGTCCTCAGACGTTTTGGGGGGGAGGGTACACTCAGTTACAAGTGTTTGATTTGTCATTTTAGTGGTAGTGTATTTCTAACCCTATACATCTCCATCCAAGGTGGGACACTGGTGAGGCAATAGGGAATAGAATAGCCTCTCCCTCCATCCCAAAATTAGTGTTGGCTGAGGGTTCATGCAATCACACTAATTTCTGGAGGGTGCATTTTTTTGTTAGTGGCAAGAATACAGCATTGACTAATAAGTCTGGCTGCACTGAACTATAGTTTTGCCCTCAGTTGGACTTTCAGAAATACTCTGGGTTTTTTATGAGACACAAGGGAGAAAAAACAAAGTGTTGCCCCTTTTTTATATGTTCAAACACAGCAGCCAAGAAACAAAACACTCAAGGGACCCACAAGAGCCTGCACAGACGATCCATGCACATTAATGGATTTTAATAGCTTCTTTCCTTCACAACGGGTGAAAGCAGAATTCACTGAGCAAGGTGATATCCGCCTGAGTGAAGGTCCCTTTATGCATCCAATTCAATGCAGGCAGACATATAAGCATTCCTGGTGCCAGGTGCACCTTTGTTAAGAAGCACCCTCTAACATGAATGGGAAAGGCTACACGCCACTGAGGTTAGACAGTGTCCCCCATTCACGTGACCAGCACCTTATCCATGGGCTGGGGAGGAGGTGCAAACATACCTCACCCTGGTGATTCACTTCTAAAGGAAGCATCAGCTGTAATGTTAGCTAGACCTCGTCTCTAAGTGTAACCTCACACACTAGTTAACGTCTCAAGGTCCTAATTGGCTTGCTCTACAGTTTTATATATTGCTCCCCAGATTAGACACAGGCAAGCTAGTGGGCCTTAGAGCAAGGCCCCTCCTCCAAAGCTTCCCTGAGGGGGTTTATCCTGCAGAGTGAAATTACTCTGAAGTCACACACACTGTTACTCTGCTTCATACAGAAGAGGCAAGGTCCCAGGAGCATAGGCTGTGGGAACAGAACAGGGCTTCTCAGGCACTGAAGTGCTCACATAGGGGACATTCAGTAGGTAACCACAAAGTGCTGATGCTGCTGTCGTTTCTTGGTTACCTGGGTTTGAGCACTGCAACCACAGCAGCTTCCCTCCTGCAGGGGAAGAGGAGCACTGACGGGTCTCTAGAGAACAGCAGCCGCTACTCCCTCTCCGAGCAGCTTCTGGGAAGCAGGGTTCTCTGTAGGACTCAGCAAGGGGCCAAGGGATGAAAAGCAATATTTAGTAACAGCAGGAGCTGCAGCACAGCAGCCTCATGGTGCACAGCCTTCTCTAAAGGGATTACTGGCTATCAGCCACTCTCAGAGGGGGTTCTTTATGGCAGGCTGGCATCTCTCCCAGGAAAAGCTGGGTAACAGAGGCATAACAACACAGCACACCCTAGTCAAGAATTATCTCCTTTGATGGTCCGGGAAAAGCAGTCAGTACAGCAGGGGATCTTGCTGGATGAGAGTATTAACACTGCAAATATCAGCTGTGTGCTCAACAACTCTCAACCTGATAGTGCCCATTTATGAGGGAGACTAACCTTCCTGCCCTTTGAGTAGGCGCACATGTGGCGCAGGGAAATGTTACGCTCTCCGGACACTCACGATAAATGGTCACATGGTTTAGCACTTCCAGGATCTGTTTGTTCTTCCACCCAGTTTAATGAGATCATTATTTACAGGTGCCATTTTTCAGCAGATGGGTGGAAATCTCAGCCAGGAAATCTAGGCACCTGACAGACACCACTGGAGAGTGGGAACGGGGCACCACACCTTGTCCATATCCACCAATACTGATGCACTGCAAATGTTTTCAGAGTGAGAGTTGGGACAGGAACTAACAACTCGACTGCTCCCTCCAAAATTTGTAATTGTGAACCTCAAAGTATGCAGTTTCCATCACGGTATAAAGTCCCTCATTCAGACACGATCTAGACCCTGACTCCTCTTTCAAGAACATAAAAACTTCTGAATTAATGACCTTCTCTCCATGGTACAAATAGAGAGCCTTCCACTCTGGACTTATCCTGAGATCAAGGCAGTCTTGCCTCTCCCTGTTGCTTCTTCCTGCCTGATATGTAAAGCAGCTGGGCCTGGATGTGGATGACCTCCAGCTGCCTTGACCTCCCACATTCTTAGCCCTTTTCTGTTTGGTCCCCGAATCCTTCCACCAAGCACAGGAGGGGGAAGAGTTTTTGAGTCTGAATATCCTCACCCCAGTGTCCAGAGTCCTCAAGTCCCAGATGGGCACTATACCTCATCACTGTAACCAAAACCAGGCTGAGGAAAAAGGGCACAGTGCAGGCAGTGTGGGAGAACGCTGCACTTTGATAATGCTCTTTGTACAAAATGTGTTTCTGATAAAAGGCTGTTGCCTGCCTGGCAGCCCACTAAAAATTCTCTCTTCCTACCGAGCACTGGTCACATGATACAGAGATCCCAAGAATACTCCAGTGTGGATACAGTACTCAGCCCTCCACATCTGGACGTCTGTGAACAGTGGCAGGCCATGGCCGTATTGCTTGCGAGAGAGCTGCAAGCACTGTTCGCTCAGCTCAGCCAGTTATGTGGTTTAGCGCCTGGCCTCAAAACACCATGTTTCCTTTTCCATCCTACCAAATAGCCAAAGTGATGGGTCCAAACACTGTACGGGAAGGTATATATTTAAAGCAAAAAAAAAAAAAAAAAAAAAAAATGCTGCCAGGAATAGGCTTTTATGTCAGGACTCAGTCCATCTGGCCACTGGATATTTTAAATATTTTTCTCCACTGCCTGTGGTTAACCAAGTTCAATATCAGAAGAGGAGGGAACAGTCTCGGGTAACTCATTTCTTAGCTTCTGCTTTAAATAGCAACAGGTTCCAATTTTGCTTCACCATGTGGAACTGAATGTTAGCATTTCCCATCACCACAATCATTTACTTCATATAGTAGTTACATACAATCCACTAGCAGGACTGGTTGTCAAGGCCTTTTCCTGGTTTCCAGCACTGATCTCCCCGTTCTCATGCTAGAGAGAAGACAAGTGCCTCGCAAGAGAAAAACCTCTCTGTTACTTTTTAAATACAAAACCCCATGAGAACTGTCCTGTTGAGACACTGAACCAGATTGGTTGAATCTTTCATCTGCTGCTCTAAGATCTATATAAGCAGCTGGAGGGAGGAAGTTGAGATTTCTTGGCTACCATCAAGTTTGACCCACTCACACGGAGGAGATAAAAAGGGAAGGAAAGGTGAGCCTGGGCTCCTGACAGGCAGGTGCAGTGCTCACGGTAGGATTGTTATAGGAATTCAGTTGTTACAATAGGAAACCCTTCCACCCATGGATCATCATTCTTCCCACGGGTGAACCATCTGCACAGACATTAGATGCTCTCTCAACATTTCCATCCAAAAACGCTTGCATTTCACACAAACAATTTCCCAGTGAACGATGTGCTAGCCTGGACTCTGCAGGAAGTCTGCACTATTGAATCACCTATGTAAGCATCTACTGAACTTGAGAAAAGAAGATACAAAAGAGATGAATGACTATGGGGGCATACATTTATGCCAGTCTGCTAATATAGTACCAGGATTATTTACTAGCTACTGCCAAGACAGGCAACAATTCACTTACATATGTATAGTGCGGAAACAATATCCATGTCCCAACAAAGGAATCAGCACAGGAAAGAGTAGCCTGTGGCCAGCGTTTGGCATGGCTGGCACATGTCTCTGGCATGCCCCTCTCTCCACAGGGCAGTGGGGAGGAAATTCAAAACAAGAAGAAAGAGAAAGTAAGAGCAGCTGGTTTATTGGCAGAGAAGATTCTCTCAAGAGCAAGAACAAGATAGCAAGAGAGGAGATGGCTTCCCTAAAAATGATAGCTGGAGAAGGGGGACCCTCCTGACATTTGGAAAACCAAGACAGGAAGCAGCTTCCGGAGTGCCTAGGCTGCTGGAGACTAAGAGCGTCCCAGGGACTGGAACTGAGTCACAAGTAACATTACTCTACCCTGGAGACAAACAGAACCCTCCCCACCATGGTCAACATTGCTTGTGAAGTTCATTACACATTCATTATTCCATATTCTAATCCCACCAGAACGAAGAACTTCTCTGCACCCCCGCCGACACACACAGGACACTCTGCTGTTCAGTAATTGGTCCCAGTGAGCAGCTATCTTCCTACTGAGAGTAACCTCTGATTTCATTTTATGACACAAAATGGAAAGAAGAAGGAAGAAGGTTATGTGACTCCTTCTCTACCAAGACCATCATCATCCCAATTTAACCAGTGCCAAGGTTGGAACTTCTGTTATGGCTGTAATCTCTCAGTGCATGCTATAAACATACTTCCCAAACTGAGCACACCTGCTAGAACAATCTAGGGTGCACTGAAAGGTACACCAGAATAAAAGTGATAGAATTCATGGAATGGTGGGTTGGCTAGTGAGACAGGATCACAAAGGGATAGGCAGATGGAGGAGTATGGGATTAGCTCAGCATGCTGGCAACAGGACATAGAGCCCAAGCATTGCAAAGTTATATTAAAATGTCTCTCAATTCTTCTCATTTCTCTACAGGAAACTTGACAAAAAGTAATACTTGTGCAGGTATCCGTACAAATACAAGGGGGTCCACATTGCCAGAGCTTGCCAAGACAGATAATTAGGACAATTTAAGATGCAAAATCCTTCTCTCTCTTCTGGTCCCTCATTGTTTAGGCTTCTGTATCGCAGTACTTTCTGTTTTCTGGGAAAGCAGCACAAGTGTCTTCATGGGAATAAGCACAAAATATCCAACAGCACCAATTTCTCATTTCCTTTGCTCTCTCAATAAAACTGACACGCATCAAGAGACATGTAACCGAAGAGTCATGCAGGCCATGTTTAAAGAGACTATTACTTAGACCTTATAGCAGCAGATCAGGACTCAGGACCCCTGGGTTTTATCCTGCCTCGGCCACTAACTCAATGTCTGATTCTGGGCAAGCCAGAGTCTCTCCATGACTCAGTTTCCTCATCTTTGAAATACAGATACTGCCTACTTAATATGAGTGTCCAGAGGCTCAGGTAGTTAACATTTGCAAAGTGCTCTGATATCCTTGGATGAAAGAGCCTGTAGGAGGGTATAGGACAGCAAAGTAGTTTTTAGGGTAATAGAACTATTACCCTAACAAACTGTTGGTTAATCAACAACTGAAAATTTGCTAGGCATGTGAGAGGTTTTGGTAAGGGATATACCCTATCCTGTGTCACTAATATATAAGGGACTGGCTGATTTGATAGTACAGAGAGAAATGTGAAGCAGCATGCAAGAATAGGTGTTAATTCACACAGTTAATTAATTAATGTTAATTCCCAATTCTGAAATGAGTTTAAAAAAAACAAAAAACAAACAAAAAAACAAAACAAAACAGTGCAGTGGAACATGAGGATCACATAAACTAAAGCCTCACACCATAAAGCTGCCCATTCAGCCACCCCCAGGTGTAAAAAATTCCTTACATCCATTCTAGAGAAACTTGTACTAGGCGGGAGACATTGTTAGTGACCATCTGGCAGATCTGCCACCCGTCACGGCATGCAGAGAAGGGCAAGGCTGAACTGCGGGCATGCAATTTCTTTGGACTTTGAGACCTCTTGAAAAGCAAGATGTCATTTGTTCCACATCAGCATGCAGAAGAACAAAAGAGACTAAAGCAACAATTCAGAACGAGAAATGAATGGGAATTGTCTGCCTCTCCTGTGCGACTGACTCCTTTCCAATCACACCTTGTCATACTGAAAGCACCCACATTATACCCAGAGCCAATTGGTGAATCCTCTCTAATCACATTTACCCACACAGAGTGCAGTCCCACAGCAGCTACTTCCCTCCAATCACATTCTGCAACAGTAGGAGTGCCCGCCTTTGCTACCCCCAATACGGTTAACAGATGGTTCCAGTCCTGCAGTGTAGTTAGGACTGAACCATATTTTAGTCATGTTTATGCACCACGTTACGCCCTGCAACACCTTGTGGCTTTGGTCAGAGACACAGTAGATGGCAAAACCAAGCCATACTCCAGCTGTATTGGGGGACAATCAAGTTTTAACCAAGCCTCCAACCCCTGGATGATATGACAGAGCAGGTGAAACTATGGCTTTCCTACTGTGAGTAAACGAGCACTTAATACCTACCCCCTTGCCTCCATTTCTCAGGAAGCAGCACTATGCTCTAATCATTACGAGTCATTTTAGTTAAGCTTTATAGCTGGCATTTTCAAAGAGATCTCCAACTCCTTTAGGGCCAGCTCCCACTGAAATTCAATAGGATTTAGGCCCTCAATTTTTTGTTTTAGACTCCTTTGAAAACTCCATATGTCTAGTTCTACTGCTTAGGTCCTGCCAGCTCTTCATGATGAAAACAAAGGATGATGAAGACAATGACCTTTCTACCACTTAATATCTAAGTTCAGGATACCTTCAGCCATCTCTTGCCCCCGCCATTCATCAGGGAACTCTGTCCTCAGCTGCTAACCCTAATGCTGGATTCGAATTTTGGTTCCACCTCTCCTAGTTTAAGCTGTTGTATATGATCCACCTTTGAGGAAGCCCATGGGATTTGGCTCTATAGAGTCATGGTTTGGGAAAACACGGATAGGTTCAGCAAGTAGATTTTTCATACACATGCACCCAGATGGGCTGGCCCAGAAGTGGTAACTCTGCTCTGTGGGAGTTTTGGGATCTGGGTTCATGTACACCCCACACTGTTGGACAAAGACCCCCTGCAGCCAATGAGGTGTTGTACTTGCAGGCTCTGAAGAGAATCCCACATGGTGTTCAGCTGAAAGGATCCAAGGCCCCTGGATTGGTGTTTGAAAGTAAGGCTCCAGCACAGGGAGGAGGAGGATACCCAGGATTTAAAGAAACACGAAATGAAGGTAAAATTGATTTTTAGGGGTAATTAAAGAGCCTCCAAGCATTACTAAGCATGAGCTCTTTGTTGCATTACCTGAAGAATCAAGAAACTGCAAACACATGATGTAAGAACATTAGTTGTGGTTTCAAGAGCATGACCTGCCCAGGCAGAAAACCCTGCCATTCCAACCCCTCCCCATGCCCTCCTCACCACCGAGCAAAATTCTAAGCTGCACCTGTGAAACACAATCTGACCCTGCAGCAGGTAAAACTGCAGCTTGTTTTAATGGGATGTGCAGGGGAGAAGGGAAAAACCCTAAAGTTTATGAACAATATATAAGGTTTCCTAAACTCTCTATTCAAGCCACTCTTCCAATGTGTCTGCAAGCATATTAGCAGTGACTCCTGGGAAAGGGCTGCAATTCATGCAGGGAGAACATGGCACCTTCAGATAGGAAGGGATGAGAGACTAACTGCCTGTCAGTCTCACGCTCCTCATACAACATCTATGACCATTAGACTCATGCTCTGTCATACAGCATCATATTCAGCTGTCAAGGGCACAGCAATGTGAGCCAATGACCTAAGTACAAGAAAATAAAGTGTGTTCCATCCACACGTACCCAGGCAGTCCTCCAGAGTCTCCACAGTGCTGTTCCAAACTACAGCCTGCCATATCTGCTTCTATTGTGACACTAACATAGAAAGATTTGTAGAAAGATGATCTTTTGACCTCAAGGGTCTGCTGCCAAAGTACCGATTCAGCATGACAGGGATGGGAACCTGTGCTTGCAATGGGAATGTGGCTGGGACACTGCCGCCCCCACCCCGGCACATGGCATATAGCTCTGTGACCACTTGATTATACAGATTCCAATTGGTTGGAGATTTTTCTTCTCTCACTCACTCTCTTTAGAGCAGAACAGTGGGTTTTCCTGTTGTCAAGGGCTGGGATTCACTGTTTCAGCCCTGCTTCCTCTAGGACCGACACATGGAGCGGAGAGATAAACCTTCCTTTCAGTGGTGTCAGCTAGAGATAAGGGCAGGGGTTTTATTATTTTCCACCTGTTCCCTACCAACCACAGCAGAATACAAGCAAAAAGAAACTCAAACTTCACAAGCTGGGGATTTGGGGGAAAATAAAAGCTTCCTAGAGGAGTCTCAGCTCACTAGTAAGGGTTAAGCAGTGGGAAAGAGATCCTGGTATTAGAAATGAAACAGATTTAGGTTCCTGGAGGACACAAGAAACCTCTCCACTCTTCAGTAAAAATGGGTATAAATAGCTAAAGTGCAGAACCATTTGTTGGAAAGTAACATGCACTGACACAGCTTTAAACCAGCGTCGAGGCAGCCACACGCGCCGTGCTGCTCTGCAGTAGGCCTAGCTCAGAGCCTCAGACTCTTTTCTCTGCAAGTTGCCAAGCTCTGAGGTCCTGTCCCAGGCTCCAAGCTTAAACTTCTGAAACAGAGGTGCTTGAAAGGATAGCAGAATGGCTGGGAACAACAGCTTTGTCTGACCCACTGCTAGAAGGGAGGGGCAGTCGTATTTAATCTAGATTAATCTAAAGAGAGACAAACCGAAGGAAATTAAGGGCCAAAAATTAATTTAAAAATAAACTGTCTTTATAGTACGACAACAAAAGTCAGGAAATTCAAAGTCCCGGTTCTTATTTTGTTCTTAAATCACAGGATTGTATATTGGAAGGGTGTGTGAAAAGCAAGTAATGCAGTGCACTCACTCTACAGCATGTGCTGCTGCTCAGAGATAGCTCAATCACATTCCAAATGGCGTTTTAGTACAAACTCTGAACCTTTTGACTGCCAGCTAATTATATCGCAATAGGTACACTCTTTTTTAGCATGCTTTCATACTGTACCTAGCAGCCAGGGCTTTCACTAGAGCCTGCCACGGAGATTTTTTTCCTAGAATAATAAAAATGTTCATTTTGCGAGGTACACAGAGAGGGCTAACCGGCCACCTACTCAGATCTCAGCAACCTCCCCCTCCTCACCTTCTAAGAGTGATAGATCAGGCATCTGGCAGCACGGAACAAAACACTGTGGAGCTTTTGGAAAGTCCTAGTCAAACAGCTGAGAAAATGCTTCAATGCTGAAAGAGTTTGTTCTAGCCCCAGAGATGCCATCTAATGTTTCAACTGGACAGAGCATTCTTCTTTGCTTTCTATTCCAAACTAAAGCAACTGTTGTGGTGATCCTCTCCAGGACTGATCCAAGTAATTCCATCGTATCACGCAATAATTATTATAGCTGGAGCACCTGCAGGAGCCATGGTCAAGGCTGCCGAGAAATTTCTAAGCTAAGTCTTAGGTTGGAGTAGCACGCAACTTTATGAAATATTCAACTATCAGGCTTAAGATTTCCAGTTTTGATCTCCTCAAAAGTGGCTTACCTTTTTTTGAAAAGCTTGAGCAAAAACAGTTCTGCCATTTTTGTGAGCAGAGAAAGAGAAAAACAAATTTAAAATACACTGGCCCATTATAAAAAATTCTTGCAACAATATTTTGAACTGTGGCACAGAAACTGCTGGGGTTAAAAATTAAAACTGAATAGGGAAATAGCCTTCGATGAAGAGAAGTGCCCTTGGATAGGCAGTTGAAAAATGGTTAAGATTTCACAGCATTATGATCCACTGAATGTGCTGTATATGATCAGGACAATTTGTATGCTTGCTCACTTAGCTCGTAAGTACTCAGATAAGAAAGGTTACGCTACACACCCATCAATAAATAACCTACCTGTGTGAGTAAACATTTAGTGAAGGCAAGCGGTGAACGAGGTTCTGTTGGAGCCTTTCTCTCATTTCACTGGACTGCCAGAAATGATATGCCAAGGGATTGCGTACAAGGGTGAATTGCATGCACTCTCTGGGCATAACATTCCCACAAGTTGTGCTAGAAGCCTGGTGCAGATGAGGACTTTATGCTCAGAGTGCACTAACATTTCCATACAAACCCCTGCATACTTGGGAAGGTGAAAGGTGCACGGTTCCTAAAACTCACAGAATTGGAGCTCTGGTAGAGCATTCCAGTGCTTTGCTGAATCATTTCATTTATGGTACATCTTTTTTATCTCAGTCCCCCCACTACACCCCCATGAAATGCACGCAGACAGGGGACCAGCAGTGAGGGTAGATGTTCAACCTTAACTGAATCTTTTCCGGACATTAGTGTGCCTAACCCTCCAACCTTCACATTCCGCTGACGTAATTTTTTTTTTGATGTAGTACATGAGAGGAAGAGTCAGATGGGTTAGGAAGAAAGACCTTGCTCCTGCTGAACTCTAAGGGAAGGATTTGCCCTGATCGCATGCCAAAAGTCGCTGTCATGAATCTCTCAAAACTAAATACACACATGCAGTACAGTACATCAAATTGCAAAGCCCCAGCGTTCATCACTTCACTTTACCTTCCCTCTTCTCAACAAGGGCAGAACTACACATCTAGGCGGCTGAGAGTAGGGAAGAGTGTCCTATCTATCTTGCATTAAGTCTGTGAGACAGTCAGGTTTACTTGGAAAGTTACCATTCATCATCACCGAAACACAGAGCTTAAGGCCAGTCGGCCACCCCTACCAATATGGACGTGTATATTGCATCACACGCACAAAAGTGGTGTCTCCCACCATATTTGCCTGCAATTACAGAAGTAGCCATAACAATTATTCACCAAATTCTGAAGACAGGCTCCTGAGGAGTACACAACAGTTTTTCATCACCAAAAAGACCAGCTGCCTGGGGATTATTACTGTAATAAAACCTCTTTTGCCCTCTGCCCTCTTGCAGAGAAAGCATCAAGCTATAGGACAATGGAAGAGCCACGAGTGCTTAAGTAGATTGACTTATGAAGGGGAGAGCAGTAAGAGCCATGGACAGGTCCTCAAAATCGCTCATCCACAGCCAATTTAGACAAAACAAGGGTGGATGCCACCTAAAAGAAGGAGCATCCTAGCGGATGACAGGCCCATCGATTCACAGACTAAATGCCATTATAAAAAGAGCGAGCAACTCCACATTTTACATGCAGCTTCTTAGCCCCCTGGATTAAATATTAAACTAATAAAAGGGTTTCTCCAATTTTAGTCCTCACAGAGGCTGAGCTACACTCCCAGAGAGAAGAATACAAGCTAAAGGGGAAGGCCGAACAGCTAATAACAACAGAGGTCACAGCTGGCCACTCCTACTGGACTGAACTGTGGAAATCATGCCTTGTTACACCAGCACAAGAAGTCAACCTACTTGTTTATAGTCAAATTATGCTGTCGAGACATCCCCAGAGTCATGTCATTTATCAAATCACCCCTCAACCAGTTCCAACCTCTAACATAAAGATGGCCGTTGTATTAGTGGCTGACAAAGCCATAAGCCAATGAGATCAACTCAGCAGGGAAATGTTACTTCAAAGTAAAATAAAAGACAGAATATACCACGCTATTCTGCTAATTTCCAATGATAAATCCAGTTTCATAATAGCGAAAAGCTGACAGCTATCTCCATGGAGACCTACCTCCCTAGCACATCCCAGACTAACAATATCCTGTATCAGGATTTGTCTGCACAAGATAGTTGCACCAATTTAATTTACATCAGTTTAAAATCCAGTTCAGTAAAACCAGATCAAATACTCTGACTTTGGTTTGAGAGTGGCTTATTTCAGCTTGTATGGCTTTCACAGCATATTCTGTATTTGCATTGCTGTGACAAAGAAAGAAACACAGTTAAAGATTTTTGCATAGTTGGGATCAATCTGAATTAGGCCTGAACACCTACAAAGAACTCTGCTCCATTAGGGTGACTGTGTGTTCAGACTTCAGCCTCTGGTGAAATTTTCTTCACCACACTCCCTCCCACCTCCACACATATGAAGATGGGTCTATTAGCTCCCACTCTTCCAAAAATGACAGTTCCAAGCTCCACTCCTCTGATTTCTCCTCATCTGCGCTGCTCCCTGTCTGGGGGTGGGGGGGGGAAGGAAGGGGAGGAGGAGGAAACAATAAACAATAAAACCACCACAAACTTCCCCTTTGGTGTCTCCCACCAATTAAACTGAAGCTAAGTGAAAAGGCTTGGAAGCTTTGCACATGTGGTGTGACAGGGTGCATTTTCCTTACGGCTTCCGCTAGGTCTTCTGCATAGTATACCATCCTTGGACCTTTCTGTCTGTCAGCAAGAAAGAATAAATGGCTCTTGCAGCATACACATGTGTGCACTTTTGGCACAAGGACTCAACTGTGTCAGGCTGCATTTTGGGAAGACCCAAGAGTTCATCATGATGGAAGGTTATATAAAAAAAGATCAGGATGTTGCAGACCTGTAATAAATGAGGTGCAGGCTAACAAGTTCTACTGATCACACCTCTTTCAGCAATCATCTGCATATCCCATACACAGAGAAATGCAAGGAGCCCTCACCCCAGCAGCACTTCCGAAAAGACACACAAATGAAATATGTATCCCTGTACCTGAAGCACACACCCACCCACCCAACAGAGAGCTGGCATTTTACAAGACATTACTCGGACTCAACTTCACACAGGGAGTGTCCCAAAAATGCCAGCCAAACAACTTTAAAGATTTGCCATTTTCAGGATTTTCTATGTTTACAGAACAAAAAGAGATTTAGATTCCTCAGACTACTGCAAAAGTTTCCAGATTGTACAAAGTGCCGAGGCGGGGGAGAAAAAGAGGAAGAGTTCTAGAGACATCTGATGTACAGTACTTCAACAGCATACACATTAAGGATGTGGAAATGCGCAGAGGCCTCAAACCTAGGTGTGACTGCCACCACATTGAAGAGAGGTGACGAACCATGATATGTGGAACCTGACATTTTACAGGCAGCCATTTCCATACAACATCAAGCAAAGAGAAAAACCAGATCCAAATGAGAAAGAGACCCACCACCTCATTCCTGATTTTCAGCAGATCCAGAATAACCTATGCACAATACATGTGCAAGAGCCAGAGACTATTACCAATGCCAGCAGAAAGCCAGTCTCTGCTCGCTGCTGACGACTGGTAATTTCTTGGCATATGATGCATGGAGCTTTTCAGCAAAAGTACAAAAGCAGTAAGAGAAGATTAAATTTCTGTCTCATCTTCAGAGCTTTCAATAAACGTTCATCCAAGTAGTAATTCTCTCTCAAGCTTTATAAATATAGACCATGTTCAAAGAACAATAAGGTGCTGGCTAAGACAGAGAATTCCATGTCAAAGCCCCATTCCAGTCTTCATTCATCCCTCTGTAAACAGGTATTGCAGAGCACGTGCTGAGCCAATCTGCAGCACCAAAACAGGTTTTACAAACTGCTTCTCTTTTATTACACAAGATGAGCTGATCTTTACCTTGGTCCTGTCACTCCAGAGCTCCTTCACATCCCTATCAGAATCCTCTGCAAACCTCCACCTTTTTAGCCAAGGATGGAAGGATGAAACCCACCATCCTCCAGAGTAGACTCTTTGATGCGATTAAAGGGGCTCCCTTGCCCCATAGGGGCTCATCTCACTGTCTCCACAGCATTTCCAGCCCAGGAAGCAAGAGCCTTAGTACATAGATCTTCCATATGGCAGTGAAGATCTCCAGGAATAATTAATTTTAATGATAGGATTTTCAAGAGGGCTCATTGTTAGCCTAACTGCTCCCACTGAAGGCAATGGAAGTTTTATCACGGTCTCCAGTGAGAGCACAGGTAGGCCAATGAAGAGCACTTCTGATAAAAGCTGACCCTTAAAAATCAATCAAGTCTTGCCTGCTACAACATAAGAGTAGCGTTGGCAAAGCTATTCCCACCCGCACGCCATCCTGTAGTGACCTCCCCTGGCAGATCAACAAATGACAGAGTAGCAAAGGAAGTCTCATCTAGCTCTCCCAGGCTAAAGAAGGATTGCTGGGCCACACCAGCTTGGGG
The DNA here is from genome assembly GCA_007922155.1 of Mesoclemmys tuberculata. Taxonomy (NCBI): domain Eukaryota; kingdom Metazoa; phylum Chordata; order Testudines; family Chelidae; genus Mesoclemmys; species Mesoclemmys tuberculata. The sequence continues at coordinate 1,273,701 of ML675638.1, forward strand.
GATGTAAGTCACTGGGGGGTGGCGGTAGTGCCAAGGGGCTCCCCGCCCAGAAATATAGAACCAATGTGGAACGGGGTTTTGATTCCTTGAATCGTTTCCCACACAGCACCAGCAGCAGCAACAGAAGCTAAGGATTTTAAACACCATACAGAGCTGTCAGCTGTGGCCGTGGAACAAGCAAACAAGATCTCTTTTGTGTTGCTCAGTCCCTAGGCAGCTGCAGGAAAGGGGAGGGGAAGGAGGAGGGAAGAGGAGATGTTTCAGCAGAAGGAACCCTGGGTGTTCTCCTCGACACGCCCAACAGAAAAGAGCATCAGCAATCATGGAATAAAATGGGAGAGGCAATGGAATAAGCATGTAGTTTCTCCATGTACTGACATCCTATCCTTCCTTTTAGCTTGCAGTTATTTGTTCCAAGGGCTATTTTTTAAGCCTGGGGAAATTCCAAGTCCAGCTAAGTTTGGAAATAAAGCACAGTCAGGCCTTGTCTATCCATAATCCTTCAGGGACAAGGGAAATGAAAGCATCTTAGTCAGCTGCAGTAACTCACAGCCTCCATTAGCCAGCGATTGGTAAGAGCCAGGCAATTGCAAGGCTGGAACAAGCTGGGATTTCCATGGGCTGCCATGCAGGCACATTTATGCTGGATGCCAAGAGCACAGTCTTGCAAGGCAGCCAACCGATATTGTAATGGTACGTGCAACGTGTTTACATACCACAGAACAGGTGGGACAGAACACATGCTAAATTAAAAGGCAGGAAAAGAGGACCAATGGCTACTGAGAAAGGAAGATACAGACAACCATCTCAGTTCCTCATAGCTGTAATTAACAGAATACGTGACGGGGCAGCAGTAGCAACTCCCTAGTTAGAGTGACAGTGAGATGGGCACTTAGCACAGGACGAAGCTCCCTTTTTTCACATTTTAATGATTATACTTAGTCTCCAAAAATGGCACAATAATTCTTTGGTGTTCAATGGAATAAACCATGTAATGTGTCTAGATCAACGGTTCTCAAATGCGGCCATGGTGGTTGCATGCAGCCACCAGGGGGTTTCTGTGCGGTAAGTGACCCCCCTCTGCCACCAGTGCCTGGGGTCCCGACGCCCACTCCCATCCCTCCCTCCTTTCCGGCACCCACCCCGATTTCCTCCCTCCCTCCCTGTCAGCCGCTCAATTGTCCCCACGGTCCTTGCATTCACTATTCATCCCCTCCTCTCTGCAACCGTGCAAGTGACCCCCTCCCCCCCAGCAGCCCCCTCCCAAAGCTGCAGTTCTTCCCCCCCAAAGCAGCCCCCTGCCTGCCTCCTGCCAGGTGTTCAGGGTAGTTGCTGCACATGTAGCCAGACTGACTACTCTGCAGGGAAGAAGTAATTTCCTCGAGCCACCTGGCAGGAGCTGCAGTTCTTCCTGCACCCCACTCACCTTTCTCACCCGAACCATGAGTGGGGCAAGTGAGGCAGCCTTTCCATTCAAAGAGCTCCTGAACTTTTGCTACTATTCTGATCCACATAACTGATGCATCAAAACCCAGAACTTATTATTTGGACACATCTAGGTGCATGTTTATTTGATTTTCCTAACATTAACGGAGTATATTAAGAAAAATTGTCAGTGCGGCCACCACAAGAGTTGATGGCCGCACTCTGAGGCCACCAAAAAAATTGTTGTGAGAACCACTGATTATGTCTAGATAACATTTATTAACTTCTGCAGAGAAAACATGCTCCTTCTGGAAATTTTGTCCCCATTTCCCCCAAACTGCCCTGAACTCCTCTAACTAAAAAACCACTATCCCCACAAACTCCCAATTTGTGTCTCTCACACACTCATATACCCCCACCAACCCCACCCCTTTTGAAATTTTAAAAATTAAGCACATAGTCCCTTGTTCTGGATAGCACAAATTAACTGGGTTAAGATTAGCAGACAGACCTGCTCAGATCTTCTGCTACTTCTGCATGATAGCACTTGTCAGATGGACTTACCAGCTGTTTTCTCCTCTGGCAAGCCATGAAGGCAGTTGGGGCAGCAGAGGCGATGTAATTGGGTTCTAGAAGTGAGGTGGGGTGGTATGGTGCACACATAGATGAGGAGTGCAGCTCTGAAGAGCGTAAGAATAGAAGCAGGGTTATGGGGAGAAAGGAGCATGGCAGACATCTGCTATATGGCATCCTATATGCTGAGACATATAATACATAACTCCTCTGATACCTATTAGCACTTATTAAAAAAACCTGGGAAATTCCTCCACCAGTAACTTTTACTAAATTTGATTTATGATTGCTATAGTTTCATAGCTCACCAACCCAGGGCATGAGAAGCAAGGAAATAAGCAGATAAATTCATTCAAACACCCTATCTACACTCTTCTCATCAGTTTCCCATTCCAAATCTCAACTGCTTCCCTTCCACCATCTGCAGCTCATGTATCCACCTGACAGGCTGAACTCAGACTACAAATGTCAACAAATACACATTACAATGCTGTAATTTCTGCATAAAAATAAATCATCTTAGAATGATCAAGAACATAGATCAATCATTCATAAAATTTTCCCTAACAGTTACAGAAAGATATCTTGCAGCCATTATAGCTCCCTTCGCCAACAAATGCAAGAGTTACATACGCAGCGAGGTACAATGCAATTTATGACAGCCACGCCAACCCTAGATTGGGATTCTGTGATCTTCAGAAGACAGGAATGACTAGACAGTGTGTATGACTGGAGTTTAGGGGTGCCTGCTTGCCACTCCAGAAAAAGGTGGAGATGCATGGTCAAACACATTCAACTGAGGAGATCAGTACCATTAACCCCATTTTACAGATGGTGATATGAAGGCATGGAGAGGAGAAGTGACTTGCCAAGACCACCAGTGGCAGAACTGAGACCAGAACCCAGATCTCCTGAGTCCTAGTTCAATGCTCTATTCACTACACCCACTGCCTATTTTCCTTTCTTATGCAGCACCATTCCCTTCTTAAGAAGCCAAGGTATATTCTAAAGTTTCCTTCCTCATGTACTTGATTAGAACAGGCCTCAATTCAACTGGAAACCAATCCCTCCACTTGCATCTACTAATATAATGAGCAGGAATGCTATAGGGTAGGAGACAGGTAAAAACTGGGTGTTAGAGCAATGAAGTTTAACACCCTCGAGGCTGACAGTATAAGGTAGGTGGGAGGGAGGGAGGATGAAGGAGAAGCATAGATACTGCAGGGTTCCATCAGCAACACAGTAGGACCTACAATGAACTCACAGTATTTTAGTTAATTATTTCCATTTTTCATCTTAATTCTCCCTTTTCATACTGCGATGTTCCCCTTATGGGGGATGAGGCAGAACCAACCAGTTCTGGAAGGGAGGCAAGGGAAGCTAGAGGCAGATACAACCAGTTCCAATTAAAAGCACGGGTGCATAGGAGGGAAGGAGAGAGGGACACAGGGCAGGCCTGACCAGAACCAGCATTAACCCATGGTGTATATTGCAAAATAACGTGCTGATGGCCACTGGTTGCAATACCTCCCCTCCCCCGCATACATCCTATGTGTAATGCACACAGTTAGCATATTGAGACTGGGGTGGTTATTGGCTCTATATGTATTTATTTTTATTCCAGTCTTAATTTCGCATCAAAGGGCACCCCATTCAAAGCTCTGGAAGCCCTCCACAACATTAGGGAGTTCAACTGAAGTCATCCAAAGCAGCAGCACTTTTCCTGCCCCACATCTCATGTTAATATCGGTCAGACAACCAATCCACATAGAACCCCATTCCCTACCAGTCAGCAATCCACACTGAGCTTTTCACGCAGAAGGGCTTGCCTCATCAATTTTCTTTTTTCCAACCAATAATTAATTTCTTCTGCAACAGGACCATAACCCTCTGGTCCCCTTTTCCATTGTTGTGACTGATCAGTGAGCCTCAGGAAGTGGCATGGAGTGACAAGAGTGGCTTGGAGCAGGCTGGCTTCTGCCAAGCACCACTTATTCAGATGGCTCTTTAAGCCAGACGACCCCAATACTGCCACCTTCCCCATCAGCAGCTTGTATTCTGTCAAGCTTCTAAATGACAAAGGAAGAGCAATTCTCAGGTTTCAGACAGCAAGCAGAGATTCAGCCCCAGTGATAATTTATCAGCCCAGAACCAATGAACGATGAGCTAAATTAGTGAACATAAGAATGGTCTTACTTGGTCGGACCTATGATTCATCTAGCCCAGTATCCTGTCTTCCAACAGTGGCCAGTGCCAGATGCTTCAGAGGGAATGAACAGAACAAGGTAACCATCCAGGGATCCATCCCTTGTCATCCAGTCCCAGCATCTGACAGTCAGAGGCTTTGGGAGACCCAGAGCATGGGATTGCATCCCTGACCATCTTGGGTAATAGCGACTGATGGACCTATCCTCCATGAATTATCTATTTTTTTAAAAATCTAGTTATAGTTTTGGCCTTCACAACTTCCCCTGGCAATGAGCTCACCAGGGTGACTGTGCATTGTGTGAAAAAGTACTTCCTTTTGTTTGTTTAAAACCTGCTGCCTATTAATTTAATTAGGTAACCCATCGTTCTTGTGTTATGTGAGGGGCTAAATAACTTTCTTGTTCACTTTCTCCACACCATTCATGCTTTTATAGACTTCTATCAGATCCCCTATTAGTCATCTTTTTTAAACTGAATAGTCCCCGTCTTTTTAATCTCTCCTCGTATGGAAGCTGTTGCCTACCCTTAATCATTTTTGTTACCCTTCTCTGTACCTTTTTCAATTCTAAGATACCTTTTTAAGATGAGGTGGCCAGGTCTGCATGCAGCATTCAAGGTGTGGGCATACCGTGGATTTATATAGAGGCATTATGTTGTTTTCTGTCTTATTATCTATTCCTTTCCTAATTGTTCCCAGTGTTCTGTTAGCTTTTTTGGACTGTCACTGCACATTAAATGGATGTTTTCAGAGAACTGTCCACAATGACTCCAACATCTTTTTCTTGAATGGTAATAGTTAATTTAGACCCCATCATTCTATAAGTATAGTTGGGATTGTGTTTTCCACTGTGCATTACTTTGCATTTATCCACATTAAATATCATCTCCCTTTTTGTTGCCCAGTCACCCAGTTCAGTGAGATCTCTTTGTAACTCTTCACAGTTAGATTTGGACTTAACTAGCTTAAGAAGTTTTGTATCATCTGCAAACTTTTCTACCTCACTGTTTATCCTTTTTCCAGATCCTTCATGCCTTATCCAACACTTCTAAAGTTCAAATCACTTCTGCGATCTGAGGTCAGACCACGGCCCCACATCAAGGTACTTGTTATTCCACCATGAGAGACTTCCACCAAGGAGAGACTCCAGCCTCGCCCAGAGAGAACAAAGGATGCTACACCAGTCCCATGGAGAACACAGGTGTCTCCTTATGCCAAGTCACCACCCGCATGGAAGCAGGCCCATAATTAAAGGACCAGCCTACTTTTATGGTCTCTCCCTTCCCTTTCCCTACTAGATTATTTTTGAGGGATTATGTTTCCTGTTTTCACTGTTCTGCCTCCTCCACTTATCAGTCATCATCATGGTCATTAAAGCAGGAGGGAAGCAGAGGAACAGCCTGATAGGATGCAAACCTTTATGGCTCAGCAAATGAGGGATTAAATGTCTTCTGTCTCCTCCTCAAACTTCCTGCACCCTATTACACACACACAGCCCAAACAAGCTCTCTGTAAGCACAGCTTCTCTTCCATTCTCCTCCTTTGCTCTGACCTCTCCCAAAAACCAGGGATTTCTGAATGGCACAAACAAGCAGTCCATTCATCCTGGCTACTGACAGCCACTTACTCTCCATAGCTAGCTCATCCTGGGGCAAAACAAACAACTGTTCCGATAGCTCCCTGAGCATCTCTTACTGCGCGGATGCCATTTGGCCCTTTCGATCAGATGGAGGAGTCCAAGGGCAGGACACTCTTTTCACAAAGCTACTGACTGGAAGGGTGTTCTCAGGAGTGAGCCCAGTTCTGTCCCACACTCACATGTGAGGGTCAGGAGTCACACCACTGAAATTAATGGAATTGCTGGTGTGAGTGGAAACAAAATCAGGCACTATGTTTATAATGCATTTCAAGGCACTAAGCTGGCCGCAGCCTCAAGGAGCCCAGCCATAGGCCACCTCTTAAAAACTATCCCGTGCCTTTCCCAGCATTGACCTCACAAACCTGCTCAGGCAAGTGGGTGGTTTTACTTGTTGCCAAGTGTTGTGTCCACTAGTTTGAGCAACTCAGCAGTGGCAGCCCACCGAACACTGGGGGGAAACTCAGGTGAGGGCGGCAGGATGGGTCTCTGGGAACAGATGAAGGGCAACCTTATTACAGCCACCGTGGTCCAATGGCTCTTCCTCTCAGAGTTCAATCTTCTTTCGTACAGCACAGTTCCAATGAAAGGATCACTGTCTCGTACCATCTCAAACTGAGCAATGCAGATTCTAACATACCGCACCAGCAGCATCTGCAGCACGTTGTGGAACAAGGGGTGGTCAGCTAAAATAGCTCGGTTTTAGGGAGAGTGAGTTCAGGGACAGAGAGGCCCAGAAAATGAGCAGAATTTAATTGTTTTATTAGCCAGAGGGACAAGAGTCACACAGATGGACCTTGAAAAGTGATCTCAAAGGAATGAGGGGGTCAGTTAGACTCAGTGTGGAGGTCAGCATGGGAGAAGGAAAAAAGAATGGGATTTGGGGAGGGTGGAGAACAGAAGCAGCAGAATGGGAGGTGAGGAGACTAAGTAGTAAGCAAGGAGAGCAAGTAAATATATCAAGATCTTGAACAGCAGGAGGGAGATTTGGAATGGAGTCTCAAATGAGGGGCTAGCATAGAGGTAGATGGGTTTCCATTTCCAGAGATAGTGTGGCAATAAGTTTAGCCCTAGGGAACCCCACAAGTGATCAGCAGCAGTCCAGAGGAGAGGAGTTGGAGGTATGGCTAAGAGGCAGGTACTGTTTGCCATGGTGGAGGCTAGCGGTAAGATACACAATAAAGCGTCAGACTGCTCGGACTGGGATGCAGAGGTGGGAGAGGAGATGTGATGATGCTGAAGGTGGAAGTAATTTTACATGCAGATATCATCCTGTTCTTTGTGTAGGTAGCTTTAGACAGTGACTGGGTGTCACCAGTGCCTATGCCAAGAATAGCTGGATCACAAACTATACAAGTCAGGAGAGTCCCACACAGTTAGTGTTTCCAACCCACGAGAGGCATCACAGTGAGTAGTGCCAGTCTGCAGTTCTGAAGGTCCTCTAGTGGTCAGGATGCTCGTATGAGAGCAAGTGACAGATCTTAGGGTCACTCCGGTCAGAGCAAGTAAAGAACAGCATGGGCCCTTCCTTATGTATTAGCCTGTCAATTCTGTGGGGGGGGTACCATCTTCCTGTTCTGTGTTTGTACAGCACTTGGCACAAAGGGGTCCTCATCCAGGACTGGGGCCCTTAGGTGCTGCTGCAGTAAATCATGATACCAGCCAAGATGGAAGAGGTGGCTGGATTTGAGAAGTAGCACATTCAGAGCTGACGATTTTTTTTTTTTTTTAATTGTGCAAAGCAAGGCCAAGGCTTGGCGGAAGAGAAATTTTAGGCAGTTGGCACTAGAGGGTACAAAGCAGGCCACAATGGACCCTCAACATCTTAAACATCCAGAAACATAGGAAAAACATTGCTGGGTAGTGATTAAAGGTCCTTGGGACTTCACTTCTAATCAGTTCTCGCAGTATAAATGCACTGGCTGAGTGACCATGCCAGCTTTAACCTCACTTATCTTGTAAGAATGACATTAACAAGGCAACCTAGAGGGCTTTCTAAATGTAAGGGTAGTTTTGTTTTGTCAAGGAGAATCTTGACAAGTGACCCAGGCTGAAATGCAACTGACTTTTGCTGAAAATGCACTTTTTAAGCACCAAGAACAGCATGCAAGTCTGCATTTGGAGAAATGTAAAGAAGAAGAGCTGGTTAGACGGGAAGTCAATCCTGTAGTGCCGGAAAACTGGAATTTGTTTAATTTCTGTCTCCTTCATTGTAGTCAACTGGAGACTGGTTTTGGGGGGGGGGGTGGGGGGGGGGGGGGGGGGGGGGAGGGGTGTAAGAGAAAATACCCTACACTTCCCTGAAATATTCACTGCCAAATAACTTTGCTCTTGTAAAGTATTGTTATTACACTCACAGTTGAACACTGGTTAAAACAAAAAGCAAGAAAAAAAAGTCTTGCTATTTGTATTACAGAAACACAATAAGGCCTAAATCAGGATCTATGCCCCACTGTGCTAGGTACTGTACAAACATGTAGGATGACCTAGCCCCTGACCCTAACAGCTTCAAAGATAAACAAGCTGATAATGAAATAAAAGAGCCTTCCATTTAGCTGATTAGTAACCAAATGATAGCTGTTCAGGAGCCTATGTAAAACGAGTTGTGGTCTTGGTTTAGATCCAGTTGGATGGATGTCCACAAGACAAGCCACCTTCACAACTGGCACTAGCCAGTTACAGCCTTACACTGAGAGTGTAAGGGTTGAACAGCTATACAGATTTAGTTAGCTTGTTGCCTTTACATCCTATCCACCCTCAGGTTCCAACAGAACGGTCTAAAACAACAGAGATACACTCAGTTTAAACACTGTTTGGCTGACAAGCATGGATAGGATCAAACTCTGATTAAATCCCATTTAGAATCAAGGGTCTACCTTAAGTAGGGGAGGAAGGATGGTCCTGTGGTTAGGGAACAGGCCTGAGAACAAGATGATCTTGGTCCTATTCCCAGCTCTACCAGACTGTGTATGATCTTGGGCAACTCATTCATTCTCTGTTTCCCCCCTCTCTAAAATGTAAATAATACCTCCCTTACAGGAAGGCTGTGAAGCTTACTTAATTAAATTAGCCTTTTTTAGGCATGGGTAAACCCTAGGAAGTATTATACAAGTGCTACCTGTTCTTAATCTGTGATAGGGAAGACCCCTCTCCTCTCCCCCCCCCCACACCCCCTTTTCTGAGTGGAAAAACTCAGTCTCAGACTGACAGTTTTTTCCTCCCTCACCCATACATTAGATCAACATAGAATGATTGTATTTGCCTTTTTAAAGCCAATAAAAGAATTAAGAGTTTTGTGACATGAATCGAATTGTAGATAAAAATCCTTCACCCAGCTCAGAAGGGATCAGCAGAACTTCCCCACAAAACTCACAGCTCCATGTGTTCATAGTTCCTTAACCAAGGTTTAAAAGAGGAGAGTGCCCTGCTTCTCTAGAAGCACCGCCCTTCCATGGAACTACTACTTGCAAAAGACGGGCCCACCCAACTCATCTTATCAGGAACCTGCTACATTCCAAAGTGCTTTGCTCAAGGTTGTACTGTTCCTTCCCAGTCAACATTGCCAGCGCCAGCATTTTGCAGTATACACTTGTTTGTAACAGCTCAAAAGTGAGCCATTAAAACAGGCTGCACCACATGCTGATGGGAAGGTGCCACCTGATGCATTTTTAAACCAAAAATGTATTAATATCTGACATTTCCCTTCACTCAGTCCTTTGATCCCAAAACAAAATAAGGTACATAGATATGTAAAGTACCACTGACACGCAGCCACCTCTGGGATGAGCAACCAGAGCTTGCCTCTCCCTCATGTTGTGCCTTCACAACATACAGCACAAAGACAAACCCACATTCTTAGGGAAAAAAGGCATGGCATTTTTAAAATCCTAGTAGAGCAAACAGGATCTCCAATCACACCTGAAAGACCCCCATGCAGCCAACAGTAGGGTATTTACTGCAAACAGCTTGCTGCTCCCTGCATCTACCTCTAAATAATGATAAGCCCTCCCCCGGCCCACCCAGAGCACAGCAGTTTCTAAATACACAAGTTCTGTGTGTGTTGAGACAGCACCTGAGAGGACCTGACAGCAGCAGATGCCACTTGGATTAATCTTCCAGGAAATCTTAAATGATGCACAAACTACTTAAGCACCTGATACAGGATAAAAATAAACCTGTTAAAAGTATCATTCTGCATAGTAGTTTATTTCTACACCAGCTGTATTTGTTGCAAAAGCCCTTTCAGTGAATATCACAGATATGGGAATGAGCCTGTGGCAGACGGCCCCAGGCAACAGCATGTGGGAAACAGGATTCTCAAGCCCAGAATAAATAGAAACCAGGTATGTAAAAAGGGAAGGGAAAAAAGCACCATCTTTATAAGGGCCAATTAACTACCTCCAATATTAATCCTATTTCAGGAATGGAGGAGTGTTCTGGATACAATGAGTCAACAGGGTGGGGCATTGTATTCCATGTTGGTGGACCACAGACAGAATAGAAAGAGCAGAGGACAGATTAAAAACCAAGAATCCAACACCTGGCTACTGTCACATTAAGCATATAGCAGGACAAAGCAGAACAGCTCACAAACATCTGTACCATCAGGGTCTACAAAATGGAAACTGTTTATCTTGTCAGAGTCATAGAAATGACCTGAATGAAGCAGACAATGAGAGTAAATGCAGGGATGTTTTAAAAGGACAGGTAGAGCAATAGACTTTTACGGTTTCTTTACAACTGCTTTTGGTGACTATCTGTGGTCCTCTCCTCTCTTTAAAACTAGTCATCAGATGAGCAATGCTGTTAAGGATTATTTGCATTTTTGGGTCAAGAAGGTAAAATTCTGTCTTTCCCAGCAAACCAGGGATGGCAGGTCTGGCAATGCTCTCTGCACGAAAACGCTCAGCTAATGAAACTGTCTATATCCTGTGCAGCTCCAGGAGGCAGAACACAGTTCTTACTTATTACAGCAGTTACATCAGATGATAAAAATAAAGCAAGTCCCCGCCTCTCTCCTAGGAACCCAGACACAGTGTAAGTTTCTCAAGAAGACCTACCGAATCAGATTCACAAGGTGATCCAGTCACCTCATAAAGGTAGTGCTGATTGAGCATCCACACCAAGCTCTCCTTCCACATGGTTTACTGACCTAAGCAGTTTTCAAGCAGGAGCCAGAGGTTTTTCTATTCTTCAAAGAGAGGAATAATTGCATCCTCTCTCCCACCCTCTCTTCGATATAGATGCCCAACACAATACTGCCAATGTAATAATAATAATAATAATAAAAAAAGAATACTTCAATGAGAAGAGTCAGTCACACAGTCTGTGGGAATACCACTTAGTCTGTCTTTTAATGATGCCCCCCAGTTGACCTGGAAACTTGTTTTTCCCTTGAAAGTTGTAATTGATACGAGACAAAATGATATATAAGTGGATTCTATTTAAAATCTGAACAGCTAGTGACAAAGATACATTTCCAACCCCTACACCTGCCAACAGAACCACTATAACCAGGGGTCTGACTGCAGAAAGGATGCTCTGCTCCAAATTTCACCTCAAATCTCTTCCTGCAACCCCACAGCACACGTGCATGCACGCACGCACGCACACTACAGAGAGTCATCATTATGGTACACCAGCACCCCCATTAGTAGCACACCCAATAGCACCTAAAGCCCCCTCCCAATCAGATACAGTGATGCTGGGAGCTGTACAAACATGTAATCGAAGAGAGTCCCAGCCTCAAGGCTATAAAATCTAAACTAAATAAGAGAGAAAGGGTTGGAGGGAAAGGGATGCAACACCCGAGCAGAACAACCAGAGGGATTGATAGCAAATGCCATGTGAGTTTTGCATTTTTGCTTTCCATTATTTAGTGGGGGGGGCATGTTGAGGGGAAGAAGGTACAGGAGATAAATTAATAAGCACATGGATTTAAGAATAGAGAGCAGAGGAAAGGAGAGACAAGAAGAAAACAGGGTGAGAATGAATGGAACCATGGGAGGCAGAGGAAGGGACTTCTCAGAGATATTATTTGTCTGCAGAAGCAATGCTGTAATTATTGGCGAATGTTTTCTTTGCAATAGAAGAGCTAGAAGAGGCCCTGTCTACACAACTGTAACCCTGGCAGGAGCCCCAGTGGAACTGGCCTTAATTTTAATTTGTTTTAAAAAATACTAAAGCTTCTATTCTACAGAAACTAATAGAGTCACCAGAGGAGTGCCAGTATAGCTAGCCTTCTGTCACAGACTACAGCCATCTCTCCACCCTCTCTGTCTGTAATGAGTCACTAAAAGCCAGGGAGCATCATTTTGGACAATTTTCTATGTCAAAACAAGGTGTGGGCTTTGTAATTTATTTGTAAATACATAGCTATAAACAAGGTTAATCCTTTTCCCCTTGGGAGGCAGTGTGACCCAGTGGCAAGTGCACTGGACTACATTCCAGAATACCAAGGTTCTGTTCCCATTTCTGCTACTCGCCTGTGGGTTGACCCTGGGCAGGTTGCTGTGCCTCAGCTCTGCCATCTGTAAGATGCGAATAATGACACTGACCTCCTTTGTAAAGCACTTTGGGATGAAAAGCACTACATACAAGGTAGATGTTTTTTTAGAAGGGATTCTGTCAAGGTTGGAGGAAATAAAATTTGACCTAATTTTTTCCCCGCATCTCTTTCCATATTCTGTGCAACTATGGATACTACCCTCCCCCATACAGTGTAAAAACAAAACCAAACCGGAAAAAAAAACCAAAACACAACCCCAGAAAGAGATGGAGATGGCTCATATGCTCGTTAAAAAGAATCTTACCAACACCATGATCAACCCTACATAAGACAGGAAAACAAATTCAGTAGGGAAACAGATTTTAATGCCAACATAACTAAGTGTTATTATAATAGCAGCAAACTAAAATACTTTGAAAAATGAGCAATTTTAAGACGCACAGCACTGTACATCAGCACATGGAATCAAACAAATTTCTGAAGTTCCCACCCTGGCCTTCTCTACACAACTGGTTAGTTGGGTTTTTTGGTGTGTTTTGTCCACTCTCAAAGCATATGTGGAATTTGTTTACACAGCAGATAATAAAGCAAAGGAGTAGACGTGATGTGGAAAAACCTAGACCAAAAGAGGTACTAAAGCTGGAGGTGGGCATATAGCTGGAATTACTTAGGTCGTGTCTGCAGCATAATAATTTTACTGAGTTTAAACATCACACTTAACACACAGCAGCACACTGGCCATGTTATAACAACAGTTAGGCTGGGTCTACACTGATGGCACCAAATTCGGCGCCGTCAGATCGATTGCTCTGGATTGACTGAGCAGTCTGTGTAGACCCACTCAGTCGATCCAGCAAGCGATGCAGGAAAACCACCCCAGTAAGTGGCGTAGTGCTGCGTTGAAAGGAACACTGTTCCCTTCAGCGTAGCACGGTGTGGACGGCGCGCAGAGGAGTCGCCATGAAGTCGACGGGAGGTATGCAAGTGATTTACGTCACTTGCGTATCTCCCATCAACTGCCACCAAATCCCGAAGGTAAGTGTAGACCGGGCCTTAGTTTTGCCTGAGTGGGTGATATAACCCTCCCATTATTTAAAGGTCAGAGCTCAAACATGTAGGAGTTGGCTGGTCCAGGTCAGAGAGAAGGTATATTAGCTTAACATGTTTGTGACACAGGCAGAACAGATTAAGATCAAACAACGTTAGAACATTACTAGAGCCTGGTGCCCAAAACACTTCCAGTTTAGATGGTGTTCTGTTTTATTTTTACACAATAAAGTTGAATTCAAAGTACAGAAACATAGCTCTCCTTCTATAATGATCTATGTTCATAAGTAGACTTTTTTTTTTTTTGGTTGGCCTCAAGATATTTGTGGGTAGAGAGCTATGCTGACAAGTGCTAAAGTGTTAGCAAAAAACACTTTCCAAACTCAGTTGATATTTCCATAGCACCTACAGCAAATGCACGTGAGCACTCAACACAGTTCTCAGAAACAGAGAAACCTTAAATCAGGAACAAGTTTGAAATGGCCAGCCTAGCAGGACTCAAGTACAGCTCTGGGACATGGCAGCAATATGGCTTTTGAAACGGGATGTGGGTGCAATGCAGGGTCTCCACAGGCTTAGGAATTACGCATCAAGCCCCCACCTCACTTTGCCACCTCAGTAGAAACCGCTAGTTCCTCCTCCGAGGCCTGAGCCAAAGATGACTGAAGTAACTGTGGATTCTTCCCAGGCCCTTTATGAGCAAGATGTTTGGTCCATGCCCCTGCTCTTCAAAAGGGACTTGGCATGTGTAAATGTGTTAACTAACAAAAATAAAAATACCTGCAAACAGAAGAACAAACCCCACCATTTCCTCCAATTGTTTCCATGCAGCCTCTTCTATATAGAGACCCTTCTGTGAACCTCCTCCCATCTAGCCAGGATCTAGTCAGGAATCTCATCCCATTTAGCAAGATGAGAAAGGCATGGTGGTTGCGAATCCTTGACTCCTGTTCGTGACCCCCAGGTTGAGAACCCACGTCTAATGTGAACCTCCTTTCCCACACCACCTTTCAATATCCCACATCTTCTTCAGATGCATTTTAAGAAGCTTCCTGTGGAGTTATATGTAACCCATGGGATCCTCCCTGGCCTTATGAGGACAGGTCTAGGCAGCTGTTTCTTCTAAATGTGCCTTGCTTTTTGGGGCAGTGGGAGGCTCTCTGACTCTAGCACAAGGATCTGCTTTCCAAATTGTTTTCCTAGTGCAACCTCCGACATCCCTGTGAGATTCCCCACTGCAGCTCAGAATTCATGAGGATTGGAACACATTCAGCAAGAAAATATAAGCATAGATACGAGTATACTAACCCTGTGCATCTAAGGTGCTGTCTGCTACACTCTTACCAAGTCAAAAGACCTATTACAAAACAGCTGGCCCATAATCCAGTTACACTATGGCTGGAAGCTGTAGCATAGACAAGCTCCGTAACTACATTAAGACTTAAACTGTCCAATGCTTTTGCTTGGGTATGCAGACAAAGTTCGTTTCCATCTCTACACTACAACTTTTAACCACACTGTAACAAGGTCAGGGAACAATTGTGTTGTAACCTGGCCTCCTGACACTTTCATAGTTGTAGATGAAGCCTTATATAACATGGTTGGAAAATATATATCTGCTAAAGGATTATTTTAGAAGCCTGAATCATCAATGCCTGGACGTGACACCGCCTACAGGTAATAGAGGAGCCATTCACACCTAGATCACCTTGCTGCACTCCAGCAGCTTTGTTAAATCTGCTCAATACAGGCACAGCTGGGTTTTCACCCTCACAGCTTCAACTTTAGCTTTCTGAAAAGGTTTAATGTTAAGCAGTACTGAGCATGTGGTTACATGGCTCGGAGTCTTGAAGCCTGTACAGATGATCAGTTCACTCAATGTAAATCCATTACTGATTAAATGTGGAGCCTAAGAATCAAGTCAAATTAGAGGGGGAGATTCGTGTGTGGGACCCATCTTCCTACAAAAAAATCACTGCAGTTTCCCAGCATGTGGAGAGAGATGATGTGCCTCTATCACCTTGCTCCTGTTTAAATTTCCTCCAGGCAACTGAGAGAATACCTAGAACTGCATTAAAGGCAGCTTCCCGGAATTAGAGAATTCTTATCCTTTCACCTCTCTGGACACCGAATAACAAGTAGCCAGCAGCAAGATATTCCACACTCTGAGAAACCCATGTTCAAACAGAATCTCCCTTTGGGAAGGAAGGAAGAGTCCAAGACACTGCTCGGGAACATGCCACAACTCAAAGTCCCGAAGCAGCACGTGTGCAAGGAGCATGACCCAGCTGCCATCTGAATGTTAAATTAAGAAGAGCCCCACGTTAGGCAAAGATGAGCTCAAAATTCCACTTTGCCACTCACCCCTGGCCAGTCAAATCAGGGAGTGCAGCCAGCCTTGCTGCTCATGATCTCCCAGAAATGCAAAGGCAAAGCATGAGGCAGAGCTCTCAGGTCCTCTAGATCGGTGGTTCCTCACCTGTGACTTTGCTAAGTATTCCCTTTTCCCTCCCCAGCATGCTTCAATACCAGGTTTGATTACTAGGTTAGATGACCAGTATATTTTTTGAGCCATGATGTTAATGGAATTTTTTTCTGCAAACCCCCCGCCTAGCAAGAATCATCTCCTTTCTGCCTCGCCATGCCCTTACACGAAAGAAAAACAAGGTAATTCACCCCACTGCTAGAAATTCTTTTGGGATAACTTTGTTTTCATTTTTCTAGTGAGGGTTCTCTGTTCCTGAGCAACACGTATGTCCCAGGGTTGACAAACATATTTCCGTCCAACTACAGCTTCAGTCATAAACAGATTTTTCCTCCTTGCAACTCAGAGATTTTACTCATCAGCTCTTCACAACCTTAAAAGCAACAAACTTCAAATGGGTTGCCTTTTCCCGTGACAACAGTCATCCTGAAGTCACACAAATTGCTTCCCCTCTATAAAACACCTTGTAATCATTACTAAGTTTAAATATCAAGCTTGCTAGCATCCACAGTCAGGCTTAGATAAAAGAGCTACTACGATAGAACATCCTATTGTTAACTCCTACTGACTAATCCACAAATCCATGCAAGTAACTAGTGCAACCAGCAGAGAATTCATCCAAATACCAAGATTCCCTGAAACAAGGACAATAACATGACTCTGCAAGACTCCAAGGCATTCTGCTGTAACACTAGGAGTGCGAAAATGTTGATTTTATCCCTGTTAAACTCAGGTCCAGGGATGAGCCTAGGAGAACATGAAGCAAGCAGTTGCCTAAGACACTAAAATGTGGAAATGGAACTCCCTATTAGGATCCAAATGATGTACATAATGTGTGGGGGGGGGGAAGGGAGAGGAGAAGACAACACCACAAAATGGAAGGCAGCAAGAAGCCTCAGAAAATGTGCAATTAATTTGCTTAGAAGGCTACTTTTTGTAACTTCATATTTCAGCATTGTCTACGGTCAGTAATTTGCAGGACCAAAAGCAGAAGTACCAGACTGGTGGGATATAGATGCGAATTTGGCTCTGAACTAAGAAGCAGCTGCAAGGTAACCCACTCACAACTCTTCCTTCTCTTGATTTACGCAGAGCGCCATAATCTAGTCTTAGTGCGTAAGAAGTTCGGAGACCAACCATGCTGACGGGTCATTATTACCTTATTGGGTGATCACACCAAATAATAGTAGCTCCTGCCCAATTTAATCCAGATTGCAGTAGATATGGTTCTTGCTGCATTATTAGAAACGCATATTGTGCAAACAGACTAGTCATACTCAGTTTTCATGGTCTCAGATATGTCTGAAGCCCAGTGCTCAGGGAGCTTAAGTGTATTTTCTTCAGAACAGATTACACTGGGATGCTCTTGGCCCATTTTCACAGAGCATGTGGTTGTTGCTATCCATATTAAAAAATGATTTGGGGACTGATTTTGAAATGCTAAAACCATGATCTAACAACAACAGCCCACCTTCACCGCAGGCTAATACAAAATATTCTCACCTGGCTGGTTCTCAGGCAGTGGAACTCATAGTATCCCCTTGTCCTAAAAATGCAGTGCAGCACATTACTGGTGCAACTATAATGGCTGTCACAACCCATCTCAGAAGTAGTCGCATTTCAGTGCTAGGTGAGGAGGATTAAAATCCTGTTCTACTGTATTAAGTCTTTTGGGGGTTAATTGCAGGCATAAGGAGCCATGTCTGTGCAGTTCTTGTGTTTCCAGGCCTCACACAGAGACAGAAATGCACTCAGTTTGTAGAGTCTAAACAGAAGGGCTGTTCAGTATTAAGCTACTTCTGCAATACACCATCCATAGGTTTGGGATTGCAGGATAAAAAATATTTGATCCACACAGCACTGTATGTTACAATTGTTACTTTCCTAGAGGCACAGTTCAATTTATAAGCACCTTGGGTCCTTGCCACACTACAATCTGGAGTGACATGCAAAGAAAAACACTGCTGATTTTGGTATGGTCCCATAACAGGTTTTTTCTTTAAAAAATGCCATAGGGATTAGGACGAATGGAGGCAGCTGCAAATAAAAATATTAAAATGTAGCCACTAGAACTGCAGTTTTTGTATGCTATGCTGGAAGCGAATACAGAGATCTCCATCAGACACTGTGATACCAACATGTACCGTTCAAAAATATTAGCTGATAGAAAAGTCAATGTGCAGCCCTGATAAAGCTCATTCAGACAGTATGGCCACCATGGATTCACACTGACATGTAACCACACAGCCATGAGGCAATCCAGACCCAGCTGCCAAATTGAGACTGGGTTTCCTCTCTGATAAAGGAGATTCTGATCTTGTTCCATAGCCTCATTAAATAGAGGGTTTGAGTTATATAAATTTGGAAGTGAGGGAAAGGGAGGGGAGAAACAGTAACTAGAACAGACATGCAAACCACATCCAAATTCTGGTGACTGGAGCACCCCACATCAGCTCTGCACAGATGACAGTTTTAGTGCTTAAAATACACATGCTGTAATTCAAAACAAATTTTAGGATGTTACGGATTATGAAGTCCTGCCTCAGCATTAACACAGGCTTTGATGTTCGAGGATTTGAAGGATTTATTTACAATTTACAATCCCAGCCTCCACCACACGCAATTTAAAAATCAGGGCAGAAAAATAATAATACACCTTACAACTGGTGAGCTGGCAAAAACTGCTTTGTACCTCAAGAATTTGATTGTTGCTTTGCAAGGACTTCATTCACACACCACACACGCAGCCAAACCACTCAAGGGTTTAGATACTATGCAGTCAAACTCCCTCTCTCTCTGTGACAAAGTTTGTGGTCCATGGCTGAATCACAATACAGCACCAAGAACCTGTTTCTTTTCTCATGTATACCAGCAAGAAACAGGAGTAACTCCACTGGAATCAATGAACTTTCACCAAGTAAGAGCAGAATCAGGCGTTTATTGTTCTTTTCATGCTTATCTGGGAGGGTGGAGCAAACTAAAAGGAAAAAGTCAAACAACCTGCTGCACTGGTCTTGGTTTCTCTGGCGAAAAGGAGGCTTCAGACAAGCTGCGCCTCTGCTCCACAGACTGATAGGTTTTCCTGTGGTAACTAAAACACAGGGATACTCCTTCGACTGACAGCTTGCCATGTCTCACCTCGTTAACCCTTAGGGACTGACCTCCAAAATTCCTTGAAACCGAAGTTCTGGCCTCTCTTGCCTAGGCATTGTGACTGATTAACCCCAGCAGCATGGGGGAAGGGAAAGGTCTCTGCTAGGCTCACAGTGCTCGAATCTGAAGACAGAAGCGTATTACCAGATCTTAAGCTCACAAGACTTCTTTGCTGCCCTATCTTTCAGATGAGGTGCAAAACTGTAGCTTGGACTATTAGTGATGATTAAAGACCCACAATGTTTCTTGCATGAACTGAGAGCATTGGTCACAGTGTTCTGGCCATCTTTCAACTTGGGCCTCCTTAAAAATTCCTGTCACTTCAGTTGGGCAAGGCATCTTTTACACCAAAGTCTATCTATCTCCCCCATGCATCTCATCAAGAGCACAGCAAATTCCAAAAGTAAAGACACTACCTCTCCTCACCCCTCCAGGTTGGCAATTTTTTAATTTTTTTATCATCTTTGCTTCCTGCCTTTCGTCCCTAAGCATAGTTTGGCTGATACTGTTCTATAGCTGCCATGACTCACACTCAGGTGGCTGTATTTTTGTAAGTGCTGAGGTGCTCTCTGTGGAGAGCTGGTAAATCTGCGAGCAATATATAGCCCTTTACGTATTCCCATCACTGAACATTAAATAAATGAGTGGGAAGCACTAGAGAAGTCAGATAATTTCACAAAATGCCAGCAGATCCAACTCTATGGAGACCCTGAACAATCCTGTCCTGACACTAATGCTGAGCTAGGAAGGGCCTCATGAAGGGTGAGGGTCAGATTGAAGAACATTCCAGATTTGCAGCTCAGGAACAGTGGAGGGAGGGAAACGGTAGCTGTAAGAGAAACACTTGCCTTTCCACTGAACAATAAAGGTCTTGAAGGTGAAAGCCTCAAGTCTAGTCTCTGTATTATCTTGCTGAGAAGGCCACAGCAACTCACCCATTAGCTCAGAGGGCACTCCTATTTCAATCGAACTGTGGGAGTGAAAGGCTGGCGGCACTAGCTTCAGCCATAGCCAATTGCACAGTGAATGGCCATTGCTGTTCAGTGCAGAGGAAGGGCAGACAAGTGACCCCACCTCCCTGTGGTTTATTATTAGTCATCTCCACCAATGGGGAAGTGAGTCCTACTTCTATATCATACACCATCGGACGGTCCTCCACTGTCTTGGAGGGGGAAGGGGATACCAGCATCCCCACAACATCAGACACAGCTACCATATTAGTGGCTGGTCTGCAGCCTGCTTGTCCTTTGGATATAGCCAGGCCCACCCGGAAACAAACAAAAACCAGCCCATAGTCCGCAGCAAGTTTGAGAAAAAAGGTCCATCTGTTTCTCCCTGTTCTGAATCCTGTGCTGGGCCTTAGCTGAGGGTCTGCATCCATTTGTGGGAGAAACAGGGCACACAGGAAAGAGGAGACATCATGATCAATCACGTCAGCAGGGCCATAAGGCAAGAGATTCAGCTCATCCCTCAGAGATGGTGGGGGAAGTGTGTGTGTGTGGGTGTTCCACTCATTCATTCTAGGAAGAGAGGGCAAAATAATACGCAGCTAGATAATCTCAAGAGCAAACAAACAGTCTCTGGGAAGCACTGTGGGGGCCATTTAGACACTGTATGGTCATTAGTGCACCTAGAAATCCACTGCCTGTTACAGAAAAGGATTATAGTGGCAGCTGGGTCATAACAGAAAAAGACTTAAAAAAACCCCAAATAACAAAATGAACTAGAGACAAATATCAGAGACTAGATCTAAAAATCATTCTTGATTGAGCGAGCCAGTGATAGACCAACAGCGAGGAACTGCAACCAGCAGCCCTAGAGACTAAAGCAGGCAAGATGTTCTTTATGGAAATTCCTAGGCTTGAGGTTCCCAGTTCCCAAAAGTGGAAGAAAAGTACAGCAGATTAAATACGCCTTTAGCTGCTCAGGGCAGAGTGCCGTTACTAACCAGTGACAGAGGCACAGAATCTGCCTCACTGAGAGCCACTCTAAGTTGTCAAGGGAATCGCAAAGCACTTTCCAAACAAAGCATCATAAAATCCATGTGGGTGGCTAAGCATCATTGCACCCAATTTACGGTGGGGAAATTGAGAGATAACAAGGGCAAGAGATTTGCCTAAGAACACACAGCAGAAAAGCGATATACAGTCAGAGAAAGAATTTAGGAAACCTAGCTCCTGATCCCCTGTTGTAACCACTAAACAACACTCTCCCTCCACTGTCCTGCATACCATACTTTGTCTGGGCTGTACAGTGAAATGGTGTCAACAATGACTTTTGAACCAACACTTCTGATAACTAGGGACTTAAATATCTAGTTAGGCACTTGTAACTGCAGAATCTAGGTAGCTGACCAAGCGTGCTGTTTATGAAGGTATTCTGTTGCACAGGGAACTAATACGAGTTTTGAGGCCAGCGTTCTGTTTGCATGGATCCATTTTGGAGTACTTTTCTCCATTCATAGCCTGCTTATTGCATCTGATATACATGCACTGCTCCAGGAGGACGCACTCTGCATTTCAGTGCTAATGGAGATACGAAAAAAGTGACTAGTAAACGCTGCCCATGAGCTTACTGGGGGTCTACAAACTTACTCCCAATGGAGTAAATTGGCATACAAAATCTATTCCCAAACTGTGCACTTCATGTTGAGCAACAATAGCTCCTGCTAACCTAGTGGGGGGACCATTCGCAGAACTCTTGAAGGGAGCTCTATTTAGTTCTCTCAAGTGGAGAGAAGCCACCACCAACACAAGGATGTTTACAAGAAAAGGCTTTGCAGACAAATACTGCCTTTGGGGAGAATACAAACCGCACTTAGGACCCACGCTACCTACTAACCAGACTTTAGATGTGGAGTTTTTGTGCCCTCATGCTGAAGAGCAACATGGTCTCATTCAGAGAGCACTGAGTGAGCAGCCATCAGATTTCCACATCCTGCTGAGCTGAAAATATAAACATATGCTACAATTTTGGTATGATCAAAAGCTAAAAGAGAGTGTGACTATTTTAAAAATTGAACCGACCAAGCTCACAATGAGGCCCCTCCACTCCATAAAAGTCCCCTTATTTTTCCCCTTTATTGTGTGCAAGCAGCACCATAGAGTTATTTTGCAACAATAGATAGAAAAAATAAATAAAACCCATTAGAAAATATGCCTTCATTCTCCATACAATTATAATTTAAATGCTCTTAAATTTATCACGTTAAGACGTTTCTCCTCTACTCCCATTACAAGTGTTATTATAAGTGTTGCATAATTCACCTTACATGCAAGTTGTTGGATCAACTCCTTAAATTTTGAAATTTAACGAACAGTTATTAAAATGCCCACACTCACGGGTACCCCCCTTACATTCATTCAGAAAGGAGCCGCGTCCCAGCTACCTGGGTCTGCTATTAGAATTCTAGACACCTCTCATTTCTGGAAATCCATTGCTGGTTTCCATTTCTGGAAACCAGGTTTAAATCTTAGCTTAACTCCCAAGTGGGAGAGTTTAGTGACCTCACCCTAGTCCCCATCCACATCACAGAACACACACATGATTTGGCACGACTGGCAGCCTCTGCTCAAGAGAAGCCTAGGAATGAAACAGCAGGTGTCTGCTGGCTAGCATCAAAATACACTGGCAGACCCACAGAGGAAGCTTGCATAGCATCTGTCTACACTATGCCTGGTTACTGTCCAGTATTATTATGAACCAAAGGCCTGAAAAAAAAGATTAACCCACAGAATGTAAAGCCAAAAAGTGAATGAAATCTGCATGCATAAAGGAGCCAAATGCTGTAGAACAAGTCCACCTTAACACTAATTACCATAAAGGCTGAACAGAACTTGCTGTGACCTAGACATGCACTACTTGCTCAAACACAGCTTCAAGGAACACTGGCAGGATTGGTGGCTGAAGCACAGATGCAGAGAAAGCTGTCTGAAGCAGAGAGCTAGTTTTATAACATGTGGAGCGGAGGAGAGTCCTATTAGGCCACATACGGAACATCACACAATGCCTCTTGTTTGTGTTTGTTTTATGAAGAAAAGACTCAGTTCAGTCAGTTTGCTTAGGCTCAAATATACACCTTCCTAAACATAAGAAAAATCCCATTCAGCATTGCTGCAGAATGACTGATAGTGGAAATGGACAACAGTGAACAAGAAATGTAGTTGTTTTGAAGACACAGAAACCTTTTTTCAGTTGGAGTATAAAGGATTCACTAGCTACCAAGTTAAAACAGTCGTAAAACAGTCATATGACCTGGGTTCCTACCAAACCCGCTTGTGTTGAAAGCAGGGATAATCAGGTACATTTTAGTCACTGCCTGCAATTCTAACAAATCATTGTGCTGCCAAAAAGGAGTTGGTTTTGGGATTTCAGATGCCAGCAGGCCCTTTTGTTAACATCGGTTCCCACATACTGCTGTTAAGTGAAACACATTATTTAAAATAAAACCAGATCACTGTCTTTCTGGAAGGCCAATCTAGCAGGCAGAATCTGCCCTGGAGATCAAGCTTTATCCACCTTTGTTGTATTCTCCCCATTGTTTCTTTCTGCAAAATTGCAACAGCCAGGAGGCTCCCCAGCCATCTAAAGAGCATCAGTAAACAAAAAGGAGCAGAGACAGATGGCTGCAGCTCAGTTTAAACCAGCATTGGATCCAACTTCCCTCTGCTTCTCTTTTGCAGCCCATAAGAGCACACAAGACCAAGCAAAAGCACAGAAGTCATGAAACAGACAGCACGTGTGTGTGTGTATTTTATATATATATATAAAATCTGATAAGGAAGAGGTCACTGCGAGGACAGGGTGCCAAGGTTTGGGATTCTCAAGTAGTTTTCATTTATAGTAAACAGACTTTAATACTGAACAGCCTTTCACTAACACAACAATGGAACTCCAGCTTCTTGGGGTGGAGGGGTGGGGGGGGGTTTGAAACTGTAGCTGTAAAACCCTCCAGCCAAATGCTCACCCAAATGCATGCCTCCAACAAACAGCAAGGAGATCTCCTTCCCTTTAGATCATTCACTCTGAGAATTAGGGCAACTTGAGACAATGAAAACATCATTGATGGGCCTCCCTCTTTGAACCTCTTCATAGCTTTGAATCCACCACTACTACAGGAATTCAATCCTGTTTGCAGATGTCTGAGTTAATCCCTTATTAAAATATTGATTTAAAAAGAGACAGATTAAGATTACACACAAACTCAGAGAGATGATTGGACTCTGCTAAGCCAATCACACTGATTTTTTCACTCCTGAAAACGTTTCATTTCTTTCCCTTTACACATTGGAAGGCTAAATGAGTCAAAAGGAGAGATTATCTGCTGTTGCAGTGCATGATGCCATTTCGATTCAAACGGCTACATAAAACTCAGCACGTCCCTTTGAATCAAACGTTAAGAGTTAACTCTTCATTTCTCCTCATCCAGGCCCAACTCTGAACATGGTACAGTGTTATCTAATTTCACAAAGCCCAGTCAGAGCCAGCCCTGAATACACAAATGTGGAAATGGGTTCAAACATGCCCCTCCCTTCCCAAAACAATTCATTTCTGTTTTGGCTCTGCCAAAGCTAAACCAACCAGTCTCACACAGGCCATCATCGTGGGCTTCCTAACATCCCGTACACCTACTCACCTAGAAACACTACAAGACATAGAGGCAGGGCTAGACCCTCAAGTCAGTAATAATTAAAGAATGATACAGCAGATGGGATGATGTTCAAGTTCTCCAAATACCAGTGGGCAGGAAAACAGAAATGAAAGAGCAGCATCTCTATTGGTAAAGCCCTGGGGTAAAAATGCCAGATTTCCACATGACAGACATGCGACTACCTTTGGGGTTGCTTCCTATGGGGTCAATTCGGCCCTTATACAGCAAAATAGA
This sequence comes from Mesoclemmys tuberculata, assembly GCA_007922155.1. NCBI lineage: Eukaryota > Metazoa > Chordata > Testudines > Chelidae > Mesoclemmys > Mesoclemmys tuberculata. The sequence continues at coordinate 1,298,618 of ML675638.1, forward strand.
GGGAAAGGCTATTTTGGCCAAGGATACTAGGACAACCCCCCGGCCTTATTAAAAAAAAGGGGGGGTCAGAGAAGTTTCATACAAACCTTGGTTTATATAAAGGTCTTAAAAATACAAAACCTCAATTTATCATCTCCAGAATGACGTGGTGCTGAGTCAGCCTTCCTGGGAATCAAACCTTTGGTTCCAAGAAGTTTAAGTACCCCAAACTGGAGATGTAACCTACTAAACCATCCACAAATTAGGGCAGCTTTGAGTTATAGCCAGGGTTCTCTTTTTAGACAGGTGTCTCCCTTTGTGTGGCACATCCAAGGAACCCTTCCTTCCCCACACATGGAAACCAAGCATATGAATTAAACAAATCCCTGTTTAAACAAGAGGTACACACCTGCATCTCCATGGAAACAGCTGTCCTGAGGACCCCTCCCAGATGGCATATCTCCATCATTTGGCCAGATCTGTCCTGTTTTCCGTACTCCAACAATAGTGGCTTCAGACACAATGACCGGCTGCTGCCTGTGCCGCTTTTGAGACTGGGGAGTTGGTGGGCTGCTGCTGTCGAAGGATTGTTGGGAATTTTGGGATGGAGAACGGCTTTTCTCCCGATACATGCGGTAAGTGGTGGGACTGGGGGAAACATGACTGGACTGCCCTGAAGAGAAATCTTCCTCACTGGATGTGAGGTTCTCATTAGAGCTACAATCTGGAGTATATCCTCCCCCGATGTCCTCAAAACTCCTTGGGGAATAAGATCTCCTAGGCCAGGTGAGATGCTTTTCCTGATCAGAGGCACCCTGATTCCGCAGGACAGGTACTTTACTTTCTCCTTCCCCCATCATCCCACCCACATAGATGCTTTGATACGGCTGAAAGTCCACTGGTTGCCAAGGTGGTCGATTGCCTCCATTGACGTCTATTAGGTTGTCTTTCAGAAACTTGGGGTTCAATTCAGCATCCTCATATTCTCCATCATAGCCAAAGCTACTCTCAGAACATCTTCCCCGGTAGGCCGGCCTCTGGAACTCATTAAAGCTGGATACCACATTAGGAGGGAGAGAATGCAATGATTTTTTGCGTTCCATCTGCATGGCTTGGCTACCAAGGGAGCTTATTTTATCAGAAACATCTTTGTCATTGACTTTCACTAAGCCCTTCTCATGGTGGTACTCCATGTTGACATAGAAGGGTTTCTCAGCAGCATCCTTGCTATCACCAGAAGAATGTGAATTAACTTTTTTAATCCTCTCAAAGTTGGATCTTAGAGCTGCCACGCTGGTGGTGTTCCCTCTGTCCTTAACAAGAGGCTCAAAGGATCCCTCTTTCTCAGTGGAGCCCACCAGCCTGCGGGTGGAAGAGGGCCTATGTTTTGAAGGGGATCCATCCATATCACAGCGATTCTCCATATCTTCTGTCACTCTCTTCAGTTTCTCTTCACTGTAGTATTTACACCTGTCCTGCTCGCCTTCCCCGTGGTGGGGGCTCTCCAAGGGCAACAGGTCTGACCCATCACTTTGGGTGGACAGCTTCCGGAGAGAAGGCATCCTTGCCTTGAACTTCTCCTCTCCATGGTGAGGTTTGTTTTTTTCTGGGTCCCCTTGCTCAGTGGCTTGGTGATGTTGCACCTCTGGGTTCTGCTCCTCTGCATCCCCTTCAGGCGGCTGGGATATCCGCTTGAAACCCCACCGCTGCCGGTCATAGCTCTTTTTCTCCTTTGCCAGGAGAGTCTGCAGGTAAATCATGCGGAACCGCTCCTTGTTGACCTCCATCTCCAGCCTCCGGATTGAGGCTTTGCACAGCTCCAGCTCCTGCTCAATATCGCCCACGGATTTCAGCTCCATCTTGGGAGGCTCGGAGTCTGCGAACTGGGCTTTCCAAGCCTCCACAAACCCCACTGGGTCCACCATTTTGCATCCAGGGAAGGATCACCGGGAGGGGAAGGGGGACGGGAGGCGGGGAGAATATGCCAGCTGGATTTCACATGGAGACACCGAACAGCCAGCGACGGCTTAGCCCCCGTGGTGGACCTTTCCCATCGTCCACGCATGAAGGAGAAGGGGGCGGTAAATCCCAGGGCTGCCGAGCCAGAGCCCGGCCGCTCTCCTGCCCCCGCGTGCCCGGGAATAACAATGCGCCGGTCCCACGCCGCCCCGCGGCGCTCCCGGCAGCGTGCACAAAGGGAGGGGGAGTCACCCAGCCCCTGCTGCCCCGAGCGGCGGCCGAGGACCGTGCGCGGCTGCGCTCAGCGGCGGGGGCCGGGATGCGCGGGGCAGCGGAGAGCCCCGCCGCCCGCTCCCTCCCCGCGGCTATTGTGCTGCCCGCTGGCCGCACACGCGCCCGGACCCCCGTGCACGGGCGCCTCGTCCCTCGCCTGCCCTGTCGCTACCCCATGGGCCCGGGCAGCCCGGAGCCCCTGCGAGCGCCCGCCCGGCGCCGCCGCCGCTGTGCCCCGCTGCCCATCTCCCGGCCCCGGCCCGGCTCTCCGGGCTGCGCTGGGGATCGCACTCGCAGCCGTTGCAGGAAGGGGAGGGGACGCTGCGATCGACAAGCCAGGCGGGCCTCTTAAAGGGGAAGCGCTGTTTGACTTCGGGGGAGGCTCATCTCCACCAGGGTCAGTCCCCGCAGGAGGGGGTGGGCTCCTAACACCCCAGCAGGAGCTCGGCTTGGGCTGCCCCATGTGATGCAGACTCAAATCTAAACCAGGGGCTGGCAACCGGTGGCCCAATCAGCTCCCAGCTGTGGCCCACATAAAATCCTCATGGGCCATATTGTGTGGATACAGCGCACATCACACACAGCACGGCAGAGGCCGCCCACAGTGGTAAATAGCTGGAGAAGCACTGCTCTAAACTCCCACACATGCTCCATGCCTGCTCAGACATGGGCACACACACAGAAGCTCCTACTACTCAGACCTGCATTTAAGCACACACAAACATGTATACATTCATAGCTGGGTAATATGACTTACACGGCCCCATGGGTGCTCAAACCTACAAAGTGCACCTCCACATATCTCCAACTCGGCTCTTGTACGCACATATCCACTCTTGAGCTCAGGCCAGCACTCCCATCCAAGCACCCCTAGTTAACACACATTCCCACACCTGTAATTCACCCTTATGGGAACATGCGCTCAGGCCAATATCTTTCAGAAATTCAAAATGTGACCTGTACAGGAATAAGGACAAGGTGTTCCCACTACTCCACTAAATGATAAACTAGATACTTGTAATGGATCTACCAACTACCGGCCTGACACTAGCATGCTCTTCATTGATTAATGGAGTCCTGCTGCTAGACATGTTTTATTTCTGCAAAATTACAATAGACAGAGCTACGAGGATGCCCAACCTTTAACTCTGGAACAAGGACGGCCAGTAGCTAGAGCAAGCGTTTAGGAGCTGGATTTTATTCCTAGCTCTGCAACTGCTTCATACATCCTTATCTTCTCCGTGTCTCAATATAACCACCTGTAATATTATGATAATATTTACCTGACCCAGCTGAGTATAAAGTTCATCACTATCTAAAACACCAAGAGTGCTGTAGCACCTTAAAGACTAACATTTGTTTTTTGCAGGCATAAGCTTTCATGGGCTTTAACTTATGCCTACAAAAAATAAATTTGTTAGTCTTTAAAATGCTACAGAACTCTCGTTTTTGCTGTATAGAGACTAACCCAGCTACAACTTATCACTATCTAAGCATTTTACAAAATGTACAATTGTGCAACTAGACAGTCCTAGAATTCACTCTATCCCCTTTTTCATGGAGAGTTTTATAGAAAACAGTTCTTAAAAAATAGGCATACGTTAGATTTAATTTATTGTTGATGCAAGACTCTTTACAGGACTGATGTATAGCTGTGTGAGTGTGAGAGAGAAAGTGGCAGTAGATGGCACTATGGACCATGTAGAATAGTTCTTCTGGGTTGTAGGCCCAAGGAAACTTCTTGTGACTTCCACTCTTTACATCAGCTTTTAACAAGGTATCACTCTTAATTCATTATATTAATTCAGTTCATTAGTATTTGTGAAATGCTTTGAGATCCTAGAATGAAAAGCACCACAGTCCACAGACTTAGCTAAGAGTAGCCTTTTACACTTCTGATGTTGTTCAATACAACCTTTTCACGCATCTAAAATGCATTCTGCAACTGCCTAATAGTACCTTCAGTTTTCTTTCTCTTGCTGTTTATTACATGGCTTTTACTTTTTCCCCCATCTTTCCATAAAATGTCCACCTGGACTAGTACCTTGGCCTCTAACACATATGAGATATAGAGTGATCAAGGTTTAAGGATTCATTGATATTATATTTGAAAAAAATCCATAATGAAATTTATGTAAAGAACAATCTTTAAGGCCATAAGGTATAAAATTACTAATAATTTTTATTTGTTTAAATGTAGAGTTTGGATCTAACTTGTCCTTTGACTTCACACACTGATTTAAGATCACTCAGATCTGATTCCCTTCCTCTTTATTTCTGACAAACATGTTGTATAATAGCCTAAGGAGCATGGGAATCAGGCAGGTGGGTTTCTGTGCCCTTTCTCCCCACTGCCATGTATCCAACAGAGTGAAACACAAAAATTCTGATTAGTAGTGAAGCTAGAGGCTGGATTTCTGACTGATTAATTCCAATACTAATTAGAATTGAACGTAATAACTGGACCTCCATGACTATTGAGGTCTCTGTCTGCATCAGGAATTTGGATGAGCATGATTAGGTGCTGGATTTCTGGGCACCCCATAAGCACTTTATTTACTTAAAACGGTACCCTTTCAAAGGCACACAACATTTTGTTAAGGCAAAGTCATAATGGCAGGTATATAGCAGTGGTCAGTGCATACTACTTTTCAAGTAAAAAAAAAAAACAATGTTGTGACTAAAGACTAGCAGTTAGCACAGCCAGCCTGCCCCCTCTAGTGGCACAGAAAAGAAAATACAACAAGGCTGCTCTACCTCAGGCAAAAAGATACATAACTGACCCTGGGGCTCCCTCTTGTGGGCAAGAGTCAGTTACTTTTCCTAACCAAGTGTGGAGCTCCCATAGCTGCTGCACTCCCCATAGCCTTCAATGTTAAAGAGTGGGACCCTAAAAGCACAGTCCTTTTCAAGGAGATTTTTTTTTAAATGCAGTGAATAATTTGCCTGTGATTGACAAAAATGGTTTTCTGGACAAGAGCTGGAAAGTGAGAGAACTCCCACTCAGAGCCTGCAAATGAAGATTTCTATATTCCCAGGAATGAGCTCTGGCTATGTTCAAAGCCTCAGAGGAGACAGACTGGGGATCAATTTATTAATCTAGCTGGAATGAGCTCTGGGTGTAGCAGAGAGAGGAAAATAGCCTGTGCTGGATTTTGGTGCACACCTGAAATGGAGCAGGGTGACAAATATTTTTCCCTTTTCTCATCTAATTCCTCATGGTTTCTGTTCTACCCAGGCATATTATTACACTCAACTTTCCCTTGTCTTTCCCTTATCTGGCATGGGAATAGTTGGGCAGACAATGATGAACAGAACAGCTATTACAAACATAACATTGAAATGGGTATACAATGCTTCACAAGAGGAAAACTGCACTCAAGTCAGTCCCTCAAATAATTTACAATCTAAGGGCACAAATTAGCAGGAGAGTGACACAAAGCAATAGCACTATCATATGACCAAGTGATCCATTTAGATCAAAGTCTCTCCCTAACTGCCTGCCTCAGAAAAAAAGAGACATGAATGAGGACTATAATGCAGTTGTTACCACTCTGGGGACTTGAAGTAGGTCACAAGTTTGTTCCCTGGCTCCCAGACCTGCAGACTGGGAGTGTCATGAGGCCAGCACACTCAGCCCCTGGTTGAGGGAGTGCCTCCAACAACAGCTCCTGATTAAATGCCCACTAGGAGAGGTCAGTGCAGCAAGGATCCTGGATGCAGAGAAGTAAGAACTGAAGGGATCCAGGGTTCTGATAAGAGCATGAAGAACAATGCTGTTTGTAGGGATAAGGAGAAAAAGGAGAAACCCAGTAGACATGGGATAAAGAAAAAGGGGGAAAATGGGTGATGAAGAAGGTAAAGAGCTAGAGTAAAGAGGAAGCACTGTCTGCAGAAAAGGTTCTGACCCTGCAGTTCTCATACAAGAGACATCTGATTATTATATTGGGAGTAATGCACCTGTAGGGACAGCAAGCTTGAATCTTTAGGTGCTGAGAACTAACGGGAGAGATGTGAATCATATGACCTACTGGCATATAGGAAAACTGAGTTTCAAATATTCACTCACATGGCAAAACTGATACTAAAAATAAAAGCAATTGCTTTTCTAACTACACCTGGTCTTAATCTGAAAGCCAAAATCAATGTCACTTGCACAGTGCCGTTTGCTGAATGGCTTGTGATCTATCATCTGCTGCTTTGACTAAAAGACACACATACCCATTGTTTAAAATAATAGCCAATCGGCACATTAACTTCAATTTATTGAGACAAAAAGAAGCATATATTGGTATTTGTTTTGAGAAAAATTACTACATCAGCACTGTAGCTTTGTCTTCAGATGGCCCCCAATCATCTCCCTTCTCCACAACCCCTGAAACAATCCCCCGAAGGAGACAGCATTGTTGCCAAATTGTACCGTGAGGGATTTACCAGCTAGTTCCAAAGTTATATCTAGACATGCTACTACAAGCAGCCTCCATTCAGAACGGATACAGAAATGTCCTCTTCCCTGACATTTTACTCACTATATAAAAGGCTTCTACAAAACAATTAGTTTTTTTGTTGGAATTAGACAAGTAAAATCTAGGCCAGAGACATGAACATCTGTCCAAGAAATTACAAACGAACAGTGGTGTTTACTTTTCAGACAGTGTTCCCGTCTAAGCAATTAATCAATAGTAACATGATCTGAGTTTCATTTTTACAGAATCAATTATTAATAGTGGGCTCTGTGCTTGGGAAATCTCAAGGGAGTTTTCAAGACAGGTCTTGCAGCATCCATCACTGACTGGGATGGATTAGGCTCTTTCTGAAGGCTATTATTGTCCTGCTGTAATAAGTGTGATTCTTAGAGGTAGAAGTGAAATAAAATGATAGTGACACCAAGTTACTGTGTCATATCTGTTACACAAAAACAAAAGCAGTTTTCTTTCAAGTTCAAGATTCCCAGTATGTAGAAATGGTGAAGGAAGGTGCCCCCTGGAACCAAATCTCACTTTCCCTTGAGGCCTGGCACTGTGCGGTTTTAAAGGACCCACACTCTTCACAGACATAAGATGGGAAAGCTGCCTCATTTGATTTTCAGAGCAACATCATAGCATTGCTGAAGAGAGTTTTTGCACAAAAGTCTAACAATAAAAGCAACATTTGCAGGACAATTAAAAAAATATTCCTCTTCCCAGCTTTGTCACTAACTCACGATGTGACTGTAGGCTAGTCACTTAAGGCCTGATTTTAGAACAATTTTTAGAGGTGCAGTTTTCTACTTATGACAAGTAGTGACCATACCTCAGCATCGACATGAATTGCCAGGAAAAAGCATGAATGAATCTGAGATATAACATTCTGGGGCCCAAAATATTTCAGGCTCTATGCCCACAAAAATAGAGGCCCAGTTTGAAAATCTGTTATCCTTGCAAGCTTCAGTTTACGCATCCATAAAAATTAGGCTAACACTACACACCCACAGTACCTCAAAAGGGGACTTATGTGACAATTAGTTTATGCTTGCAAAGCATGTTGGTTACTTCTACTGAAAGACATCATATTTTATATACATATATGACATCCCACAGTGCAGTGAGCCATTCCTTCTATTCATCTTTCTAGTAGTGATTCATACTCAGTACTCACAGAAGTTAGCTGTGCTGTCCTCTGAATGGAATAGGCATGGTTTAAGGAAGCATCTATTAGTCATCCTCATGAAGAAGTTTTGAGAGAAACAACTAAACAGAATAGGATAACGTCAAAACATTACATATTTGAATAGATAACTCTATACAAACGCACACATTCATCTCCTCCACCAAATGGGTGCACTCATTTTCTTTGCTAACCGGACTGACAACATTACCAATGACAGCATTGTCTGAAAAGGAAATTCAATTCTCAGGAGAAGTTGCATACATACAATTCCATGAAGCTGTCCTAATTTGCCCTGTGAGAAAAGCAGAATATAGGAAATACAAAGGCAGTTTAAAGCCCTTTTCTCCACATTTTCCCCCTATCCAAATGCAGGAATGGAATAACAGAGTCCCATTGTGTCTGATTATTTGTGTTTCATCAAAGGTCTCTCTCTGTTATTTTCCTTGTGTTTTCAGGTGTTCATCTCTGATTAGATCGTTACATTGAGCACTCTGTTTACTGATGCATGTGTAGTGATTATATGATTGCATTAATAATTAATAGGTGTCCTAAGATCTTCTGCTTGCTTTCCCTCCAAAACAGTTGCTCTTGTAAATTCAGAGTGATTCTATTGGTCCTTGGGCATTGTGGACATTAAATTATTGATGAACAAGATACCTGGAATGGTGGTCTGATGCCTTGGTTTGATTCTTCAGGGTGATTAATTTGCTCAGAATGTTTATAGTAGTTTTTATGGCCCTGAGTTTCCTTGGTTTCTGTAGGTGAAAGATTTATAATACCTCTTCTATGTTTGGAGAAATACTGATAATCAGGTACATGGTACTGAATGTTACAAATCAGTGAGAGACTGCCTTATTTAAATTCCTTCTTCCTGTCTAAAATTTGCTTCAGCAGAGAAGAGTAAGAATAATGTAGTGTGTCCATATGAAGTCTAAACCTTCCTTTATGTTGCTATATGACTATAGGTAACAGCTAGTTTATTTTTCTGAAAAACCCACTCAATCATAAATCTGGAGAAATCTAATGCATAATGTATGTATTTATAGGTATTGCCATACCAGATCAGGTCAGGTCAGTGGTCCATCTGATTTTGTACCCAGTCTTCAACTGTGGCCAGTACCAGATGCTTTAGAGGAAACTGTACTGCATGAACCTACCATGGGTGTTATTTCTTCAAGATTGCCTTGTACTTTTGCTGTATGCATTGAAGTTAAATAAGCAAAAACAATCTGATCAGAGATTTATAAACAATAATTATGCTTAGTAAAAATGGTCTCACAAATACTGACCCGGCACATATTTATTACAGTTATTTCTGACAATACCTTGTAATTTAAATCAGCAGGCACAATTAATAAGGTTTAAACAGGACTCCCCATGGCGCCAAGTCTGTGCTAACCACAAAGCAGAAGACTTTTCAATATAAAATCGCTTCACTATTACCCAGCGCCTCTGAACTTCATACAATTTTTTCCATGTAACACAGGCCTTGTTTTAACACATGATCATTCTAGCTCCTAAAGAATCAAACTTATAGGGTTAGAGCAGGAGGGTATAGATTAATCAAATCTAGTCTAGTCTATAGATGAAACCAGTTAAATGTTTGCATGACTTGACAAGCTCACCAAGCTGTGGCAGTGCATGTAGAGAGGGCTTTTTCTGCAATAGCCAGTCAGTAAAGAGACCTGCACATGGCAATCACGTTAGGGTTCTTGTATTGGAAATCTCATTCTCTCTTTTGATATAGAAAGAGTGCACATACACATCTACACACGATGTTTAAAAAAGTAAGGTGAAAATAAATCAAGGACAAAAATGCTTCACTACCACTGTTGCTTCCATTCAACTATGGAGCAAGCTGCTGCTAGCATCAAGGGACTGGAACATTTGCCAGCAAGGGCAGTCAAACAGATTATATGCCTAGTCTAACCTTACCAGCTCACAGTTGTCTAGCATGGAGAAGGGTGACCAAGATCATGACTTCAGCAGTAACATGCTTCAATAAAACATGTCCCATCTAGATTATGAACAAAAAGAGACATTAGAACTCAGATGTCACTTATGCTAGTGTGACTGGCTAGACTTGTAGTGTAGATGGAGTCTATGAAAAACAAATGAAGAGGAAAAGGTATATCCACTTCCTCTTGAAATGATAGAATATATGGAATCAGATTCTCCTATGCCTTGCATTTTGTGCAGCCATTCACTCATGCACAAAGTGTAAAATTACACAGTTCTGAGTGGGTACTATTTTACACAGAAGCTTGACTACATAAACTGCAAGACTGAAGAATCAAGCCTTTAGAATGTTAAACAGAGATGGGATTAAATCAGAAGTTTCAGATCTAGACTTCCATAAAGTTTTGGAATATTTGGGTCTTTGGTTCTGGTTTTGGCCCATCTGAAACGTCAAAATGCAAAAACAGTTGACACTTTGATCTACAAAAAGATCATACCAGAATTTAGCTATAACCTCATACACTTTTCTATCAGCGTTTATGCATTGCTCCATCACTGTACCTATTCTTAGTTTCACAGCTTCCTCCATTCAATGGAATCTCCCTTTTTGGCTTTTTACCCTGAAATTGTATCCCTAGGCAGGAGGAAAGATCTGCCATCCACTGCATAGGGAAGTAGAGAAGAGCAGGATCAAGACCTTCTTTAAGCAGACATGACACGATTTAAAACAAAAAAACAAAACAAAAAAAACCCAAACAATTTACTTACTTGTAACTGTTGTTCAGAGATGTGGGTGCAAAAATGTAGTCAATTCAGTGTGTGTGCACTCAGCATGCCAGAGCTGGAAATGTTTTAAGCAGCAGTACCCATTACCCCTTCTCATGACCCCGCCTGAGGCTATATAAAAGACTGATGCTGCTCACATCTACATCAGCTCCTTCGCACCAGCTAGTGGCCTAAAACGCTGATGCAGAGAGGATAACAGGTTGATCATGGACTACATGTCCGCACCCACATGACAAAAGGACAAACAGTTATAATATGGGTAAGTAAATATTCTCTCATTCAAGTGGATGCAGATGTGTTTCCTCCTCAAGTGAAGTATGACTTTACCAAAGTTTGCACCTTCTCTTCAAGCTGTTGTGATAACATAGTAATGTGTGAATGAATATATGTATGTACAAATGTATATAGGAACAGGCAGCAGCCCTGTAAGCGCTCAGACTATTTAGAGAAGCTACAGGCATCACTTGAGCTTTCATTGAGTGGGCAGAGAGATGTTGCAGAAGTGGAGTATTGGCCACATCATAAGCAGTGGTAATAGAGGAGGTGATCCACCTACAGACTGCCTGGGTTGACAGTGGACTCTTCATCCTATCCTCAAACAAAAAAAGTCAAGGAGACCATTTAAACAACTACCTCTATGAAAAAGGCCAATGCTCTTCTTGCAACAAAGGTATGTAAAACGGTCTTCTTCCTCATTGGCATGCAGGTTCAGAAAGAACAATCGGTAGGTATACCATCTTATGAAGGTGGAAAGCTAATAGTATTTCAGCTAAAAAATTTTGTGTGAGGCCTCAAAGCCATCTTGTCCTTAATAACAGAGTACAGAAGGCCTACCTACTAACACTTGCAGCTTGCCAACTCTCCTCACAAATGTGATGGCGATAAGGAAGGCCACCTTCCAGGACAAAGGTGCCCAAGAGCAAGTAGCCAAAAGGTTCAAATGGAGGTCCCATGAGAGTGGTAACACTATGTTAAAGTGTTTTCATGCTTTTGCAGGTAGAAACAAAATTCACTTGAGAAACTTTGTAGCCATAAGATAGTGCTTCCCAATTTCCCCCAATTGGAAAGAAAGGGCCAGAAGACTTCATATTCCAAAATGTCATGGACACTCACCCTCACTGGCTGAATTCTTTGAGCAGAAGCCCAACTGAAAAATGCTTCCACTTAGCTAACTAGATGTATCTAGTTGATTGTTTCCTACTGGTAAGTAAAACATCTTGGAATGTTACAGAGCAGCTCCTCTCTTCCTGATCTAGGCATTGAGAAGCCAAGTGAACAGGTGCAGGCTGTTGAGGTCTGGATGTAGGATCTGTCCATGATGCTGCAAAAGCAGGCTGGAAGAAGAGGTAGAGGTCATGGAAGTTCCACTGAGAAGCAGAAAAGGCCTAAATACCAACTTGCCTTGATCAAGCTGGATGATTAGAATCATCTTGGCACAATCCTGCTTCACTTTAAGGATGACTTGTGGGTGAGCAGAAATCAGGGGAAAGGCATATAATTGGCCTGGTCCCCAATGCAACAGAAAGGCATTGGTCAATGAGCAGAGACTGGGTCCTGCCCCAAGAACAAAACTGGCGGCAATTATTGCTGTCTTTTGTAGCCAAAAAGTTGATAGATAGGATGCCCTATACCTAGAAAACAGATCTCTGCCTACTATTCCTGAAGGATAATTAATTATTGAAAGAAAACTTCCTGCTGGTTTGAGAACCAGGTAAGTGAGCTGCCAGAGGGGTGATGTTCTGCTGATACAAAAGTTTCAGAGGCTCATTATGTCCTGACAGAGTTGTATGGACTGGGCCCTTCCATTTCTGATTAGAAAATGCATGGTAGTTGTACCGTCAATCACAATCTGGACTGATGAGTCCTTGATGAGAGGAAGGCAGGCCTGGCATACTTTATAGATTGCCAATAGCTCCAGGACACTGATATGAAGCCTCCCTTCCTGGTATTTCCATATCCTTTCGGACTCATGAACCATCCATGTGAGCATCTTAGCCTAATGTAGAAGTGTTAGTTATAAGTATCCTAGTTGGAAGGAGATAGGAAAAGGGGTTCCCAGCTCATACAGTCTCCTGGTCCATTCGCTACTCCAGAGTAAGACTACAGGAGGAACTTGGACAAGCTTGTCCAGATGTCTGCTTGGTTGGGAAACCAACTTTAGCCAGGTTTGTAGAAGTTGAAGATGCAGTCTTGAATGCATGGTCATGTATGTACGTGCAACCATGTGACCTACCAACGTGAGACATGCTCTGGCCATAATGGACAGGTGAAACGTGAGGGACACACAGATCATAAATAGCCCAAAACCTCTTAAGGAAGAAAGGCCCTCTCTACTATAGAGTCAAGCAAAGTGCCAATGAATTTCAGCCTCTTCGTGGGCACTAATGTGGACTTTTGTTCAACATGAGCCCTAGCCAAAGAGATAGAGAACAAACTGGAGCTGATCAAGGACCATATGAAGGGACGTGCCCTGGATGAGCCAATCATCTAGTAAGGGAAGATATGTATCCCAAGCCTTCTCAAGAAGGCTACCACTACCGCCATGCTTTTCATGAACATATGAGGAGCTGACAATTGGTCAAAGGGAAGAATGTTGTATTGATAATGTCTCCCCACTACGGTAAATCTGAGAAACTTTCTGTGACTTGGTATCACTGACAAGGCAGTAAGCATTGCAAAGATTGAGGGCAGCAAACCAATTGTTCCAATACAGAGAGGGGAGGATAGATGTCAGGGAACCATGTAGAATTTCACATATTTAGCAAACTTGTTGGGATTGCAAAGATTCAATATCAGCTTACCTGGGTGGGTAGAAAGGATGTCTCTAGTACTGCTGGGAGTACTGGGTTGTGTGTCTTTTCTTGGACACAGGGGCATAAACTCTTAAGTGGCAGGTTGCTTGGGAATGAATGCAATGTTTCATCAGTTTTATCTGGAAACAGAAGATGCCCAAAGCGAAGGTCTTCTATAGTCCGTTGTATGCTGGAGACTATCCTAGTGTTACATAGCCACAAAACTCTTCTCATTATCTTTGCAGAGGTCCTAGCCCTAGAGCAACCAGCTGCAACATACAGCACAGACTGAAGAGATGTCTTTGTGACTAGATGGTTCTCTGCCAAAAAGTCTGAATTCTTCCCTGGAGTCCTCAGGGAGTTTATCTGTAAATGTTGACAAAGTCTCCGAGCTACAAAACTCACACTTAGCTAACAGCACCTGCGAATTAGCTATTTGCATTTGCAAAGATGACTTAGAATAAATCTTTCTGCCCAAAGTACTCATTCTTTTCAGTTCTTTCTTTGGGGCTGATTTGAACCTCTCTTGCATTGACCTCTCATTGGCACCATGACTACCAGGAAATTTGGAGCCAGTGAGAGTAAGACATTTGAATCCCTGGGCAAATACACTGTTGCATCTGTCACGGCATTTGGCTATGAGAGCCAACAAAGCAGTGTATTCTAGAATGCTTTCTCTGACTCTAAAAGCATCTCATTAACCAGGAGGAATACCCTTCCTGAGATTGCACCTTGAAAAATGTCCAACAGTTTGTGGCTATTCTGTAAATATCATGTTGAATACTGAACACAGAGGCCATTCTTCTAAGCACATCCTGACTGTATTTAAAACCCTCTGGGACTGGCAAGAGTGAGCCTGGGACCACTGACTCCTGTGTGGAGGGAGAGAATAAATTGACCAGAGATGAAGTAGCCTCCTGAAACAGAGCTGTTCCTCCAACATGGCTCATCTTGTTGGGTTGGTTGTTCAGTAGGGAGAGCTTCTATTTGCTCTTCCAGTACATGAGGCCCTGATGTGGACCTTCTCCTGAAACAGGGCGAAGATCAAGTGAAGGATGTAGGAGTCATCCAAGGTTTCTACATTGTTACAACCTGAATGAGGGCAGTCTGACCTAGTGGTCAGAGGAGGAAATAAGGAGGCAAGCAGGGTAAGGTTACCAGGAGGTCAGATTCAGGCAGTAGGAGCAAGTAGTGCAAGGAAAGCAGTCCTAAGCAGGAGAAACTCAGTTGCACCGACAACTTCCTGTTTCTGTGTTTGGTTTAAACACAAGACTGAAACACCTCCTTGGTGAGACGTTCAAGTCCAAGAGCCTGTCTGAGGTCTTCAGCACAACAGCAGCTGACTGCACGCAGAGCGATCCCACACAGGTACAAAGGTAGGCCTCATGGCTTGTTCCAGGAGATGGTGCATGAAGTGCAAATCCCTAAAAATGTCTTGGAGTGACAAATGCTACACCTCTCCATGGTATATTCTTCATGAAGACACAGCACACAATATGTGTGAGGGTCATTATTAGGAACAGATGCCCCTCACAAAGGGCAGTGCTTGAAACCCAGAGAGCACCGCATACCCCTGGTGCTCAGCACCACCACCAAGCTACACTAGAAATAAAAATCATACAGAAAACTTATCTAATGGGTGCTAACTAATAATAAACAGTTATTTACCAATTTAATGGACGTTAAGAGCTATCTACGTAGCCAAAAAAAAAAAAAATAAGAAACACATGAGAAGTTCTAACTAAGGTCAAGTGGTAAGAAGGGACTGAGGGGGAGTCAGAGTGGCATCAGCCTTATATAGCCTTGGAGGAGCCACGAAGAGGCTCAGGGCATGTGCATGGCCCTGATGAATGCTACTCAAGTGCACTGGCTATACTCACACCTGAGTGGAATTCAGGTCTGCATCCATTCAAAGCAAAACAAGCATAGATTTAAAACTTACAAAGGATCTACAGATATCCTGACACCAGATACAAGGGGAATATTTCTATCAGCACTATCATGATAAACTGTTTGCCTGAGTGCAAGTCAGCATAATTTTGTGCAAGGATTTTGTGTTTAAAAGAGAAAACAAGATCAAAAGCACAATAATCAGCACTACCATGTGTTTTCTGCTCCCATAAAAATGGGGCCAGGACTTCACTGTCCAAGATTTCAGAGTTCTGGTGGCTAGCAAGAACACAAAACATTTTACAGTTCCTCCTGGAAGCAGGAGGAAAAGTTGTGTTGATTCCATCTCTGAGTAAAAACAGCTTGCCATCCCTCAGGTGACCACACAAGCAATCTCTCCATCACACAGGGAAGGTTTATGTACTGTTGTGCCAACCTGAACAAGGTGAGCACAAAGCAAGGCGTGGGTAGAAGGGAGGTTATCTGTCTGAAGGGAAGTTGCTTGAATCATTTTCACTTCCTCCATTCTTTCCTGAGATAAACTGACTTTCAATCTCTCAGTTGGAAGCTGCCTGAGAGCTTTCCCTGCTGCAGGTGCGTCATGCAGGTGTACACACATGCAGATGAAGGTACGATGCTTGCAAAATGGCTGGTAGTTAGCAGCAGCTCAGGCTGGCTTGGCTGTTGCTTTCTGGGGTCTCCAGTGAGTTTCCTTCTAGTTCTGTAATGAGGAAACCAAAAGGTTATAGAATTATTCCATGTAGGATCAGCTTCCTGTAATAAAGATGACAGACTTGTGCAACCATATAGAAGAACCAAGACAGACAGACAATGAGGTCAGTGCCATTGCGCTGGTATAAGTGAGGCAGAATTTGGCCCTCAAGAAACTCCCCCACTTCCACAAACTTGTAAGTGATTAAAGCAGAGAGAGAGAGCGAGAGCAAGCAAAGCTGAACATACTGATGAGGTTTCCTGCTCCAATCTGGGCCATGCGACCATTGCTCTTCTCCAGCTCCTTCAGCATGGACTGTTCAAAGGCCAAGGCAGCAACTCGGGAAAAAAACTCCTTTACATTTTCTCCTAGGAAACAGAAAGGAAACACCATATTTTACAGCCCCACCACCATGCATGATCAAATATACAAACACAAGTCACAGCACAAACTGGAAAGAAAATTGATAGCATGTCACCTAAAAGTGCCTCCCATACAGTGACAGTACACCCTGAAGCCCCACCACCCCATAGCAACATTTTCTCATTCTCTCTTTCAACTACACATACAAATATACTTTTCAGGAGCAACAGAAGGAAGTTAAAGTGCAGTATAACTTCCTATGCCCCCATTTGAGCATGCACACACAAGCAAGCACTTGTGCACCATCCTCTATGAATAAATCCAGACAACACCAATGCACATTTCTGCAAACATGACTGTACAAATGCTCATACATAGTTATTTAGAGCCATTTAGAAACATACATCCTCAATCACATATACTGTGCACATGACCAAATAAACTGGGGTGAACAGCCAGGGGAAGGAACTTGATACCCCCTTTCCTAGCACGTGGCACTGGCGACAGTCAGTCTCCAGTGCAGCGACTGACCTGTTTTGGCTGAAACAGACCAGTATTCAGCTTGCATCTCATTGGCAAAGCGGATGGCATCCAGTTCTGTCCGCTCACATGCGGCACCTGACTGAATAAAACAGCAGGGAATCACTTCATAGCATAAAGCAGGCACAATACTCCTAGCTTAGAGTGTATCTGGGGTAACAGTAACACAGAGATGCTACCAGTCCCTACATTGAGAGACTTCCAGCTTTCACAGTGGTTTGTCCTTTTTTCTGGTCTTGCCTTGGAGCTTGTACACCAGGCTGTCCCATTTATTAAGACAGAACTGGTGAAAGAAAATAGCAGGATAGATATTTGATTGGGGGGGGGGGGGAAGAGAATCACATAGGACTTCTTTTTAAATACCATTCTCCCTCTGTATGTCACAGAGGTGAAGCATCAGCTATCAGGAGTGAACACATCAACAATATGGTAGTCTAGAGAGCTATCAGAATGCTGTCTTCAATTGCTTATTACTATTATTATTTGTATTACCATAGCAGTGAGGAGCCCTGCTCATGAACCAGGAATCCACTGTGTTAGATGCTGTACAAACATAGAAAAGAAATGGTCTCTAAACTTTTTGCACTATATAAATCAACACAGAAAATTACAGGAGCCACCAACAATAAGGCATTAGTAATGTTGATGATCCTTTCTCCTTGCTCTTCCTCCTCTATCTGTCTCACGTTGCTCTCCTGATTTCACTCCTCTGCCTAATCCTTTTGTTTTTGCTGTTCTCTGTTAACGTCACATCTTCCCCCCACTTTTTTGCTCTTGCCAGTCTTTTTCCTCTTAATCTGCTTTTCTGTTATTGCCTTATTTTTCTTTCCCTTCTATTTATTTTTAATTTCTTGTAACTTTATTTTCATTTTAAAAGACTTTTCATCCATAGATTTGCTCTCTATGGTCAACAGGCTGCAGATAGAAGTTGACTAGTATTGTGCAATCCTAAACCCCAAGGCTGCAAAATGCTTAAATTAAATGTGTGTAATCCCAATAAATAATGAAACTACTCAAATGTTTAAAGGTAAGTATTTGCATAAGCAGCTGCAGGATCAGGACACAAGTCAGTTTCCCATTGCAGCTTGCTCCATGTATTAAGTGCTTCTCACTGCTGCAGCCGCTGTTCACTGGCTGACAATTACCCAAAGTGCATCTGGGAGAGTGATAGATGATCAGCAAGCATGTTAAGAGTATTATTAGATGGTGAGTCTAATAGTCAGCCTGTTGTACCTGCTGACATCTTTCTAGTTTTAATCCAATATTCTCCCTCCACACAAGGTGATAGCTCCCAATGTTTCTCTGAGTCCCATGACAGCCTTCTCCAGGAGCACAGCTAATGCCACTTTGTCTTAGCCCCACATAGAGGTACTGTTTACAAAATATTTGATGAGAAGAGAGAATCCACCATGAAGCTTCTGCTGCTGCTGGCATCATTTGCATGTCTGTACTTCTGCTTTAGGCCCTCTGATTCCTCCCAGCTTAAAGAGATCACATGGGATTTTGAAGGGAATTTCCCACTACAACCATGGCAGAATTTGGAAATACGTTCCAAAGAAATGGAAAGGGCTACTAGTGGGCAACCCTGTAAGTTGTGGGGGAATGAATACAGTTTATGAAGATGACCCCCAGCCTCCAGCAATACCCAGAACCCCACTTCTAATAATATTATTATTATTACATAAAAGTCAAAAAAAAGTTACCCACCTGTAACTGACAGAGAAGAATGAATCAGCATCTGTTTCCTGAAAAATGCTGGTCCTCCAAAAGCCTTAGGACTGCTCTTGCTCTCCACCCAGAAAAAAAGTCCCACATTCCTCCCAACAGAATTACTTCTTACTTCCAGTTCCATCTGATCCCAGCTCTTGCATTCCCAGACCTCTCAAACCTGTTTAACTTTTTTCTGCTGCATACAATAGGCCTGATACACCCCAGAAGATTTTAAGAGCTTCTCATATTGTATAGGAGAAAAGGCTTCTGGGGTGCATTAGCACTGCTTCAGACAGCGAAAGAACTGATGGAAAATAAGTGGGCTAAGGTTTGCTCTAGGGATATGAGTAGCACTGCAGGCAGCAACTGAAAGGAAATATAGCTGAACAGTAGGAAGAAGGTGTTTAATTTTGGATCTTTAAGCTTTGATGTAGTGGAGGCTAGTGAAAGAGAAACTCAAGTCTGAAGGGACCAATTGCTCCCTCTTCCCTTTGCAAATGATGCTCTCAAAGAACCAAGGAGTGGGGACATACCTGAGCTTTTGAACCTGTTTTCTACATAGCAGTCTTTAGGGGTGCTACCATGGCACTGAATTGCCTAAGATCTTAAACTTTGCTATGAGACTTCAGGGGTGTTTGGTAAAGCTGTGCCTCCAACAGATTAGGGAGTGTTTTGGTGACCTCCGCACTCTAGAAAACGTTCACTCTGTTCCATTCTGTAAAGCTCATGCTCCAGGTCTCCATGACCTGTTTGCTTTGGTCATGGTACAGTTTGTTTCTCAAGATCTTTGCAGGAGTTGTCACATGTTGTGGGGACTCAATATCTGGACTTAATTTCAAATGGAAACTAATTGGAGGGGGCCAGGGGAGAGATTTATAAACTGCCTTGTCCTACTTACCACTAAATCTTTCTTTGTTCCAACCAGAAAGATGAAGCTGGACTCTGGGTCATTCTCCCTCAATGCATCCTCCAGCCACTGCCTAAAATACAGAGCAGGAGGGATAACAGGTAAGATGTAATTAGAGGGGGAGAAAGAGGGTAAGGAGGAGTGAAAAAGATGGAGGCCTATGGGGAAAGACAAAGAAACCAACAAGAAGAATGAGAGAAGAGGAAGATGCCGATGTGTCTTCTGCCTTTCCCACTAGAGAATAAATGACTTGGAACCTATTCCAGCGCCTCTGGATACACACCTACCATCCTATGAAAGTAGTTCTTGATTCAGCCAACCCTACTCACTTTAGAATGCAAGTTCAACAATGATCAGAGCCCCTAGAAAAGGAATGTAAAGGTGCCATGCTATTCACACACAACAAGGGATGGGGTCCAAAGCAATGGTGACACTGCACAGAAACCAGGAACAAGACACAAGAATAGGAAGAGAGAATGGGAAGCAGAGGTAGAATGAAAAAGATGAATGATGAAACAGAGAAGAGTGAGCAAAGGAAAGTGAGAAACTCTCAGAGGTGCAAGAATCTACTCAGCCAAATAATGGAAGCGATTACTATGAAGACTGTTTGATTCTTATCTTGCACCAGCTTCACATCTGGTAAATGCTGCTTACTTCAGTGGCATTGTCTTTGATTTACACCAATGTAAGTGAAAAAATTAGGCCCACAGACTTCAACCTTCTTTTACTAAGCAGAGACATTTTAATAAAATGATATTTATACATACTGTAGAGACCACAGTACAGAAGACCAATCTGTGAAAGCCAGTCTCTCCAGCATCCCAGTCCCTCCCTTATACAGCCCACATTTTGCTTTAAATATATGTACCAGAATCTCTTCTATCAGAATCATCACTACAGACAGCACTGGAGTAAGAAAATGCTGTTTGGTCAATAAAGAGCCTATGAAATAAGTAACATTTGAAACACTAAATTATTTGAACACATTGGCTAAATCCACCCTTGATTTTTCTGGCTCCGTAAGATACCTGTACAGCAATTTTAGGCCCACTAAATCTTAATTCCCAGTTCAGTTTTATGCTGGAGACCTTTTACTAGAATATCAAAGACATTGCCAGGACTTACTTTGTGTGATCCAAAGTCTGGATATCAGCCAGATCAAACACTGTTATTATAACTGCAATAAAAACAGCACAGAAAAAATGATTAAATGAGACAGTGGAGTAGAAATTTTACTGGTTCAACCCAGCTCCTGAAGCAGTGAGAACAATTAATTTGATCCTGACTGTGAAGTGCTTTCTGACTTACTCACCCTCTGCTCCTCTGTAGTAAGCAGATGCAATGCACTTGAACTTTTCCTGACCTGCTGTGTCCCATCTGTGCAGGAAGAAAAGACGTTTCAGGTCAATCAAACCCAATGCAACCTAAGCAAACACACAAATGAAGCAACAGACTGGTACAAGTTGGAGAAGAATGTGATACCAGAGAAGTGTTACCATCTGGAATATGTTACCTATCAAGCACTCACTGATAGATATCCTGTAATACACCATTATTTTAAGGAAGACATTTTAACCCTGTATTTGCTATCCTCATAACAGACACACCACTATAGGCATTGGGAAAGTCATTTAAGCCCAGAGCCACAAAGGGACTTAGGTATTGAAGAGCATTGCAGCATCTAACTTTTAGGTGCACAGAAAAATCACAGTAACACTATTGTGAGCTTCAAAACTGAAGTTACCCCTAGGCTCCCTATACTCTCTCTGACTCAGTGACTTTAAATATTTATCCACAGTGGAAAAGTCATTGAGAGAGAAAGATTCAGTAGCCCAGTGGCAACCAAAGGAGGTGGGAGACCCAGGATCCAATCCCCCTGCTCCAATCACTGTTTAATTTTTTATCTAAACTGGAACAGCTTCAGCAGGAGAGATTGAAGGAGCCCCAAAGCCCAGTGGTGACAGCACTCTCCTGAGAAAGCACCACCTGTTTAAAACCTTTTTCCTCCTTCAGGCACATGTACTAACCATTGAGCTAACAGTTATAAGGTGGAAAGCACCAGTTCCTCCTCCAGCAAAACTCTGAATGGGAACTTATATAATAGGTGATCACTGAGTAAGCCTAGCAGATTGGACCCTGCATATGACTTAGGCAGACAAAAACCTAGCTTCCCCCAGTTTATAGACTGCTCTGGGGATTAGGCAGGAGATAGTCAACCGGACACTTAGAATGAGGTAGAAGTGTGCATGTCCAGAGGCAGAAACTTAGGTACTGAGGGAGCTTTTGCCCGGAAAACATTCGTGCCAAGTGAGTTTAGGCACCTACAGGATTTGGCAAGAGTTTTGTAAATCACGTTGGAGCCCAAACTGACATCTGCAAATGGGACTTAAGCACCTAAGTATCTTTGTGGATCTGGGCCTTAGTGCCTGATTCTACACCACTGGGAGCTTTGCCAACTGACTTCAATGGATGCAGAAGCAAAGCCCTAATCTCATAAAACCAAATTCTGTGCTTGTTTACACTCATGTACTCCCACTGACGGCAATGGAGCAGCACAGATGTAACCATGGATAGAATTCGCTGTTTTCGGCTTACATCCATTTTACCAGAAAATTGAGTAAAAAGAAAGAATTCAAGTTAAAAAAAAAAAAAAAAAATCAGACAGCACCTAAGGTGAGTGTGGGTTACACAATTATAAAACTTTCAAAGACAAAGAACCCAACAGATTGAAGTTTATACTAAAATCTTCAAATTCCTTAGTGCCCGAGGACAGCAGGTGTTCCTCAGACTGCACTATGTTGTGTGGCATATAAATGAAAGATTTTGATATCACTAAAAATGTGTAGCAATTCAATATCTTTTCAAACTGTACTCATATAAGAAAGAAAATAGCAGGTACTACCATGTTCAAACTTACATCTGGAGATTATATGGCACTCCAGCTATTTCAAACCGCTCAATTTCAAAATCTACTCCAATAGTTGCCTTGTAGTCTCGGTCAAAAGTATCTTTACAAAATCTGCAATGAAAAAAGTAGCAAGAGAAAGCTAATAGCATGATGTTGTACAAGGTGTTAAATAGGGAGGAGTTAAATAATCGTGGACCTGAAGATTGATTCAGTGGCATTGTATTTCAAAAATATTTACCAAATCAATGAGGAATAAATTGATAATGAAGAGGGTAGTTACTGTGAGGAAGAATAAAGTAAATGAAACATGAAAGAAAAACGATTGTGGCCATTTCCAAAGGTATGTCTACACTGCAACTGGGAGCAAGCCTCACAACCTGGGTACACAGACTTGTACTAGCAGACCTTGAGCCAGCATGCTAAGAATAGTAGTGTGGATGTTGTGGCTTCAACCAGAGACTTGGGCTAGCTACCCGAGCTCAGACCCAAAGGGTTGGGTGGCCTGGAGAGCCTGTATTACCTCCTTAGCTGCACCGTCCATACTGCTATTTAAGTCCTGGTCACAGAGTGAGTCTGTCTACCCGTACTGGGATGACTCCCAAGACCAGAGAAAAATCAGAAAAAAGTACTTCTGGACTATCAAAGATTAAAATCATGGAATGCTATATTTATGAGGAATATCTGCTAGGTGGCAAATACAGATGAATATGTATGAAGTTAAGTAGAAAAAAATTATCCAAAAGGGTGAGAAATCATCCACAATCAACTTCTTACCATTATGGAGGAACCGATTGAAACTGTGAGGATAATGGGGACGCTATAGTGATAACAAGCTATTTAAATTCCATATCTTGACACTGATCACATTGTGAAGTATAGGACTGGCCTTAGGATTTTTGGGAAGAAACGGTTAAATTAATGCTTTGGGATCTTCATACTTAACTGACTCAATTTACACACAAGGATGTGAGAGGAATCTCTGGGTTCCCCACAATCTCCTGCAGAAGTAGTAGACTGAGCTGCTTGTACTAGGGTCAGTAAATAGGCAGGATCTTTTAAAAATGTTTTAAGGACCAATTCTCCAAATAAAACTGAGAATCTTAGGGCCATTCTAGCCACCAAATGGGTGTTCGTGCATTTTGATTAATTTTGCAGTCTTTAGAATAGTCTTTCCAAAGGAAGTATTGAAACTCCCATATCTTGGATCATTTAAAACGAGAGTGGTCAAAATACTTGAGAATATATTATAAGGAATAATCCTGCACTGCTCAGAAGGACTGATCAAGGTGCTAACGGGGATTTTCTATGATGCTGTTCTGAATTTCAGTGCCTCTCACTGTAGGTTTTCTGGTTTTCCTTCAGTTTAATGCCCAAAAACCAGCTTGAGACAGACAACATGGGGTACTATGATCAGCAGAGGGATGAATAAAAATACTTGTCAACATTTTTATTATTGATTTAGTAGAAAATTGAAAACCTTTACTACAATGAGACAATCATCCTCAAAACAAATGGTAAAGGAATGGAGAGTCTAACACGCAGAGAAATTGCTATACATTTAAACAGCAAATGCAATCTGCTGAGACATATTGTACCTGTTGATGAGGCTGGTTTTCCCAACGTACAGGTCTCCTACCACAACCACTTTGGATATTTTCAGCCTGTAACAAAATATTTCAGTATTGTTCAATACTGTTAATATCAGTTTCAATATTCTTTCTATATATGATGATTTAGGCTCTTATTCTGCAAGTTGTAATGCACAGACAGAGTACTGTGCTTTTGCAGAACATGTGCAGAGCTACAAGAGTCTGCCCAAACACAATCAACTGCAGTATCAGAACCTGAATTTGCAATTGCAAAAAGGAGCATCCTGAATTTGCAATTGCAAAAAAGGTGTTGATACCATGAATAGAGAGAGATACATAGTACTTCTTACATTTTACAGTTTTTCTTCGATTGTAAATTCTTTGGGGCAGAGACTCTCACTTACTAAGAATGCTTGTATGTGAGAGTGCAGGTGTGAGAATATGTACATAAGGGCCTACAAGAATCTGTGCAATGTGAACATGTGGCAATGTGAACGCTCGATCCTGCTGCCACTAAAAATCAATAGCAAGACTCATTGACTTGAACGGCACAGGATCAGGCCCTATGGACCTGAACAAGCAGCTATCTGATAATGACTAATCTACTGAGAGATTTATCTCTGGAGAAAACACAGTGTTTAGTGCCAAAAGATTTCCTGACTATTTGGAATAGTATTAATCTGAGGCTAGCTTCAAATAATCCTCTTTGCTCTGGATCCTCCCACAGAAAGCAGCAGATGGGCTTTAAGTGACTCAAGCTGCACTCTTAAAATTGTAATTTAGGAGCTGCAGTCTTTTAGGAGCTACAGGTGACTGGGTAAATAGGACTGTATTCAATGAACTAATATCTAAATAATTTAGCGTCTCCTGTGTGCATGCTACAGTAATCTCTTAATGGATTTACTAGTTCTATACGTACTTTTTAAAGAAGAAACAAATCTTTTATTTAACAATATATCACATTATATCATGGCTCCATGAAATTCTGATTCCTGATTATTAACTGCTGATGATAAAGCAGCTAAATTAATGCAAAAGGAATCAAAAGAAGAATATAACTGTTTGGGTGTGTGACTTTCATTAACTCATAGTAGAACAAAATACTCTGGGGTCAAACATTGAGGGAACAGAAATCTAAAGAAAGGTCCACCAGCCACTGAATTGCTCAGACTATCCTGTTGCATGCAAGGAAAAATATTCCATATAATTAAAAATAATAGGAAAGGAAGATAACAGCAGTTCATGACAAGCAGCACTCTTGTTTTGCATATACTGAGTCAAACCATCAGCTGTCTGCCAAGAGGCTGCATAAGAATGGTCCTATCTAGTGACCATTGAAAAGAGAGGGCTTTATTTTATTAAGGAGACAAAACAGAAACCCTTTCAGCCATTTATTATGGCCAGATTAAATTAAATGGGGGAGTTGCTGTACTTCTTGTAAAAGCAATAATGTCTGGGTTACAGATAAGAATATTTCTGTTGTAAATAATGTTTTGTCAGCATGCTGAAGATTCAGAAAATAGTCCTGGTACTTGCAACAGATGTGCAACAAAGAAAAACTAGCATTAAAGGGCCATACTATCCTCTTATATCCTCAGTTTTTAAGCAAGACTCCCCAGTAAGATGAATGAGGAGTTTTTCTGGGAAACAGAGGGAACTCCATTGGACAATTATTGTCAATCATGGCTGAGAATTCCAGTACAGACAGAGCAAGCGGCCTAAAATACATGATGAGGGAAGGGGGTGAAGTGAGGCTACGATACTGAGGAAGTGGATATAAATAAGAACTTAAAATAATTTTTAAAATGTACAGGCCAGTTTATTACGGAGACTCACCCAACTGTCCCAGTGTTGCGCTGCTGACAGGCACTCCTGACCTGTGCATGGAAGTGGTTTTTGAACTGGAGACAGGCCTCTGGCGTGTACCACTGCAGATAATACAGAGCAGTCACTTGAATGTATTGTGTGATAAAAATCTAACATGTAAGGAGTCCAGCCAGCCAGGAAAAAATTAACAAGGTGATGACTTCGAAGCTCTCATCAAGGACAGGCATGGGAGAAAGATTCCCTGGATTAACAGGCAATAAGGCTACATAATATGTGGACTTGTCTACACATGAAAATTAATCTGGAATAAAACAGGGTGTGAATTTAAAGTGGATTAATTATTCCAGATTCAGAGCATCCACACATGAAGTTAATCAGGAATAATTAATCAGAAATAACAATCCAAGTAGAACAGCAGCTTCCACTTCTGACAATACAAGCATCTTTTTCATCACTTATTTTATCACTTTTTTAACGTAAGCCTCCTTCACTATGTAAATCCCTAAACTCCACAGAACACAAGATCTCTGGATTTTTTGGCTGGCATTAAAGATTCAGGAACTTTAACTTCCCCCATAAAAAGAAAAAATTCACAGCTGGGTCATGCTATCCATCAGGTCATTCTTAATACACTGTCTTTTATACCTCGGCTTGTGCAGGGAGCTCTCTCTGTTATTACTGATTTCTAATAAAGCAGGCTTTGATTTCCCTCCTCAATCCCACAAATCTCCCGATATGTCCTTGCTATTTTTTAAACTCAGTGATAGTATCACAGCTATTGTAAACTGCTCTGACTGTTCCATGATTTAAGCAGTTATCTTGGTATCCTGCAAGATTTTACAGGCGTGCAGGCTGAGGCTAACACCTCTTTAGAGTGTAAACATTTCAAATGGAACATTTCGGAAAAGTATTTCTCCCCATACTTGTGTAATTTATAACACAATTGAGCTGGCTTTGATCAAATTAAAAGCAATATCTATGGGCTGAGATCAAGCATAAACTATTTCATCCCAAAAGGAATGTTTAATGAACTTTTAAGCAACTGAAAAAAAGAGCATTTTAAAGGAAATCCCATCAAATATTACCCCTCCCCCTCTATTTTCCTCTTTTGCTTATTAAATATCAGCCATGTTTCTCATCATACACTCCCTAACTGTGGCAATTACCTGCGTTGTTTGAAAGAACAGGTGGGAATTACAGACAAGGCCTTTGTGTCAAGATGCACATCTGCTGTTCTTTAAAGGAATGGATCAGGGTTGAAACTGAGATACCAGTCTTGGAAGGGAAAAGGAAAATGATGTTTGTCCCTCTGAAATGCTAAGAAATAATTAAAATTTCTTCATTTTAACAGCAAAAATAATTGTATGTAAGCGAAAATAAAAACCTTCTAAATGGGGTGGAAACAGCTCTACTTATCCTACCAGGTGCCAAGCTGTGTGGGTACATGGAGGAGGAGTTGCTTACCTTGGGGAAATGGCAGATTATTCTGTCCCTCTCCACTGGGGGAACCAAATGCATTAGGCTGGACTTCATCCTCCTAATCCAGTCTGTGCCTGTTACTAAAGAAACATGTAAAAGAGTGACAGACGGTGAACATGAATCTCAGCAGACCCCAAACATGAATGAAAAAAGGAAATTGCCATTCCTTATGGATACTGCATCTTTGTTTTCCTTGGCTTTTACAAAACCAAGCCATTGGCAGCCCATTGCTTGTAGATCTTTAATTGCACTTTGTAATAAATGCCTCATTTCTCATCTAAAAGGAACTCTTTCATTATGGTGCTGTGGTAGCAATGAGTGGCTTTGTGAGGTTACAATGCAGCCAAGTCTCACTTGAATAAAATGGAAGAGACTCCTTCATTCAGGGATTAATTTTATGGACAGTGTTTATAGTTTCTCCATCTGGTAAATAACTTTGTAACGTGAGTTTCAATACATTTAATAATCTCTCATATCATTTGAAATCTCCCTCATGCCCCTGCCCAATGCATGTTGCATTATAAATCCTACATGACATCTCATTTAACCTAATTGGTTGGAGGTGGGAAGATGATGAAGTTGCCACTTTTCCCGACACTGAACAAGACTGTCATCCAAGAGCAGCTCTGATAGAATGAAGTCAATACATAACGTGACTTGGAAGAAGGGTGATCGCTGACGTTCATATGAATCATGCATATATTAAGAAATCACTATTCTGTGAAAGAAGCCACCTACAGACTTACTCCAAGCACACCAATGCACAACGCAGCTTTGGGGCTGAGGGGAAAAGTCTTTTATGAGAGTAACAATCTGCTACCAGCATTTCCAGTAAAGACATTTCCAATAAGAGAACTGATCATGTAGCAAAATATAAAGGACTCACCGCGCAGCAGCTGATGCAGCAGATTCTCAGCTACACAAGCAGCTCCGCCTGCTACTGCGTGACCATAGCAACTGGTTTGAAACATTCCAACCCCCAACCACATTCAAAAGGTGGAGCTGAAATACAGGGTAACTAACTACATAGAGATACCAGACATCTCGCTAACACAGAGCAGTTTTAAAGGGCTGAACTGGTTATTTATGGATGTGGGTAGGCAGATGCTGTTTGTTAGTAAACACAATGGGCCCTGATTCTGCACTAAAGAAATAGTGCCACTGAATTCAACAGGTATTGGGCCTGAGAAAGGATTTGCAGGATTAGCCCCTTAGATCAGGGCCTGGAGGACTGGGAAACTGGTAACAAGATAATACTAAGTATACTAATGATGGAATATATAAGAATCCTAACCTCTTAGGGTATGGCTACACTGCAATTAGACATCCCTGGCTGGCCTGTGCCCACTGACTTGGGCTTGTGGGGCTTGGGCTAAGGAGCTGTTTAATTGAGGTATTGACATTGGCTCTCTGGAACCCTCCAACCATGCAGGATCCTAAAAGCCGCCTTCCCTCCCTAGACTTCAGAGCCTGAGCTCCAGCCTAAACTGCAACTTTAAAGTGCTACACAGCTATTTTTAGAGCACTAGCCTGAACCCCACTAGTCCAAGTCTATCGACCCAGACTGAGAAGCTAACTGCCTTAGGCTGTGTAGACATACCCTTATGGTCCTACAGCAGACTGGGAGTATTGAGGGGCAATCCCGCTTGGATCAATACCTTGCAAAGACACATGAATGTACAATGAAAAATTAAGAAACTACAATGATTTTTTGGTCTATACTCAGTGAATATCACACAGATGAATTTCCTAACCTACTGCCTAGAACTAATGCTTCAGTCTCTATTGTGTACAGCTACTTTTAAATAATTTTAGTTAATCGTGTGAACACAAGCATACTGCAAAAACAAACAAGAGCCCAGGGTTTGCTGTCAGTAGATCATCCAGAGAAGTGGGAATATGATCAGTTCTACAGCTCTTCGGCTAAACCCAGCTTGTTCTACTCAGGTGAATAGCCCTAGGAAAAATCAATGAGCTTACCTCAGTGTCCACAAAGTGAGAAGCTCAATTTAACAAGGATTGTAGTGGATTCTCCATCACTGGCAATTTTTAAATCAAGACTAGTTTGTTTGTTTTTTAAAGATCTGCTCTATGAATTATTTGGGGGAAGTTTTGTGGCTTGTTTTATACAAGAGGTCAGACTACATGAAAATAATGGTCCTTTTAGCATTGGAATCTACAAAGGATTTGGACCTTTACATATAGACCCCTTTGTGGCTAGTGAGGATGGATTTTAGCTAGTTTTCTTATTTTAAATTAATAATTTAAAATAAAAAAAAATCTTAATGCCTGGGTGACAGTCTCATCATGTGAGTTGCTTCCTTCACCTCCTCTATTCTGTTCTAAAACGTCCTACGCATGTAAACAATTGCCCTGTGTACACAGGCTGAGTCACTGCTTGTCTCCTAGAGCCCTTTCACAAAAGGAACTATAAAAATCAATACCATTCTCAATTAATCCAAAGTGCAGTAGGGACCAAGGTAACCAATTTAAATAAACAGATTGTCTGCATTAGGACTTGGTATATTTACTTTTCTCACGCTTCAGTCCCACTCCCCCAGCAAGTTAATTGAAAAAACTATCTGTAAAATGAGGGAGAGTGGACAATGGTTTAAGAAATACAAAGCTGCTCAAAATCACTGAGGGAAGTAAGAAAACCAAAGCTGGCTATGACCAGAGGTCTGTACTAAGGCCTGGATCATCCCCTCTGCCTACAGGGTTGGAGGGGGCCTGGTCATAGTGGAAGAGAAGGGACATGCTGCCTTCATGGCATCATTCCCCATTCCACAAGCATTACAGAAACACTATCAGTATTCTATGTAAAATAGGTTTTCTGGATGGAGAGGGGATTTGGGGCTGGTAGGCCAGCCATTCCCAATTTCTGTTTCCACCATCCTTCAGAAAATTAGAATAAATTAATGGTGGCTACTACTACTCCTGAAGGAGTGTTCAAAACTAATGGCCTCTGGGGGAACCCAGGACTGCATGGCTCCTGCCAGAGGACCAAGGAGGTAGGAAAGAAGGCAGACTGGAGGCACAGGTCCTTTGTAGGGATGGCCTGGTTTCCTGTGGATATTAGGAGGAGTGCAGGTTATTCAGAATACTCACTTCCATTGGGATGTAGGCTTTTCCCTCTGTAGAATGGGAAGTAGGAGGAAACTCCACAAGTGCACACTCAATGAGTTTCTAACCCACTATATGGGACTAACCTGTTTATTGGACAATTTGTTCCCAAATTCTGAGATAAGTATGTTTTCTTTAAAAGCATTTTAACAGTCACACATTTGCCACTGTGGATTTCAACGATAGACAAACCAGCATCTGTTTCTTTGCCTGATGTTTGTGCTACTGATCTGAGTGACCCATACACTTGTCTTTGTGAAACCCTGTTTAAGAACTTTGATTATTATAGTGATTGCACAAACAATTAAAATTAGCTCATGAATATTAACTGCTTTGTGAGGAGTGGTGAAGAAACTGTTTTGTAACACAAGCTGCACACACAGCTGATCTTCCCTGATGCCAGAACATGTCACAGTTGCCTGAGTGAGAACCCAGAGCTCCCGGAGAGTCAGGTAATCAGCATTGCAGTGACAAATGCTTCCTGCCTACCAAGCTATTAAAATTTAAACTGCCACTTTATGCTATGCCATATACATTAAAAGGATGGTACTGAAAAACAGAGGCAAGTCCTAAGGCCGTGGATGTGCAAAGGTCTACCAAGTGGAAACAATGTATAGTGGAAATAATCCTCATATAATCTAGATGTCACATCTATGGTGGATCTCTGGAGAGGAATGTGGGCATAGCCCAGAAAATGACGGTATGACTAGAAGATCTATGCATAAAGTAAAGCCATATGGCCAAAACCCTGCATAGGCGGAGAGCAGCAGCCAAGGCAATGTATGTCTAATGGAAAGCATACTTTTATATTTACTTCCAATAATTTAAAATTTTTTGTTTTTATATCATCGATATTATTCTAGAGGGATTAACGAGCCTACCCACATAATTGTGCCCTTTACAGTCTCTAATTTATAGGCTCCAACTTTCAGCTATTTAAAAACAATAGTTGGATTTTTTTTTTAAGCATTTGGCTCCACCAAAGTGTTTTCTGAGTTGTGTGTTTTATATCTGTGACATACAATAAAAAGTGTTTGAGGGATGTTGACTTTACATCAAGGACAAACCAGTGCACCAAAATAAAGATTACTGCACATCTTAGGTTTGTCCAGCATCACACTGTGTGGTTTTCTTAAGGTCCTGAGGCCACTAATAAAGCTATTTCATACCTTCAGGGATTGAAAGACCTCTAAAAGCATAAATTTGATGTGAAATACTAGGGCTTTTCTCTCTCTTTAAAATATGCTTCAAATTTTCTCCTCTCTTAAATGGTTGCATGCTGACAAACCATTTCACTAATTGTTTTAGGTGCAAAAGCTTTAACACAAATAAATTAAACAAATACTTTTAAACTAAAAGGCAAATAACCCTATTCTGCCCAACTGAAGTCAATAAGAAAGTTATCATTAATTTAAATGGGAGAAGAAGCAGTTTGTAAATCTTTCTTACTATTCACAGGAGTTATCCTGTTGATTTCAATGGAACTACCTCTATGAGGAAGGCAAACACAAGACTGTGCTGGTCCCTATGAGGCACGGGGATTTAGCATAATGTAAGCACTGTTTGTTAAACGAAATAATCTCACAAATTCTTCTGTCATGCATATTTGACCCACGACGACAATAACCACTTTTCCTACTTCACATACAGAGGGATTACAGATTAGGATTCAGGCGTGCCTATTGCCCAGTCCTATTCTTAAATTACTAGACTAAGCCTCTCTTTTTGTCAACATTAGTATCATTTAAAATATTTTGTTTTCTGCAGATCAACTGAAATAAGAGACTGCAAATAGGGCCATTAAAAAGTGTTACTTCATTATAAATCAAGATTTTATATATTTTGTTCTAACATTCTGGCATATTGTTCACAAAATAGTAACAATATTCTGCACTTATGTATCATCTTTCATTTTATAAAGTTGATTATTATCATCATAATTTTGCAGACAAGGAAACAGAATCAAAGAGAAGGTAACTGATCTGGCCAAAGTCATGCAGTAAAACAGTGGCAGAGTGAACAATATAACTAACAAACATTTTGTACAGTCCTCTAAACCAGCAAGAGACACATGGTTAACAGTGAGACAGCCATGATGCATATATAGTCAGAAAACAGGGCTCTACATACCATACAGCTATTGAAAAATAATCTTGCAGTAATTATGGAAACCTGATGTCCTCCACTAGAATGCAGAAAGAGACATAAGAGATATAAATGTACAGTTAGAGGTCAGTCACTGTGCAATATCCTTGCATTCTATCTGAAGTCATTCAAGTTCAATAGAATTAGCTACAAATAATAGACACAGGTAAATAATGCACCTCCTTTTTATCAGCCTAAAGAAAATTATTTTGTACTGACTTCCCCAAACCTCCTTCTTCTCTCTCCTCTCCATCCTTGGGCCTGGTTCTTGAATCTTTATACAGGCTACACTCCCCTAGTACACTCAGGGCATCCTAGTACTGGCTTTTCTCCACTGATGACTAAATTGTACCCTCCTATACACTGGAATACTGTGTAGATCTGTCTGGGAAAAAGTCTGGTTTCAGTTACACCCCATGCAGCCTCAGTGATGCCAGTGGGTTGACACGGCAGGGAGCGTAGCTGTTGGCAGGATCTGGCCCAGGCACAAGAAGCAGGTGAGGTAAAGGGAGTGAGCAGCAGGCAAACAAACACTCCAGGCATGGGCCTCTCCGTGGCTCTCCTTTGAGGAAGGCAGATTTCAGACAATGACAACGGAGGGTTTAAATGAGCCAGGGAAACAGTGAACTGGTGGCTCCCCAAGCTCCCAGAGGGAGACTGAGAGCTGCACCCTGCCCTCTAGCTCCAGCCCCAGTGGGGCAGGCTCTCCTCTTTCCCCAGAGGGAGAGCTGTAAACACTCCTCAATGGGGCTAACACCCCAGGGGGAAGATTGTCAATGGGGCCCCACTATCCAGTCCTAAAGAGAGGCTCACCCCTCCCAGAAGAACGTCTCTCTTCTTGTCCCTCCAGCCTGGGCCTCGCCCGCCCCCTCACGACCTGAGGGCCCTGCCCAACGAACGCTTATAAAGGCCCAGCCCTCAGCTGCCTATTCACCAACTACGTCATTGGCGCCGGTCGGCTTCGGAGCAACCGGAGAATGCGTTCGCTGCGCTGTTTGCTCACGCCGGTAGCCTTCAGTGGCGGGCCCCGCGCTCCCGCAGTTACCTATTCACAGAACCCGGCGCACACGGAGAGCGTCCCTGCTGCTTGGCAACCAGCGCCGGCCCAGATCCTAAGGACTGCGAGAGAGGCCGGTGGGGGAGGGGGGCGCCGAAGAGCGGGGCCCGGCGGGGGGTGTCTTGACCGCTCGCGCTGGGATTTGAGCGGGGCTTTTTGAAAGGCGGGAAAACCTCACGCGCGGTCGTGTTTAACGTTCCGCCCGAACAAACGGCGTCGGGGGCTCACGCTCACAGCGACCCCGTCCCCAGAGCGCGGTCCGGGTCGCCGGGCCGAACCCTTTCGGGCTGAGAGGAGGCGGGAAGAAGCCGCCTGCCTCCCGCAGCTCCCTCAGTGAAAGCTGCCCCCCCTCACGCCGCCCCCCATCCCTCTGTGTCCTAGGTGCCTCACAGCCGGCCTCCTTCCCAGAGTAGCTCTGCTTGGGGCTGGAGGGGTTCCTGCTTCCTCGTGAACTTGAGCCACCCCTGTCCCCGGGTGTGATTTTGGGGTGCCTTTAGCACCTCCATCCCACAGGAGTTAGGGATGGCACACGCTCGTATCTCAGCCCAGCTGCCCCCTGACATTGACCCCACTAAAGCCCCCATTGCTTTTGGAGAGAGGGCCCTTCCTAAACTGAAGGAGGAGTTACTGTCCCCTGAGCTGCTGACCCGGCAGCGGGCACTGATGGCCCTATGTGACCTGGTGCATGACCCAGAGAATGTCTACCAAGCAATACAACTAGGTAAGTGATCTCTGCTGCCACAGATTTTCAGGATCCCTATCACTATACCTACCAAGGGGAAAAATGGGTTTGTTTGTTTATTTATGATGTACAAGAGTCCTGTAAAGGTTACCTTAGAAATACAAGGAGTGTCCTGCCTCACATTTCCTGGTTTAGCAAATGTTTTTTACAAGTTGAAATTAATCCAAATGAAAAACAGTCTCCCGATCAATTAATTATACTTTATTTGCATGGGGTCTCTGCTATCCTAATCCTACAAATTCTCCTGTACTGAATGAGCCTTCCAGGAGAAACAAAGTAACAGAGACCTGACCTTCTAATAAGGAAAAAAGTAACCACAAAAAACATTGGCTTTGGCGAGAAAAATTTTTCAGGGAAAGCATAAAGCAAGAAAACAGGATACAAGCTCAATATTTGTTCTTTGTAGGTTATCTTTTAATTTTCTTCCTGCAATATGTCTGATGGTGGGACTGTTCTCTGCGTCCCTGAGCTTCCAGGCTGTTCTGTGTAGTTGTTGGACACTTAAGCCCATATGAAGACCTACCGACTTCGCTGGGGCCTTGCACAAACATAAGGGTCCACTCACATGAATCTGATTGTGCTGCATTTGCATCCATGTGGAGTCTCACTAACCTCATTGACATTCAGCACAGGTGTGACAGTCCAAACCAGGAGTTATAACTGTAGGATCAGTGTCTGTGCTCTAATGAACCATCATCTACACTGTATCTTAACACCTATATTTTCCCAAGATTTGGATCAATATTTTCCCCTGGTATGGC
Source organism: Mesoclemmys tuberculata (assembly GCA_007922155.1). NCBI lineage: Eukaryota > Metazoa > Chordata > Testudines > Chelidae > Mesoclemmys > Mesoclemmys tuberculata. Next base: position 1,333,768 of record ML675638.1, read on the forward strand.
TAGATTAAATGAGCTTCTCCTGCAAATGGTCATTAAAAAACAACAACAACCACTCAGCTCTAGCACAGCTCCACTGAACTCACTCTACTATGCATTTTTTGGCACTCTGGTTGCTGCACATCTATAGCTAGTTTAATTTAAACTAAAGAAGGAATTCGCCTCATCTTTGCCACGATTTTAATTTCTACTCACCATCACTATTCTTGAAATCCTTCCTCTGCTGGTATTTTCTCTAGCCATGAATATTGGTGATCCCCTTTGGAACATGTCAAATTATTTTTTGATCTACTACAGTTACAAAAGTAATGTGAGACTTATGTTTTGCCCTTGCTACCAAGTGTACTGTCTTTCCTCCATCCCCAGCCAATAATGGCCTAGTAAATGTATGGCCAAGGAAAGAAATCAAGTTCATTTCTTCTTCATATAATCTCTGCTTGGGGGCCATCCTGGAAGAAAGTCCAGAAATTTTAGACTCCAATCCTGCAGACACATATGTTCTTAGTTTTAATCAGGAGTAGCTCCATTGACTTCAGTGCAGAGTTTCTCAAACTGGGGTCCCAACTCAAAAGGGGATTGGTCAAAAAACTATTGTAGATGGGTCTTGAGAGGGGCCGGACACCCAGTTCTGAAGGTAGTGCCGGTGCCAGCAGCAGCGCAGAAGTAAGGGTGGCATGGTATGGGGGGGCGGGTCATCACTTTTTTGGGAGGGCTGTCACAGCCTGAAATATTTTCAAAGGGGGTCCCAGGAAAAAAGTTTGAAAACCTCTGCTTTAGTGACACTACTTACAAGCTGAGATTTAAGCAAGTAACTCAACGAGTAGTGATCAATAGCTCCATGTCTAGCTGCCAGCCGGTCAAAAGCGGAGTGCCCCAGGGGTCGGTCCTGGGGCTGGTTTTGTTCAACATCTTCATTAATGATCTGGAAGAAGGGGTAGATTGCACCCTCAGCAAGTTTGCAGATGACACTAAGATGCGGGGAGTGGTAGATACCCAGGAAGGGAGGGATAGGATATAGAAGGACCTAAACAAATTGGAGGATTGGGCCAAAAGAAATCTGATGAGGTTCAACAAGGACAAGTGCAGAGTCCTGCACTTAGGATGGAAGAATCCCATGCACAGCTACAGACTGGGGACCGACAAGCTAAGCAGCAGTTCTGCAGAAAAGGATCTGGGGGTTCCAGTGGATAAGAAGCTGGATATGAGTCAGCAGTGTGCCCTGGTTGCCAAGAAGGCCAATAGCATATTGGGCTGCATTAGTAAGAGCATTGCCAGCAGATCGCGGGAAGTGATTATTCACCTCTATTCGGCATTGGTGAGGCCGCATTTGGAGTATTGTGTTCAGTTTTAGGCCCCCCACTACAAAAAGGATGTGGACAAATTGGAGAGAGTCCAGCGGAGGGCAACAAAAATGATTAGGGGGCTGGAGCACAAGACTTATGAGGAGAGGCTGAAAGAACTAGGCCTGTTTAGTCTGCAGAAGAGAAGAATGAGGGGGGATTTGATAGCAACCTATCTAAGGAGATTCCAGGGAGGATGGAGCTAGGCTGTTTTCAGTGGTGGCAGATGACATAACAAGGAGCAACGGTCTCAAGTTGCAGTGGGGGAGGTCTAGGTTGGACATTAGGAAAAAGTTTTTCACTAGGAGAGTGGTGAAGCATTGGAATGGGTTACCTAGAGAGGTGGTGGTATCTCCATCTTTAGAGGTTTTTAAGCTGAAGCTTGACAAAACCCTCCCCGGGATGATTTAGCTGAGGATAGTCCTGCTTTGGGCAGGGAGTTGGACTAGATGACCTCCTGAGGTCACTTCCAACTCTAATATTCTATGATTCAAGTGCATAAGTATTTGCAGGATTAAGTCCTTAGCTAGTGCAGAACACAGCAGCCTGATTGCTTATGGCCTGATCCAATGCTCACTGAAGTTAATAAAAGTCTGTTCATTGTCTTCATTGGGTTTGGAATCATGCCATTAGCATTGCTAGCTGTGTTAAGCATGTTACAGCTGTAACTCATATAGTACAGTTGTGAAATTTCAATTTTGGGAGATCTGTGGTATGGCCTTTTTTGTGGTAAATCTTCAACTCTAGAAGTCACTTCCTTTTTTGATGCATCAGAGCCAGAGTTTGACCTAATCATTGCTATTTAAAACTGACCCTGAAGTAAAGAAATATTAAAAAAATTAATCTGTTCTGTCTCTCAGGATTCCTGGATAACCTGAAATATTTGCTTCTAGATGAAGATAGCACTGTTCGACAAAAAACAACCGAAGTCCTTTATATAATGGCTACTCATAATGTTGGCAGGTAAATATATTTCCAGAGTTTACTGGATGGTACTGGGGAGTGGAGATAGTAGATAAAATTTCCATGAAGAATATTCAGCAGCACCGTTTCCAAGTTTTAGCAAGATTGCTGGAGTGTATTAAGTTTTAGAACAGATTGTCAGTGAAATTATCACACATTGCTAGGGTTGATGAGTTTTGCTATGCTTAGTTAAATCTCCCATAAACCCAGCTCTCTGTTTGTAGGGATGGCTTTATAAAAAATGGAGTCATTCCTGCCCTGTCCCAGCTCTTGAATGATCCAGTGGATATCTGTCGGCGGAACATGCATCGGGCGTTTGAAATGATGGCAGAATTGCCTACAGGTAGGATTTTTTTTTTAATTCAAAGTATTTATTTCAGAAGGATACATAAGATGCTCTAGCATCTTAGTCTTTTCATGTCAATTTATTTAAGTATGTATTTCAAGTGATTAAATACTCAAGCAGGCTAAAGCAGATAGCTGAATGTACCTTATTCCTAAAATAACTTACAACTTTATTTTTTTCAGTTTTCTTAAAATCTCATTTATGAGAAGTAATTTTGCTTATTCTTGCTGATCTTAATTTTCTTTAGTTAGTGTCTTTCTTTTTTAATTTATCATCTGAGTTACATCTGAAGACTATACAAGAGAGTCTAGCTGCTTTTTTGAGTGAGGGACAATTACATTGCCTGATGCTGTTGTTCTAACTTTTAAATTTGTTTGCAGGTTTTATAATAATAAAGGTGTGAATTTTGACTTTTAAAAAATAAAGTCTCACTCAGTTCACAGATTATGTTGAAACACAAGTTTTTGTTGTAAAGTGATGTGTCAGAAAATAGCAATTTATGTATATTTCTTTGGCGGCCTGATCTTGCAAACTCTTTCTCACAAGATGAATGCCATTGACTTAAGTTACTACTTGCATGAGGAAGGCTATTCTCTTGAATAAGAGTTTGCAGTATTGAGCCCTTGAATTTGGATTTCAGGAATTACCATGATGTATTAAAAAGGTTCCTTATCCTTTCGCTGTCAGGTGATACTTCCCTCTTAATATTAGGGGACTGACTTTGGATACCATTCCAGCCCCCATATGCTACTCTTGCAACTTATAGGGACTGTACACGAGCTGCAAGAGGCTTGGGGCAAATTTCTTTAGTGCAAGGGCAGTGCTGATCCTATGTAAATGTCCCCCACTTCACCCCCACTCTAAACCGTGGTCACCATTAAGGTGTTGTAGATCACATATCTATTAGATGAATGGATTTTCAAGTAGAACAGTAATTTAATATTTTTTTTTCTGCATTATTTTGTTCCATTAGATTTGAAAGTCTACAGGATAACTAATGAGAAGGTGGCTTGCAATGTTACTTTTTTGTATGTCCTGATCTATAAGGGTACTCATTCATTTAGCTCTGTAGTCAGGATGATAAATAGCATTTTGTGATACTTATAAGAGAAGAAAATGTCATAGGAGGAAATTATGCCAGTTGGTTCACATCTGAATTGTATGTTTAAAGACTTGTTGTAAAGGCTAGTATGACTAAAATTAAACATATCACTTGTGCATTTATTTTCAAGCATGTGTTTGTGTATCACATTGTCTCTTTGCTCTTCCTGTGACTGACTGTTCTTCAGAGCTAGCGATGTATTGAAATGTTAAAGGCAAGCAGGATTGTTGGTATGTCCTTTTCAGATCAGAAGAACAGTTTAAATTACAAATAATCACAAATAGCAGTGTAAACAGACCTTAACATGAAGTAAATTACATTACATTCACATAAGCCCCTTTACACCACCAAAGTGATATAAAGGGGCTTTAGTGTATATGAAAATCACACCTTTTCATGTGTGTCATTTTTTAACCATTCTGCCAGGAATTTCCTGGAGACCATAATTTCAATGTGCCTTATATTATAAATCCAGTGTATTTTATGGCATGCATGGCTACTATTACAGAATTTATTGTAGGATTAGAGAAGTTTGAATGTAAACAGTATTGCAGCCTTAAATTTTAGGGAACTATTCATGCATATTTTATGCCAAGAATATTGGTGGCTACCAGAAGACAGTCAAATATGTGATATTAAGACAGTCAAAAACCTCATTGGAGCTAGTGGCTGTGAGTGCCACCTTTCATTCAGGATAAACATAAAAAGAACTTAAGTTTCCTTTTGGAGTAAGATAGATGAAACACTAGGAGCCTCCACCGAAAACACAAGCCATGTACACCACCAGTCAGAAACTGAACTATGTGGGTGGAGGGGTTTCATTGGGATCTGAGAGCAAACGCACGGGGCTGTGGTTCAGAAGCAGCTCTAGGCAGACAGAAAGCAGCAAGACAAGCACCACTAACATGGTCCTGGAAGAAAATAAAGAAAGAGAGAGAGAGAGCTTTTTGGCAGAGCGATGGCTCAGAAAAGAGTCTTGGAGTACTAAGCATGGAAACTGTCTCATTTGATTACTGCTGTGCTCAGGGAGATAGGACCTTGTGACCGTTCTTTGTAAATAAACAGGATTGCATCAAAGAAATACCTGTAATCAGTTTCTCCTCCTAAGAGAAACAACCCGCAAGACCACAAACATGGGCCAAAAGGGGTAACACATAAAGTATGTCTTTGCACAGTATATTCAAGACATGGGACTTCTCAAGAACATAAGAATGGCCACACTGGATCAGACCAATGGTCCATCTATTCCAGTATCCTGTCTTCCGATAGTGGCTAATGCCACGTGCTTCAGAGGGAATGAACAAAACAGGTAATCAAGTGATCCATCCCATTGTCCAGTCTCAGCTTCTGGCAAATAGCAATCCCTGCCCGTCTGGCTAATAGCCATTGATGGACTTATCCTCTAGAAACTTACCTAGTTCTTTTTTTAACCCCATTATAGTCTTGGCCTTCACAACAGCCTCTGGCAAGGAGTTCCACAGGTTGATTGTGTGTTGTGTGAAGAAATAGTTCCTTTTGTTTTAAACCTGTTGCCTAGTAATTTCATTTGGTGACGCCTAGTTCTTGTGTTATGAGGAGTAAATAACACTTCTTTATTTACTTTCTCCACACCAGTCATGATATTGTAGACCTCTGTCATATCCTCCCTTAGTCATCTTCTTTCTAAGTTGAAAAGTCCCAGTTTTATTAACCTCTCCTCATAGCTGTTTTGTACCCTTAATCATTTTTGTTGCCCTTTTCTCTGCCTTTTCCAATTCCAATATAGCTTTTTTGAGATGGGGAGACCAGATCTGCACACAGTATTTAAGATATGGGCGTACTATGGATTTATAAAGAGGCAATACAATATTTTCTCTCTTATTATCTACTCGTTCCCCATGATTCCGAATATCGTTAGCTTTTTTGACTGTTGCTGCACATTGAGTGGATATTTCAGAGAACTATCCACAATGACTCCCAAGGTTTCTTTCTTGAATTGTGGCTTGAGCTAATTTAGACACCATCAATTTATATGTATGGTTGGGATTATGTTTTACAACGTGCATTACTTTTCATTTATCAACATTGAATTTCATCTGCTATATTGTTGCCCAATCACTCAGTTTTGTAAAATCCCCTTGTAACTCTTCATAGTCTGCTTTGGTCTTAACTATCTTGAATAGTTTTGTATCATCTGTAAAATTTGCCACGTCACTGTTTACCCTTTTTTCCAGATCATTTATGAATATGTTGAACTGTACTGGTCCTCAGTAGAGAACCTTGAGGGAAACTATTATTTACCTTTCTCCATTCTGAAAACTGATAATTTATTCCTACCCACTGTTTCCTATCTTTTAACCAGTTATTGATCCAGGAGAGGACTTTCCCCTTATTCTCTGACAGCTTACTTTGCTTAAGAGCCTTTGGTGAGGGACCTCGTCAAAGGCTTTCTAAAAATCTAAGTACACTATATCCAGTGGATCACCCTTCTTCACATGCTTGTTGACCCCCTCAAAGAATTCTAGTTCATTGGTGAGGCATGGTTTCCCTTTACAAAAACCACGATGACTCTTCCCCAACAAATCGTGTTCATCTATGTATCTAGTAATTCTGTTCTTTACTATAGTTTCAACCAATTTGCCTGATACTGAAGTTAGTCTTACCAGCCTGCAATTGCCGGGATTGCCTCTGGAGCCTTTTTTAAAAATTGGCATCACATTAGCTATCCTCCAGTCATCTGGTACAGAAGCTGATTTAAATGATAGGTTACATACCACAGTTTGTAGTTATGCATTTTCACATTTGAGTTGCTTCAGAACTATTGGGTGAATACGATCTGGTCCTGATGACTTATTAGTGTTTAATTTATCTATTTGTTCTAAAATCTCCTCTAATTTGGGACAGTTCCTCTGATTTGTCACCTAAATAGAATGGCTCAGTTTTGGGAATCTCCCTCACATCCTCAGCCATGAATACTCTGCTTATTTGTTTAGTATCAGGAAGCTTTTCCATCTGGAGTTAGGTTTGTAGAGAAAATATTCTATAAAGTAATTAATTTTTCTCAGGACAGGTGAATGTTACTGTCTGACTTCAGGTAAAACCCTTGGTCACTTTTTAGATTCTGATCCTGGAATGAGATCTTTTTTAGGTGCAAGGTCCACCCAATATGGAGCTCATTGCAGGATTGAGGCCTTAGTTTGTTCTAATCAGTAGTTATGGAAATGGATTCCATTGTTGAAGAACACAATCTTATTTTACCAGCCTTTAATACTGATTTTGAATAGAAATACAAAACCGAAGTTTTGTGATTTTGCGTACCTCAAAGTTTGGCAGCCAAACTGGAGAAATGTTAATGGATCCTTATTTTCTCTGGACTGCGTGCTTTTTTTTTTTTTGGTGACCCTTTTAAAAATAAATTTTTATAAAAAACAAAAAGAAAAATGCAAAAAGATGAATGACTTATAGCTTATATAAGTTTCCAATTACCATATGCTTCATGAGATTCCCAAAAGAATTATACAATTATGCAATTTTACAACTCGTCAAAACTGCAAGACCAGAAAGTACAAAGCCAGACAATACTATAAAGATATAATACATTACAGTGGGGGTTACAGTAAGAAAACAGGCAAAACGTATATAAATAGGAAAAGCAGGGGACCAGGGAGAGAGGGAAAAGGAGGAGGGGTTAGGAGAAATGTAAGTCTGTCCTTCTTTGAGCATTCTAAATATTTTTAATCCAAATGTATCTAGAAATGTGATTCAAATTTCTTCAAATTTATATAATTGATCTCTATAGCAATAAGCTATTGTTTTCTTTAGCTGTTAACTCAGATGGGTCTGAATATCACTGCTCAGATGAGACCACATCTGGAGTATTGTGTACAGTTTTGGGGCCCCCCATTATAAAAAAGATGTGGACAAATTAGAGAGAGTCCAGCGGAGGACAACAAAAATGGTTAGAGGGCTGGGGCACATGACTTATGAGAACAGGCCAAGGGAACTGGGTTTATTTAGTCTGCAGAAGAGAAGAGTGAAGGGGGATTTGATAGCAGCCTTCAATTACCTGAAGAGGGATTCCAAAGAGGATGGAGCTAGACTGTTCTCAGTCGTGGCAGATGACAAAACAAGGAGCAATGGTCTCACGTTGCAATGGGGGAGGTCTAGGTTTGATATTAGGAAAATAATTTTCACTAGGAGGGTGGTGAAGCACTGGAATGGATTACCTAGGGATGTGGTGGAATCTCTATCCTTATAGGTTTTTAAGGCCCGGCTTGAAAAAGCCCTGTCTGGGATGACTTAATTGGGGTTGATCCTGCTTTGAGCAGGGGATTGGACTAGATGACCTCCCGAGGTCCCTTCTAAACCTAATCTTTTATGATTCTATTCTGGGTATAAGCCCACATTTCCATTTTTTGTTAAAAAATTATGCACTTGGTGCTCAGTATTTTCTGAAAATCAGGCCCTTTCAAAATGTCTCAAGCTGCAAAAGCAGAAGCGCCCAAAATCACTTGTAACTTTTGAAAACCCATCCACTGTATGTTTTCTATGTATATTTAACCATTAAACATTTGCATAAGCTCTTATAATTTTGCTATCATAAGGTGGCCAACACTGTATTTCAAAAATAAAAGATTAATAATAATAAGCAGTACTCACCTACATTTACCAGGGAAATTTCTTGCTCTTTTTGCAGCACTCAGCAACTCCCAACCTTGCTGTACAGAGATGAAAAAATAAGGTACATCCCTTGTAATAAGGGACTGTTGGCAAAACTAAGCCTTGTATACTCTGACTCAGACCAGTTTGACTTAAATCCTCCAAGTAAAGCTACATTTCAATGTGGCAGACTAGAGATTCGGTACCATCTTCAGATACATTTTTTTAATGCAAGATTTTATTGAATTAATTACAAAAGTGAATGAAGGCTGGAAATGAATAATACAATCAGTATAGTAGCCCTTGAGAATAAATTCAGTTTACTTTATGCTTCATGCTTAATTTTCAATATAGTGCAGAACTTTGATTTGAAAATGTATAACTGCCTTGTAGAAATTGTTGAGGGAAGGTGGGATTTTGGCATGAAGGAATAATTTTTTTGGCAGCAGCAAGGTGTGGGAGGCAGTTTGGTATTGTAGAATAAACACTTAATATATATTTCGGATGAAATCATCAATTATATAGTTAATAGTTGGCATTTCAATTGTAATCATTAGACTTTAGTGTTAATACTCAATGGACATTCACAACACCCATTCAAGTCAATAGGGTTTGCGGGCACTCAGTACCTCAAGGGATCGGACCTAGCATGTAAAGTATTTCTCTTGTAGCCACTGTAGGCTTTTAACTTGGTAGATCACTGTTTACTTACAAGGATTCCAGTGAGAAGATGCTCTCTTTCCTAATATTTTAAGGACTAGGCTCAGGAGGTGCTGAGTACCATTTATTTGGATTGCTTTCAATGGGCAGTGAGGATCCTCCGTACCTTTAAAGAGCAAATTATAAACTAAATATACCACTTGAAGAAGCAGTAGTAAACAGTTTCATGCAATCACTCAGCTTTGGAAATAAGAAATTAGTGGTTTGAAGTTAATGATTTACCTGTAGGTTTTAACTGTATCAGTCACACTGTTTTTTGGTTCAGTGTTTGTATTTTTGTCATACATATCTGATTAGTTGATGAAACATTTTACAGAGACAAATGGCACAGCAGTAGCACGTAGTTCCCAAATTATTGTTTTTTCCAGAGGCACTAACAATTAAAAACAAATATTTTTCTTTTGGATGAATCTGTAGAGAGCAAGGACTTTATGGAGGGTTACACAAAAAGCAGACAGCTTTGGATTTCATTAAAATAGCTGAATCTATCTCATGATTAAATGCGGTAGTAAACAAAATTGGCTCTTGGTGGTGCCAAAGCATAAAACATTACTATTCAAAAATTCCACATAAAACAAAATATGCTATTAGTGTATGTCATGGTGATATCTGGACCATTATTGCTAGTGGCTAAGAAGCAGATTCCCAAAATCAAATATTCAATACATTTTTGACTAGTTACAGTGAACAATATGGGAGCTCTCAAAAGAGAAGGAAGAGAACAGGTGGGGACAATAGGCAGGTATGAAAATAAAATAGAGGAACTATTGATATTTTGGGGGGAAAATTACTATCTCATTCCTCATTCTGTAAGTAAATTCTTTGAACATTTGTTACTTTTTTTTCCACTGAAAGACTCACAGCATGTTAATATTCAGGAAACATCAGATTTACATTGTTGTGAAAATTACTTAGTTATGCAGTAAATGTCCTTACATAAAATTGTCATGTGCCCTCATTGCAAATTTAGTTGAAAGGCATAGGTAGAATTGCCTTATCAGGAACCAAATCCTGAAGGGTTTTTTTAATTTGTTTTTTTAAAAATAATTTTGTGTCACTATTATATGTTTTTAGTATTTTGAACACTTCCACCTATTTCTGTTGCATTTGTCTAATCATGCTTTGGGTCAAATTCTGCTGATTTTACATGTGCGAGTAGTTAGACTGATTGCAGAGGGACTATTTGCATGTGTGAGAAAAGCAGGATTTGATTTACCTTCTCAAGCAAGACGCTGGTGCCTCCAGCACTGTCTTATAGTTTATTTGAACCATGCCACTCTAATTTAACCTCTAAACTGTCTGTTATAAACACCATTTCTTTTGCTATGGAGTGCCTCAAAGTTTTGACCTTCTCCTCCTAGCTACCCCTTAATTTCTTCTTGCTATTTATTGCTTCAAAGTCTAATGTTACTCAGGTAAAGAATCCTTGGCTGAGATTAAGCCAGGGTCTTCACTATCTTCTGCTGGTGTAGATATTGGTATATGTCTGCTGAGACAGAAAGCCTGTTGTTGGGAAGTTGTGGTGGTAGAAAGTGGCTGCAACCTTTGTCTATCACGAGGACTTTGGGGGTTACTGCAATCGAAAAATGTGTGGCAAGAATGGGGGCTGGTCAGGGTGGCTGGGGGTGCAGTGAGTTGGCACATTACTTGAGAAGCCTCGGATGGCAGAGCCCGGATAGCAATTTGAAGCTGCCTTTCCCTTGCAGAAACCTTGAGGGAACAGTAACAACACCTCCCTGGACCCTTGGGGTTTAAGCCTCCCAGGGCCCATGGAGATGTAAGGAACACCTCCCTGCAAACAACTTGGATTAATCTAGCCCTTTGATATCCCATGTCTCCAACTCTACTATCATTCTCCCTAACCCTTAAAACTTTGGCATTTTCCATTTGGTGAGCCAAATAAATCCTTAGACAGATATGTATAGTATAGACCCACTGTCTCCAAAAAGGTTAACTCAGATATTAGTTCTATATCTTGGCTGATGTTCTCTTTGACTCTTATCTCACTTTTGTCTCCCACATCTCCTTTATATATAAATAAGCCAGTCCATCACCATTTCTGGAACATTACAAGAATTTGTCCTTATTTTGACCCTACTCTCTGATTAAATCCTTATTTATGCTTTTATCACTTCACATCTTGACTATTGCATTTCTATCTTTTATAGTTTTCCTGAATCAGTACTTTATAAACTTCAGAGAGTCCAGAATGCCGTGACATGACTGCTTTCTTCCTTCAGGAAATAAGATTGTATCAACCTCATAATTTCTCACCTTCACTGGCTTCCTCTCCATATCTGAATCCAATTAAAATATGACTTGCTGGTTTTCAGAACTCTCTGTGAACGCCCTCCGCCCTGCTTCTCTGACCTGATAGCCACCTGCTCTCCTGCTTGCTCATCTGCTTTTCCAGTGTTATCCTCATCTCTGTTACTTCATCTTGACTCACCACATTTGACATTTGCTTGACTGATCAATCTGAGACTCTATTTTTCCCTCCAAGTTGCAGAGACAATCTGCTTTTAGCATATCCTGGTGCATTGTTGTGAGGTCTTCTCAATTTCTTACCAGTAAATGGCAGTATGTGATTAATCTTTCAGATGCTGATAAATGTTAAATAGTTCCTGCAGAACTATTTTTTTCTCTGTACATATCATTCATGTAGTTACATCAGTCACCCTGTAACAAGCTTTTTAATGTACTCAGGATAGTGGAACTTAAAAATGTAGTAGTATAGGTAGAAACAGTATTCAGAATGTGTGCAATGTTTTGCTATTACAGTACATTAATGGGGTATAGGTGCCATACATTGTTTGGGTTTGGATACAACTATACTGAAATATATGTAGAGCTGTATGAGGGGTTGTTTGGGTTTTTTTTATACTTACCAGTATATATTTAGTGGTATATTTTCAAACACATTAGGCAAGCCACTCTCCTTGACTTTTATTGGAAGTGGACATCTAATTGCTCTTCCTGCCTTTGAACATCTCCCCTTTACCATATACCCCAGACAAAATCTTAGTTAAGCTGATTTTAATGTTGAGTACATATCAATAATTTAGGATAAAATATATTCTTCTTCAAGGGCCTCCAAACATTACTATTTCTGGGATCTGGTGCTCCTGGAGTCAAACTGCAGAACTACCTTGAAAAGCCACATTGGTTGGGAATGACAGAGTTCTCATGAAAAGGTGACTTCTTTGCTCTATTCTGTATAAGGGAGTAAGTACATCCTCCACTATCACAGAGAGCATATCGAATTCATCTTCATGTCCTCAGATTAGACTTTCCCTTAGCCTATTTAGAGAGTTTCTTGTAAACAGTTAGTTTCTCATTTAGGATAGTTTAGTGAGGATAGCCATTTACTTGTCCTGGGAGTCTTTACGAGGACCATGTCAGACCCAAAACTCCATAAGGATTTCAGAAGGTGCATCTTGTGCCCAACAATTGTACAGGAGACCAACACTCAAGTCTAGTGTCTTGTATGTCTGGGTAAGACCCACTCAATAAAGCAATGTGTTTTGCTGTGCCTTCGTTCCTTATGCTAGAAGGGAGAGACACTTGGGTTTCTCTGCTCATTTAGCTTCTTGATGTCTGCAACCTGATAATCCAATAGATTCATTCAGGGGATTAAAACCAGACGCTGTGTTGAGGTCCTCTTACCCATGACCTCAGACTCATTTTGTTTCTCTGGCTTTAATACCACCTTCTGCCATGGGTTTAAGACTGGAATATCCTCTGCCTTATGCTGGGAATGAAGCTCACATCCAGCACCAGTTAAATCAAAAGCACTGAAGACCAAACCACCACTGCCTCTTACGGCATCAATAGTTTTGATGCTGATTCAGGAAGCACCCACTTTAGTGTTTATCATCACCTGGTACCATTGCTGGTGGCACTGATACCTCTATCTTGGCACCACAAGCCCAGTCAGATGCCCATTCACGTAAAAAGGGAAGGAAGTATATCTCATCACAAGAGGGATCAAAAAAAAAAAAAAAAAAAAGAGAGAGAGAGAGAGAGAAAGTAAAAGAATAAAAATAAGAAAGCACCATTTCTTTCCTCTTTTGTATTTTCCAGTCTATGAGTGCTTCAAGAACTCTGAAATGTCCTGCTGTCATCTTTATTCCAAGCTCCTCTGGATCTGGACATCCCACCACTGACTAAATTGGATTCAGTGCCAGTTCAGATCCCGGTCACACACCTTAGGCTGGGTCTACACTGACGGTGGCAAATTCGCCGCCCTCAGATCGATTGCTCTGGATCGACTGAGTAGTCTGTGTAGACCCACTCAGTTGATCCAGCAATCGACGCAGGAAAACCACCCTGGTAAATGGCGTAGCGCTGCATCGAAGGGAACCATTTTTTTCAAACCCTTCCTTCTCTGCTGTGCGCATGCTGTTGCCGGAGAGGCATGGAGCCCACTCAGCTCTACACTATCATTTTGAATGTCACAAACACCTCACGACTTATCCTGCAGTACTTTCAAGGCTGAGCCAGCTGCTGCAGTGTGGAAAATTGCAATGTTACTGAGGCTGCCCTGCTACAAGCCATAAAGTGAAACAATTCCTGTTTGCTACAGGCTGTCATGCAACATCTTCAGTCAGTAAAGCAGTGGTTCTGGTCCCAGGAAACAAGGACTGACTGGTGGGACCACTTCATTATGAAGGTGTGGGATGATGATATGGGGCTGCAGAAATTTCGTATGTGAAATGCCACTTTCATTTAACTTTGCACAGAGCTTTCCCCAACCCTGACATGCATAAATACTTGCTTGAGACCTGCTCTGACAATAAGCGAGAGGCCATCGCTCTGTGGCTAGCAACCCCAGACTGCTACTAGTCAGTTAGGAATCAATTCAGAGTTGGTAAATCCACCATGGGAGCTGCTGTGATGGAAGTGTGTCAGGCAATTAATAAACTTCTACTAAGAAGGGTAGTGACTTTGAGAAATGTGCAGAACATAGTTGACAGGTTTGCTGCAATAGGGTTCCCAAACTATGGGGGAAGGTGATAGATGGCACTCATATCCCTATCTTAGCACCGGACTACCTTGCCATAGAGTACATAAATCGGAAGGGATACTTCTCAATGGTGTTGCAGGCCCTTGTGGATCACAGGGGACGTTTCACTGACATCAATGTGTGGTGGTCTGGAAAGGTGCATGATGCGCATCTGTAGGAACTCAGGTCTGTTCAAAGAGATGCAGGTGGGCACGTTCTTCCCTGACCAAAAAATAAATATTGGGGATGTTGAAATGCCAATAGTGATCCTGGGGGATCCTGCCTACCCCTTGCTCCCTGGCTAATGAAGCCATACACTGGGCACCTGGACAGCATGAAGGAGTGTTTCAATAATAGGCTCAGCAAGTGCAGAATGGTGGTGGAATGTGCATTTGGCCACTTAAAGGCAAGATGGCACAACTTGCTCACTAGGTTAGCCCTCAGTGAATGCAACATCCCAACTGTTCTCTCTGCTTGCTGTGTGCTCCATAATATTTGTGAAACAAAGGGGAAAAAGTCTCCCTAGGGTTGGGTCATGGAGGCTAATAGGCTGGCCACTAATTTTGAGCAGCCAGATTCCAGTGCTATGCTGAGAGACAATTGTGGAGCGCTGTATCTCAGGGAAGCATTGAAAACCCGTTTTTGGAATTAACCGCAGTAATGTATGTCTCTGTCAGTGCTGTGCCTTGCGTTCCCATGCCACATCCTCGCACCATCAGCCACCTCCCCTTCTTTCCCCACCAGCAATCCCGAAGCTCTCCATGAATGAAGAGAAATGTTTTTTAAAGCAGTAAAGTTTTATTGGTGATCAGTTACACTGGGGGGGAAGATAATTTAACATTCTCATAAGGCTGCTTGGGCAGTCAGTGCAAAATGTGCAAACAGTAAAGTGCACAAAGCACACAGCAAAGTGTGCAAACAGTAAATCATGCACATTCCTAGTTCTTAAAGGGGTCATCGTCTCTTTCTGCTCACCTCCACCGGCATGGCGTGCAGCAGGTACTGCATCCTGCTCAATCTCCTCCTAGAACACCTGGAATCAGGGGGGTGGAAAATAATACTCAACATCTCCTGCTGTGTTGCACACTCCTACTTGTGCTGATTGTGTGTTGCATGTCCATGTTTACTTTTTCTGACTAGGATATCCTCCAGCTCTGAGCTCTGTTTCAGCAGCCGTGGAGGTGTTCATTAGTTCACTGAAGATGTCATCCCGAGACGTCCTCCCCCCCATTTTCTAATCTGTGATAGGCACTCCACGGAAGTTGAAGATGGGGTGAAGGCCGAGGTGTCCACTGTAAGGCAAGCAAAGCACAAAGTTGCCATTGTTAGCTGCCCCCATTGAATAAAAGAAATGTTACAATGTAAAAAGAACTCCCTTTCATATTCACAAGGCAAAGCCAGACTTGCATACCAATCTGTCGGAGTAAGGGGGCCTTTGCATCCATTACAGAGAAGTCTGTATAGCACTAAATTCCCCAATCCATACATAATCCAGGAGAATGATCATTGGGCTCCCCTTTACCATTGCAAAGACCATTGCATGTTTGGGAGGAGATGGTCAAAAGGGATTGGAGGAGGGTGTGAGTAAAGTGTTGCTGGAGAAAAAAAAAGGGGCACCAGTTCCCGGATCCATAACGCCCATGACAACAATATCATGGCTAGGGATTGTCTGTGTAGGGGCCCAGAGACACCATCCATAGCAGGGGAATAACACACAGTGACTATATTGGTCGGGTACTGTAAACTTACGCCATCTTCTCTAGGTCACCATGTGTGATATCAGTCTCCTAAAGGTAATGGAGGCGGAAAAGGACGATTTACTGGAAGCATTGGGCCTGGCCCTTATGCTGCTATGGTGTGTTCTGCAATGATGCCTACTCATTTAATAGCAGAGGGGCAGAGAAAAATGTCCTACCATGGTGGAAGAAATAAGGCTGTCCTCCCCAGAAACTTCTGCAAAGGATTGCAGAGTACCTACATGAAAGTTTCCTGGTGATATCCACAAAGGGTTCTCAGAGCATCCCTGTGCACATAAATAATCTGTTCAGGGGGTAATCCTCTGCTGAAGTTTACCAACCCCCAGGAAGCCCATCCCCACAAAAACACAAACTTCTTTTTTCCCCAAAATAAGAAGCTGGAGTGGGGACATGACCACAGAAATGTGACTTGCTACACACACTCACCAGATGTGCCTTCCCCAACATCTTGATCTGTAATGCTGTACTGTTCCCAACTGTGCTGCTCCAGGGTAACGAACAGGTCCTGGCTTTCTGAGAATGGATCCCCTGCCCTCCTGCCCCTGTTCTCCTCATTCTCTTCCTCCTCATCCACAGAGTCCTGCTCATTCATCCTGGACTGGGATTCTTTGGAGGTATCAATGCTGCGTGGTGGCATAGTGGCAGGTTCACTGCTGAGAATCACATGCGGCTCCTCATAAAAGCAGCATGTCTTCAGTGATGAGCCAGAACAACTGTTCAACATCTGTTTTCTGATATGCCTGCCTCAGCTCTTTGATTTTAACGCGGCACTGCTGTGCGTCCCTGTTGTAGCTCTTCTCCATCATACCACATGATGTCTTCTTGTAGATATCTAAATTTCTTCTGCTGGCTTGGAGCTGAGCCAGAACAGACTCTTCGCCCCACAAGGTGATAAGATCCAAGATCTCAGGTCAATTCTAGGTTGGAGTGCATTTGGGGTGTTCAGTCACCATGAGCAGTTCAGTTACAGAGCTCTCCATGCTGAACAAACAGGAAATGGGAATTCAAAATTTCCTGGGGCTTGAGTGGAGCAGCCATTTCCTGTTTACGTGGCCATGGTGCAGCAGAGTCTGAATGTCCAGAGTGGTCATAACAGAGCATTATGGGATACCTCCCAGAGCCCAATGACATCAATATATGTGCGCTCTACATACACTGATGCTCGTTCAACCCATAGAATTCTACTTCAGCGCTATGCCATTTGCGGAGGTCATTTTATTAAGTCGAATTTTACTGTGATTTAGGTCAGTGGAACTGACATGCCAGTGGAGATGCATACTTTAGGTGGTCAACATAGGCCACGTTACATCAACCTCCATTCTCAGTGTAGACCAGGCCACACATGCAGACCATGGAGAAGTTGGCTTTGCCCAACTCAGGCAAGGATATCTGGCTTTTTCCCCTTTCTTCTCCCCTCTTACCTAGTTGTGGTCTCCTGTGTCAGGTGAAAGACATACAAAATTCTCCAGCTAAGTCCATGGTGGTGTCTGCAGCACAAGAGAGAGTTGGGGCAACTTTCAACTCCTTCTAATAGAGGGGAACGTAAGGTAGGTGCACTTGACAGGAGAGCCTACTCTGGGTCTTCTAGGCCTTTAGGTAGTCAATTATCTGGCCATTGTCTCACTACAATTATGTTCTGTGGGATGCCAGGACCCCTGTATTTGTATTCTCTTCTGTATTTGGGAAAAAACAGAGGATGTAGTCATATCATCTGATAACTCTTTCCATTCCATTCCATTATCTCAGGAGGATGTTAAACAGCAGCTACTAAAGACATTTTTAAAATCAGCTGGTCCATATAACTTGCATCCAAGTTATTTAAAAGAGCAGGCTGAATTGGTTGCTGGATCATTAATATTGACTTTCAATAATCCTTGGAACACTGGGGAAGTTATAGAAGACTGGAAGAAAGCTAATGTTGTGCCAATTTTTAAAAATGGTAAACAGAATAACCCAAGTAATTATAGGCCTGTCAGTCTGACATCAATCCTGGCCCTGATGATGCAGACCTCTCAAGGTGGGTAAATATAAGTACAGACAATCAACATGGGGTTATGAAAAATAGATCCAAACTTGATACCTTTTTGATGGGATTACAAATTTGGTTGATAAAGATAATAGCATTGAGGTAATATACTTTGATTTATGTAAGCCATTTGACATAGTACTGCATGACATTTTGATTAAAAAACTAGAACAATTAAAATTAGTATGGCATAGATTAAATGGATTAAAACTGGTTAACTGACAAGTCTCAATATGTAAATGGAGAATCATCTCTGAATAGGTAGTGTTTGTAGTGGAGTACTGCAAGGATCAGTTCTTGGTCCCATACTATTAACATATTTATCAGTGACCTGGAAGAAAACATAGTCATCACTGATAAAGTTTGTAGATGACACAAAAATTGGGGAAGTGGTAAATAACGAAGAGGACAGGTCACTGATATAGAGTTATCTGGATCGCTTGGTATGCTGGGCGCAAGCAAACAATATGTATTTTAATACGGTTAAATGTAAATGTATACATCTAGGAACAAAGAATATAGGCCATACTTGCAGGATTGGGGCTTCCATCCTGGAAAGCAGTGACACTGAAAAAGATTTGGGTGTCTTGGTGTATATGAGCTGAACATGAGCGCCAAGTGCAATGCTCTGACCAAAAGTACTAGGGCAAACTTTGGATGTATAAACAGCGGTATCTTGAGTAGGAGTAGAGAGATTACTATGCCTCTGCATTTGGCATTGGTGCAACCACTGCCAGAATATTGTGCCTAATTCTGGTGTCCATAATTCAAGAAGGATGTTGATAAATTGGATAGGGTTCAGGGAAAAGCCATGAGAATGATTAAAGGATTAGAAAACATGCCTTATGGTGACAGATATAAAGAGCTCAGTCTATTTAGCTTAACAAAGAAAGATAAAGGATGATGATTACAGTCTAAAAGACTGTGCATGGGGAACAAATATTTAATAATCGTCTCTTCAAATGGAGAAAGGTATAACACAAACCAGTGGCAGGAAGTTGAAGCTAGACAAATTCAAACTGGAAATGAGGCATAAATTTTTAACAGTGAGTGTAATTAACCAATTTACCAGGGGTTGTGATGGATTCTCCATCACTGGCAATTTTTAAATCATGATTGGAAGTTATTTTAAAAGATTCACTGTAGGAATTATTTTGGAAAGTTCTGTGGCCTGTGCTATATGGATAATTGATCATACTGGTCCCTTCTGGCCTTAGATGTAAGAATCTTGGATTCCTTACCAGAGAAACAGAAGAAAGTAGGCAAGTGATAAAGAAGACTGAAACACTGCATGTCAAACCAGGCTTTACCTCTAAGGATGTTCTTTATTTAATATCTTTCCAGTGACTAATCTTTACAATATCTTTAATAACTGGAGAAAGGAAGAAGGAAAAGCCCCATATCAGACTGACATGCTGTACAACTGTCATGCCTTCAGGTCACATTATTGGTTTGCATTGCTTGTCTGGACAGCAATACAGTAGTTGATTATGTTGGTCTTTTTGCCCTGGGCTCCAAATTAAGCACCGAATTCTTCAGAGTTAAAAACTCTTCTCTCTTTGAATGAGCACATTGTAGATTGGGCCAATGTGTCTAGGAACTTTCTCTAACACTGGATAGTTTGTGATTAAGGAAATCAATTATCAGAGAATGAAAACACAACACTGTCCACTATTTCATGGTTGTGCTGTTTTCCCTGAAAACAGTTTAGCAGGTGGAAGTTAGCATCAGAACCTTTGTATGTTCATTTATATACTCATCAATTCATACAGTGATAGAAAAACCTTAATGATAACCTCTGCAATATTAAGGTAGAATAATGTTACTTATGTAGTATGTGTGACAGCCAGGTGTACCATTTTTTTGATACAGGAGAACATGAAGTTGGAGATAAAGTTTTGCATTAGAGTGCACTCTAGGTGAAGGTGTGGTGTGCATTGTTTTTTGGTACCTGTTGTAGGTGGAAGTGAATGCCTTATAAAGTGTAAACGTGTGGTATTGACACCACTGTAGATAATTTCAATGCAACAATGAATCCTGAAGACTTCTCTTAATTTCTTCCTTCTATACATTTATGGTTTTAAGTGAGTGGGGTGTGTCTTGTTACCTGAATTTTGTTTGTGTTATTGTAATTCAATGGGATTTTCAAAAAGCCTGAGGGCAAATTTTTAAATTTTTAATGGGACTTTTGTGACTAAATCACCAGGGCTTCTTTGAAAAATCCACCATATATGGCAACCATGGGTGCTCTTAAATCCATATTGCGGTCCCTAAATAAATGGCCTGATTTTCAAATGTACAAGGCAAACATTAGCTGCAGTTAATATTAGTGAGAGTTGCTGAGAACTCAGTACTTTTGAAAAATCAGACCACTTCTTCAGACACCGAGGCTTCTAAATCCATACTTAACTTTATGTATTCATTTATTTAAATCTTGGCTATACTTACTTATATATAGACATATATTGCTGAACATGGGGCTTGTGAATGCACCACCTGGAGCCAGGCAATATGCAGCTAGGTGTCATGGAAGTTTCTTCCACAGAGCTCCATCTCAATCTGCAATACCCCTCCTTGAGTTATTACTGGCCCTCTTCTGAGGAATCATATTGAATTTTGTGGTGGTTTTGTCAAAAGGAGAAACATCCTCTATGAACTAATTTGGGGCTTTAGATATAAATTTTGCTCTGTACTAAGATTATCTTTAATCTTGGTGGATGAATTGTGAAAAGAGGTTTGTAGCAAATGAACAAAATTCTGCAGTCTGGCAAAAAGATTTAGAAACATCATTTCATTGGGAAAATTATTAAATTGTAACACCAATAAATGAACACGCTATGGACCAGTTCAATATCATTCAGATTATTTATTTTCTTAACGTGGACAACCTTTAACTTTGATATTATAATTAACTTTTTTTCTTTTAAATTGCTTGTAGCCCTTGGCTGAGAATTCTCACACTAATCTCGGTACATGTGGGGAACAAAGGAAGGGAGGACTTTTTCCAGAGTATGGGTGAATGTGCTTTACAATTCTTGAACATATATTTACACATTGACTTCACACTGAAGTCTGTAACAAGTCTTTTCTATGAAGGGGGAAAAGAATCAAGTGACCAAAGATTTAGGCCCACATGATCCATGTGAGATTTTCCAGTATAGTCCCAAAGAGCTCGTCAGGCATTCAAATTTGCCATAATTTTGCTGGAACAGTACTCTATCCAGTAGTATTTCTGTACGACATGAAACCTGGAACTAAGGAATGCATCTCTTCTCTTTCCTTAATTTCACTGAACTGCAAATAATTTAAATTATTAAATTCAAATATCAAGACATTTAGTTATTGTTCATATCGCTCATCTGTTAACCTTCTAATAATACATCACATTTTTTAAATAAAAAAAAAAGAACAACAAAAAAGACTTCAGAGGCTATATAATACACAGTCTCATTGGCTCCAGTTCCTGAGGAAGGCTGTTACAATATGACCGTACTTCCCAGGATTTCTTTGGAGCAATGGAGCAGAATTGTCCATTGGCAATTTTCACACTCAGCAATCCAGACACTACGACGATAGTTAAAAAAAATTCCTTGTGATTTTTTAAATTTGTTGGGTGTGTTTGTGTTAAAAAAAAGAACACAACTTTTTTTTTGACTTTCAGGGTTGTTGTTTTTTTGTGAAAGACCACAAGATTTGGCAAAAAAAAAAAAGATGTAAAGAAGACTCTTTAGATGTATAAAATTCCTCATAAGTAGAAGAAACACTGACCTTGATTTGGCCTAGTTTTAATTAGTTATTTCATTCATTTAATGTATTTTTGCTGCATATTTTGAAGCTTTTGAAGAGCAGAAAGGGCTAAAGGTCAGGTTAGAAATCACAGAACGGTTCTGTACCAACGATTCCTTTAACAGGAAGGGTGTCCATGATAAATAATGAAGCAGAGCAGAAGTGTGTAAATAGTGTATGCTGTGAGTTGTGTGCATCTCTATACATGATGTGTGTGTATATACTATATGGTTGTGTTCGCCAGTATGGTGGATACATGTTCCTTCTGTACAGCTGTAAGGAATGCTTTACTGAGATTCTCCTGTTGTGTAGCCTTTGAATTGTAACTAGCTTTTCTCCTAGGAAAGAAAACTGCAAGGTAGGCCCATCTCCCATTCAACAGCTCTGCATCTTCCTGGCAGTAAAATGGATTTTAGGACAGTTAGATGAAGTATTATTTCTTACACAGAATATGGTAGCTCTGCCATCTTAGGAAGATGAAATGAAACAAACAGAATGAGCCAGCAGTGACTGGTGAAAATATTTCCACACAAATAGACCTCAACTTTTTTTCTTTTTTCTTTTTCTTTTTGAGGCTTTGCACCCTCCAAAACATGTATTTTTGAAAAAAAATGTCTGTGGCAGGTATAAGAGGGATGGGGGAACTGTGAACATAATTCAGCCTTCCCCCTTCGTCTCCTTGGGCTTCCAAGTACTGCCCCATTTTTCCACCACAAATGGAGGTGGTTAGCCCCTTTTGTGTCACCTCAGGAAAACAGATAGAGGCCCATGGATTTTAGCAGAGGCCAATATACTTGAGATTGTTCTGAATGATGACATCTGTCACCGCATCAAAGACAAATTGGATATTACTGGTATCAGTGGCACAGGTGAAGTGCGAATAAATCTCCTTGGTCTCCTTGTTGCGATTCAAGTCCTCAAATTGGCGCTGGATATAGACTGCTGCCTCCTCATAAGTGTTTTGGCCCTTGTACTCAGGAAAGCAGACTGTTAGCGGGATGCGCCGGATTTTTTCTGCCAGTAGATCTTTCTTATTCAGAAAGAGGATGAGGGAAGTGTTGATAAACCAGTTGTTGTTGCAAATGGAGTCAAAGAGACGCAGACTCTCTGCCATTCGACTCTGAAGGGAAGGAAACAATAATGTCAGCAACAGAATTTGAACACAACTATACAGAATACATAAAAATACATAATCATAGCTGTTAGTGAGCAAACTTCCTTTTGGTTAGAATGTTCAGTTTCTCATTCCAGCTTCCTTGCTGACTGTAAAGGATGAATTTTCAGGAACTCTAATTCACTTATGTTGACATATTGCAGCTCATTATAGATTATGGCTTTATTTAGATTGATTTTTTTTTAACCATGGGTAACTGTGAGGCAAAGTCAGAGCCTGAAGGCTTTAAGAACAGCAGTTGTAGTTCTTCACTGTTTTCTACAATCAGGCTAGCATTACAAACATATTTTTGGGCTTCAATGATCTTACAAAAAAAGAAAAGTAAATTTTCACCTGGAATAGAGCAGTGGAATTCACACCTGTCTGAGTTAGCAGCCAAAGAAAGAATAGTTTATTGTTGTAAAGATCAACTATATGAATTCAAAGAAATCTGGACCCTGTTTATAAATATATCTGAATAAAAAATATTGAGATGGCTCAAAGAATGCCAGACTTTCATTCAATCTAACCTCTTCTCTTCCCCCCTTTCTCCCTGGTCCATTCCTTCCTTACCCTTCCTATCTATGTATGTCTTCTCCTATTTTATTATTGTTATCCCTCATCCTAACATTGCATCTATGTAGTATTGTCTGGTCTTGAAGCTTTAACAAATTGTAAAACTGCATAATTCATATATACTTCATTTTTAATTGATCCCTTTTGCTCTCACATTCCTTTCATCTTGTATAATAGTAACTTTGGAAGGATATATATAGAAAAGTAATTTTTCCTCCAGAGGGTCAAATTCTAGTTTCAGACACAAGGAGCAACTCAAAATGAAGACATAATTTGGCTATAAGGGTTTAATAGACACACCTGATCTTCCACTTGCTAAATTAATAAGTACCACTGACAATACACTGGAGTGACTGACAAGAATCACTTATTTTGGAAATACCAATTTAGTGAGGCTAACAAAACTAAGACATCTGTTAGAAATGTAGGGTCATATTTTACCCTTCCTCTGCACACTGTTCTCTCACATATCATTGCTGTGAAAAATAAAGGCTTTTCTACATGGGGACACCACAGAAAATTAATCTGAATTAACTAAAGATGTGTATTTTAAGTGGATTAGTTAAACCGCATTAAACTGCTGCATGCAAACCCTCATTCAGAATTAAAGTGGCCTTAATTTGATTACACTTAATTCACTTTGGAATGGAGAGCTTTTAGCTAATCCACATGGGGATGTCCCCTAGTAGACAAGGAGCACATGCAGCTGTCCATGGTGCCAATTGCTATTGAAAGGCTGAGTACCAGGAACGACCTTCTCTTTTGTAACACGTTTTTTTGTGCAGAGGAGGAAATTGTTCAAGCTGCTGTTGGTATTTGAACTAAATATTGTCCAAAGAGGACGCAGAAGTCTCTTGATTATAGATATTTATACTAAAGGACATTTCTTTCCAAAACATTGCAGATTAGGTACTAATTCCTGTAAAAAGTTTTATTGGGACTCCAACACCAAAGCTTTAGTCAGCTGTTTTGGTCTTAAAAGCTCGATGTTTTTTATTCAACATCAAAAGCCTTCAGACTCCACCCACCATGTGTGTACCATCAACACACTTGAAAGTTAACACCATTAACTTTCACATACTGAGACTCTCAATGAAAAAATGGTCTCTAAAACGGTTTGCTGAGATTTCAAAATCATAAGATCAGATAAGAATTTATAAAATATTTGAATTGTACATTCAAGTTCTCTTTATGTGTGTGTTTTTAAGTCATTTTAGACTTGAAGTGGGAGTTTCAACTCTTCAAGCACTTGCCCGCCTCTGATTTTTTCAGTGTTCTCTCTTTAGAGGACAAGAACCTCTTTTAACCAAGTCATTGTGGTATTGTACAGATCATGCTTCCTGTTTAGAGCTAGTAAAGAAGCATCATTGATTAATCTTAACATATCACCAAGGAGTCATTCCAATCTTTTTCTTCTATTTGAAAACTCTTTACTGATATTTGTTAATAGAAATAATGACAGAACAAAGAAAGAAAATGGATACAAAGGCTCACAGAGATGTTTTTACAGCCATATAATATAATGATAATAATAATAAAAGAGAGAGAAGAATTCAAACCCAGAATATAGGAATCCACAACAAAATCACCACATATGGAACATTTCTCAAGTATCCCAATAACTTAATTTCAGTCAATACTAGATTAGTCATGTATAATCCTCCCAACTCCCTCCGAATCCTTAGCTATCCAAAAAAATCCTTTTCCTCCCTCAAATTTAAAATAGAAAATCCTGACACAATTAAAAGGGAAGTGGAAGAAATGCAATTCAAAACCCCATTTTATAAGATCTCAGATCATTGTAATCTAGATAGGAGAAAGTACTCTGTAATAAGCCTTGAAAACATCCCAAGAATCCTCAGTATTTTGTATCTTATTAGACTTGTTACTGCTGTGAAATGTTCCAGAATGTTTGGACAGTGCCACAGCTATATGTGATTTCATTCTGAACAACTGGAAATGTGTTAAGTATACCCAGTGAACTGCTCCAAAGGATATGTACCCACAAGTTGTGTAACATGAACTGAGTTAATAACTCCCAGAAAGAGTTCTCTTTTATTTATGCAGCTATATGTTCCTTTCCAAACCCAGTTTATGATCAGACCTTTTTCTCAAGATGTGCTTAATAAATGATTTGGCTACAAAGAAGGAAATAACACCATACAATTATAAGATACCATACTTGTACTATTCTACCATATGCAGTGGCTAAAGGAGATCTATGGAAAGCCTTGAAGCCAAAGAAGATAAATAAATCCACACAAAATACTGCATTAAAAGAATGTTAAATTTGCACAGTGAAGTACTCAAAATCAGGAAATGCTCAAGTTAAATTAAGGTTGCATGTGCAACTTTAATTCTGCTCATTCCAATATAATGATACAGTGCATTCTGTACAATTAAATGTATTTAATTCATATGATCCCATTTTGTTATTCCTGCTTCATTTAGTGCATAAGTTGAATGATGCCCAGCAAATTAGGAAGGGGGACATAATAAATGAGAGGGATTTCTGGTAGTAGGACACTTCTTGAATGATGTTTTCCAATTCCAGAGATCATATGGATTTGGCACATTGGGGATATTTTTGTCCCAGGTCTCTTAAAGAATTGGGCCACCTGATAGTCAAATTCCAAGGCTCTGACAGTGTCGTACCATACTTATGTTCAGAGCATTTACTTCGTAGCCCTTCTAAGGGTAGACTTGTGTAAAATATGCTAAAATGGGGTGGGGAAAGCAGGGCATGTTGTTTGTATGCTTAGTGGCAATCATTGTGTAGGTATGTGTGAGAGGGGATGATGCCTCAATGGCCTTTTCACTGTTTCCCTTGGCTACCAGAATTTTATTCCCTAGTGATGTCACATACAAGTTGAGGCCAGGGAGTAGTAATAGAAGGTCGCTGATAAGCGACGGAACAGAGCAAGTCTGAGAGTTTCTTTTACAGGACAGAGGAGAAATCTGTTCTGCTGAGCTCCTCTTCTGCTCTGATGATATAGGAGTTCCCAGCAGGAGGCAGTTGCTGAACAGATCTGAGAGCTTCTTCCTCAAAGATGCAAATCAGAATGTTCTACTATGCTCCATTGGCTAGCTTATTGGGAAAATTATTCCAAGACTGAGGTAATGCTCACCAAATTTATCTACTTGTTTTAAATTAGGGCTTCTGCTTTACAACCTGGTACAACCCCACTGAAGCCAACTTTATTGTAGCATTGCCCAGTGACTCTAAAAATGGTCTTTGTTTCTTAGGAAACATTGTCATTATTTAAATTCTGTACCATCTAAAATCTATTTACTGCAATTCAGTTCACTTGGTGTTAAAAGTGCGTCCCTGTCATTCTCTTCAAATGTTTCTATGAATAGCATTCACATTTTGACACCTTTCATCTTCCTGATGAGACATGGACTGATAAAAGCAGCCTAGCAAAAAATGCTTTGTCCACCATTCTGAGATAATGCACACTCATCTTTGGATGCCTGAGGGGCAAATGAAGATCTCTCATCATGAACTACATGTGTTTCATCCAGTATATGAGGCATCTAGATCTTAATCAATGCCATATTACAGATGAAGTGCCTTGAAAATGACAAGAATTCTGTGTTTCCACTAATTCATAAGAATTGCTTTTGAAATCATAAAAGATGCTTTGAGTTTTTTAGTTTCAGACTTGCTTCAGTTGTAGTATTCTGATTAAGATCTGGGTTGTTGGGTGCAGCTGCTGAGGAGTTTTATATAAGATACTGCAGCTGGAAATAAAATTATAAAGAGATCAAAAATAAAAAAAATTGCACAGGAGGAAAGAATGAAAAATAGTTTCTCTATAGTAAGTAAAAGAAATGAAAAATGAGTGGCAGCAAAACAGACACAAAGAGGCAAGCAGAAAAAGAACTGAAATAAAAAGAACAGATGAAGAATGAAGAAACTGAAAAGATGGGGGGAAATGACAAATATAAACAAAAACCAGAAAAGGAAGTAGCAAATGGGAAAAAGCATTTAGAGAGGAAAATGAGAAAAAAGTGGATAAAAATCCCTTACAACCATTTTATAATACAGTCAAATAGGATCCCATCAGGTTTGGATGAATATTGTATTTCCATGTATTTGAACAAGAAAATATTCCATGATCCATTTGAAAGCAGAATTTATTTTTTATCTTCTTATATTTTCTGAGATAAAGGGAAAAAACCACCAGCTACACTAAAATATCATCAGTTTTTATATAATCCCTCTCCAGCATTTGGAGCAGGAGTAGATTGGGTGAATACACACAAACAGCCCCACTTGGCTTATTGAAAAGGATCAAAGAGCACCTAAACGCATACTTATATGCAAGTGCCTGATGCGTAGATCTAGAATGGGTCTCTAAACACAAGCTGCTGCTTTGATGTAATCTTGGATACAAGGTGGCTAATTTGTTTCTTGAACATCTACAATATGGATAGATAGTCAGGATTAAAACAGGCTTTAAACTCTTAATGCAGTTCCAAATATTCATAATACAAAGAGATCATATGTGGAGCTGGTCAGAAAACGTGCACTCCCCTCCAAAAGATGTTGACTCTTCAGTGAAAAAAGCCAGAATATTCCATTTTGAAAATGCCACTGTGGTGCCTCATGGTAATGGTAGTTCAGATGCCCCATTCTCTTCTATAGGGTGGGTTCACGGATAAGATATCTCACATGACACACCACAGTCTCCTGTCTCAGTGAGGAGAGGCAATATAACCTGGGAGTCCCTTGGTCATAAGTCTGCATGGGAGATGGAGTCCAACTGAGGAGTCTGCCCATAGAAAAGAATAGGACATGAAGCAACCAAACTACAACTCCCATGAGGCACTGCAGCAGCATATATAAGTTAAAATATTTTGTTTTTTGTTTGAAATATTTCAGTTTTAGATTTTTCACTGAAAAGTCAAGAGCTTGATTTTTAGATAAAATCAATTTTCCTAAGGAAAGCAGATGCTTTTTTACAAAAATGTTCAGCCAGCCCTAACCATGTGAATTATGAGAAATGTATAATGTAATGGCGATGCATGTTCAACATCAGCCAGTAATGCAAGCCAAAAAAGTATTTCCCACTTTTTGCAAGCTTAATACTAGAATCCTGAAAGAGGTACAGTTGTCTGGTTAAGGTTGAGAGCCACTGCTCTAGCCAATAAATAGAGCCTCACATAAATTTCTTAGCTACTGCAAAAATATTTATCAGACTATGAGGGTGCACTTTCAGCATATCCTAGCAAGCTAACATGGACATTTCTTAGAATTAGTTAATCTCTCTGTTGTAGAATGTACTTGGTGAACAAAATTAAAGAAAAAACCATTGGAAAATGGAAGATTAAGCACCACCCGGGTTCTCATGAGGGAAACAATGCAAAATTCATAGAAGAGAATTACGATACATAATCTTTTAATGCCATCTGCTTTATCTCACACATCCACACAGTGTCCAGAGGAATTAGATTAAAAACAAATCAATAAACACACCAGTGAAATGCAGAATAAAATGTAAAAGCTCTCTTGGGTTCTAATATAACCAAAAATCAATAAAATCAAGGTCTTTACACAACATCTTCTGTGTTAGTACATTTAGAAAATGGAATCACTAATGATGGTAGTTCATGAAGGAAAGGATTCAAAATGCAATTTCAGTTTTCCTATACCAGTCAGGGACAAAAATAGTGGAAAAATAAACATATGCATAAAAATCCTTAATAGAATCTCTCACAAGGACCTAGATGTTAATGAGAAACATTTTTCTGCCTAAAAGTCATCTCTCGTGCCAGCAAATATCATCCCTCTGGATCCACGAACTGTTCCACAAAAACAAAAGGTAAAGCCTTACTAAATAAATCACCATAGCACATTTCTTGGAGGTGAATTTGGCAGAACAACCTGGTTGATCCATCTCCTTTATAGTTTTAGTGCTTTAACCTGAACCAAATCAGTCGCCTGCAGGAAAATTATTTGCATAAGCAGGTCTCTAAAGTGTGTCTAAAACCTTAGTGGAGCTGTGTAGCCTTGCTGCAGAATCACACCACCACAGCTGTAGACAAAAAACACAAACACCCTGAATAAAAAGTCTAGATTTTATAATAATTCTTTACACTTACTTAAATAGCACTTTCTATCTATGATTATTAAAATGCTTTATAAACATTAATTTGGTAAGCCTCAAAATAACTCAGTGAAATTGTTAAGTATTAACCCTACATTACAAATGCATGAAATGAAGTTCAGGGGTGAAATGACTTGCATGCAGTCAAACAAGTCTGTGGTACAGCCAGGAACAGAACTGAAGCATAAGTTTAGCATTGTCAAGACAGCTTGATCAGATTGTCTTTGAGAAATAAAACCTTGTTACTTTGGAGTTTAACTTTGAATTTGGCTATGAATGTTCTCTGAAAAGTTGAATATTATTGACCTGATTCAGCACTGCATTACTGAATATTATGCTGGTGTACCTCAGTTGATTTTATGGAGTTCTACTGGTGTAAAACTAAAGCAATGCAGTACCAAATCTATATATAAAATTCTGGAATTTAATCATGATTACTGGATTTCTGATTCTCATTTTTCTTTGGAACCAATAACTGAGTCCATTCACAGATAAAGATATGCTTAGCATACTAAGGCTACGTCTATACTTATGGCAGCAAATTTGCCGCCGTCAGATCGATGTATCTGGATCGACTGAGCAGTCTGTGTAGACCCGCTCAGTCGATCCAGAAATCGACAGAGGAAAACCACCTCCGTTAGCGGTGCAGCACAGTGTGGATGGCATGCGGAACAGATGCAGCAAAGTCGACGGAAGATATGCAATTTTTTTACATCACTTGTGTATCTCCCGTCAACTGCTGCCGAATCCAGAAGGTAAGCGTAGAGCAGGCCTAAGTTTAAAATTTTTAAAATTGTTGCAGAGATTTTATAGGATTTAGAGATTTCATGAACAGGAAAACCATAAAATGCAGATTGAAAACTTGCATTGCAATGATTCTATGATGTTATTGTTTTTAACCGAAATGATCTTTTTTTATGTGCCAAGTCTACTTCAGAAATACCCACTTCTGAACATGTGATTTGCTGCTATTACCTTTGTCTTTGTGTTGCACTTCCCTGTCCTGTGCCAAATCATGAGTTGTATTTTTCATTACACTCACCTAACAATCCCCAGATGGCCTGGAACAATCACATTATGATTGTTCGAACATCTGTGGTAAATCTTAGAAGGAAACCTTGGGGCATGTTTCCTGTGGAACTGATCCAGGAAATAGACTTAAGAATAAATTTCATATGTGTATACCAATATTATGTTAGACAATCACATAATATGAAGTACGTTCCTCCTAGTGCAATACCCTAGACACTCGATTTTGTGCAAACCGTTCTGCAGGGGCTGGGAAAATAGCATTCACATCTCAACACATGAGAAGTTGCAGAGCTGCAGCTAATGTTCCAACCTATTGTTAAAATATTGTCCCTTTGTGTGTTTTACACCACTGTAATCATGAATGTGAGGATCCAGGAGTTCCTTCCCCTGAGTTTCCTTCAACAACCTCTTCATATTTGCCCATTCTGAGCGGGCATAGAGATTCCCTATTCAGTACTCATGGGGTGCAAAGGATCTCTGTGCTCCTGTATCCCTGGCACGCCAACACACCAGAAGCCTAAGTGATATGAAAGGACTTTTATAAATCCTTATTACAGCAGGTTGAATTTAACCTTAAAAAAAGAGTAAGTGAAATAAATATGAAGTTTAAAACTGAAGTTTATAACCTGTACAACAGCTGCAATGTTAAGCCTCTGTACAGAGATGCAGATATTTAAAGAACTGTACTTTAGGCTTTGTTGACCACAATGAAGCAGTGTGGGGTTAGCTTGCCATTGATGTGTTTGTCTGACCCTGAATATTTCGTATTGACGTCTTCATTTCTCTTATTTTTGTTATCTGTCTGTACAACTCATTATAGTTCATGTCATTTTCACTTTTTCTTCATATAAAATGAGTTTGTAATATTGGCATGTTAAATTAAAAGCAGAAGCATGCAGAGTAAATAACCAGGTTGTGGTGGTTTCAGGATGTGATGCCAAATTCCCCTTCTCCACTGCCCTGGCCCTCATGTTGTATCACATTCACAACTTGCGTCATTTAATAATTTGTGTTGACATTCTTTCACTGTGAAATTGCTGGTTTCTGAAGAGAGGAAGGGTACATCAGTTGGATGGTAAGCTGCTTTGCACAGTGTGATTGGCTTATTAATTATGAGTAGAAGCAGTTGATTTAATATTTTGTCTTAACTCAGATTTATTTTCTTCAAACTGGAAAAAACAATTATTGAAAGTATCTGGTGTAGAGTCTGGAGCTAGGCTTCCGCCACTAGCATTTCCTGTTTGTCCCAAAGGGCACAATAAATCAATATGTGTTTACAACTGGATTTTCTCAAACAATTTACAGAACAATTTCTTCCAGACAGCCTAGACTCAACCCTAAGAACTAAAAGTTCTTCCACAATTAGAAGCATTATAGTTTCTTCCAAACCTCCTGATTTCCCTGCTGATGACAATGTTTGTTGCCCCCATAGATTTTCTGATCTTCTAGCAGAAGAAAAGAATAAATGCATAAAAAACTAATTAACTAATGGATACTCAGAAAAGTTATTTTTTCATGGGAGATGTGTTTAATTGCACTCCTCAGAGCTTAGAGGAAGTTTTACCTCTTCCTTAGTAATATGCGGTTTTGCTCAGGGTAGAAACAGCTCTTGTCTTTCCTGTGCAGGAAGATGTAATATCCTACAGAGTAGTGCAGGCTAGCAGGATAGAAATAATCACCTGGGAAGAACCAGGTCATGTGCCCAAGCACTGATGCAGTTCCATCTCTTGTACCCGCACTGCACTGCATCTTGTGTTCAATATAAAGCAAAACCAACAAGAGTCCTGTAGCACTTTAAAGACTGATAAATTTAATTTTTGAAGGCATGAGCTTTCATGGGCTTTAACCCACTTCATCAAATGCAGGGAATCGAAATCTGATAGGTGGTGCGCTACGCCACTTACCGGGGTGGTTTTTCTCATCGCTTGCTGGATCGACTGAGCGCATCTATACAGACCGCTCAGTCGATCCAGAGCAATTGATGTGACAGTGGCGAATTTGCCGCCGTCACTGTAGACCCAGCCTTAGACTCCTATGGGGTCTGACATTCCTAGAGACTGTTCCAAAGCTCGGGGTGTAGCACCAATCCTGTGACAGCCCTTTTCATGCTTCTGGTTATTCCAGATCAAACTAAACAACTTGTTCAAACAGAAATGAAGCATTTTGTTTTGATTGTGGGCATTTAATTTGTAAAAAAAATTAAAGGACATTTCAAAACAAAAAATTATTTTGAATTGAAAAAAATCAGAACTTTTCATTTTGAAAATGTCCAAACCAAACTATTAAATTTTCTGATTCCCCCCCCCAAAATTAGCAAAATCTACATGAATTCACATAAACTTTCAGTGTTGCTGAAGCTGTATTTTTAACTGAAAAACATTTCAGTTGAAAAATTTCACTCCGCTCTATTTATGAATACTTTTGTGCTATATTTGTCCAGCTTGTGTTGAGAAAGAAGGAATACATACAGAGCAGGGTCCTTTTCTCTTTCTGTTGACTGATTTGTGGTGTTAGTTACTTGGGCCAGTGTTTTCCTATTTCTTTTCATAGATGCTACAGCACTATGGACCTAATTCTCTTTTTCTTTTTTCTTTTTTTTTTAAACCATTTTTTTGCCCTTGTACATCTCCATTGACTTCATTGGAGTTACTTGTGATTTCCATTGGTAAGATTCAGGAGAAGAGAATCAGGCCTTATGTTTCTTAAGTGAAAAAGAGTGCAGAAAATCCATGAATAAATCATAAGATTTTCTTTAAAAAGAAATTTTATTCTACTGTATTAGAAAGAAAAAATATATTGTATTTTTAGTCTGCAATGGCTGCCCAATGAGATAAATTGTTATTATTGTTACACTAAAACAGTCATCCTGGCCACACGCCCTTTCTCTTCAAAATACATAACTACTGAAATATGAGCTGACACCTCTGGTTCAAACCCCTTCTCATTACCCCTCAGACCTCTCCTAATTTTATTTTTATTTCTAAAGTTTTTCCTTTGACATAAACTGACAATGGGGAGTTCTGGAGTATGAATATTGGATCTCCTGTTCTCAGAGCTCCAGGGAAGCATTAATGTTTAGTGAACAGAGTGGTGTTAGTTACAGTACACTTCCTGCTACCTGTTCTTCTTGTCTACTACCAAGCCTTGTCAATCTGCTGTCACTTACATCACTAACTCATGAGAGAGGAGGGAGAAGATGGAATTTAAAGGGAATCCAAAATAGCAAATAGTGAAAATATTCAGACAAAATGCATAAATGCACATCTAGCAGAGGTACACAGGAAAAAGAGGTCCCAGCATGCATGCACACTAAAATCACCTAAACATGGAAAATGCACACAAAAGATTAGTGGTCCAATGCAAAGTCCAAGTCCAGGAGCAGCAGCACATGAGCCAGCAAACAGAGCTGAAAACATAGGAGTTTGAGTTCAGAGCTTTTGGAGGAGAAGGGAGATAAAAAGCCCCTGTTCCTTAGAGGGGCTCCCTATTAAAAAGGACATCAGAGTTGTCATCAGAGTTGATCCAGAGAACAGAAGGCTCTGTTGTCTGCCAGGAGCTAAGATACAGAAGGTGGACCTGAGGCTGAAGAGGGTCCTAATGGGAGCAGGAAAGAATCCATTGATTGTCCTTCATGTCAGAAAAAACGATACTGTTAGATTCTCACTGGGAGGCAGCAAGGAAGACTTCACCACACTGAGGAAGATGCTTAAAGAAATTAAGGCTCAAGCGTCTCTTCAATTGGCTTCACCTGTCCCTTGAGGAAAAGAGCAAAGGTGAGACAAGATGATGATGATCAACAGAGGGCTCAAGCAATGGTGCTATGAGTAGGAGAAAAGTGAGAACTACCAAAAACCAAGCAAAGCTGGATTTTGCAAAAGAAATAAAAACCAATAGCAAAAGGTTCTTTAGCCATATAAATAAAAAGAAAACAAGGAAAGAAAAAGTTGGACTAGTATGTACTGATGATGGGATAGATTAAAGATAATTTAGATATGGCCAAATGCTTCTGTTTTTAATAAGGATAATGAGGGGCTTGGAGGTTGTGGATTGGTGGCTAATGGGTATGAAGATATGAAAGTAGAAATTACCACATCTGAGTTGGAAGCCAAACTCAAAAAGCTTAACAGGATGAAATTGGGGGACCTGAATAATTTTTATCCAAGAATATTAAAGGAACTGGCACATGAAATTGCAAGCCCAATATCAAGGATTTTTAAAGGAATCCGTGTACTTGAGGGTTATACTCTATGGCTGGAGATTTGCAAATACAGTACCTATGTTTCAGAAAGAAAAAAAAAGTGACCTGGGAAACTACAGGTCCATTAATTTGACCTCAGTTATTTGCAAGGTCTTAGAACAAATTTTGAAAGAGAGAGAGTGGTTAAGGACAGAGAGATAAATGGGGTAATTGGGATAAAATACAACATGGTTTAACAAAAGTCAGATATCACCAGACCAACCTGTACTCTTTCTTTGAGAACATAATAAATTTTTTACACAAAGGAAATGCAGTCGATCTAATCTGCCTGGATTTCAGAAAAGCATTTAATACAGTTCCAAATAGGAATTTATTAGTTAAATTGGAGAAGATGGGGATTAATACTAGGACCAAAAGATAGGTAAGGAACTGGTTAAAGGGGAGACTATACTGGGTCATGCTGAAAGGTGAACTGTCAGGGTGGAAGGCGGTTATTAGTGGAGATCCTCAAAGTCTGGTTGTCTGACCAATGTTATTTAATATTTTCATTGATGGCCTTGGCACAAAAAATGAGTTTGGTATAAAATGTGCAGCTCACACAAAGTTGGGAGGTATTGCCAATATGGAGGAGGACTGGAATATCATAAAAGAAAATTTGGATGACCTTGAAAACTGGAGTAATAGAAATGGGATGAAATTTAATAGTGCAAGGTCATGCATTTAGGAACCACCACCAAGAATTTTTGCTATAAACCGGGGATGTATCAGTTGGAAGTGACAGAGAAGAGGTATTAGTTGATCAGAGGATGACTATGAGCCACCAGCATAACGTGAGTGTGCAAAAGGCTAATGCAGCCCCAGGATGTGTCAGGCAAGGTATTTCCGGTAGAGATAGGGAAGTGTTATTACTATTGTATAAGGCACTGGTGTTACTGGAATATTGTGTGTGCACTTCAGGTCCCCCATGTTTTAGAAAGATTAATTAAAACTGAAACAGGTGCAGAGAACAGCTACCAGGATGGAGAACCTACCTTATGAGAGGAGATTTAAGGAGTTTGGCTTGTTTAGCCTAACAAAATGAAGGCTGAGGGGAAATGTGATTGCTCTGTATAAATACATCAGAAGGATAAACACCAGGGAGGGAGAGGAGTTATTTAAGTTAAGGACCAGTCTTAGCACAAAAACAAACTGACAAAAACAGTCCATCAATAAATTTAGGCTTGAAATTAAATGACAGTTTCTAACCATCAGAGGATTGAAATTCTGGAACAACCTTCTAAGGGACAAAGACTGAGCTTGATCCATTTATGGAGGGGATGCAATGATGAGATTGCATACAATGGCATATAGGCCATCTGCAACTGTCATTAGTAAATATCTCTGGTCAGAAATGGGACACTAGAGGGGAAGGGCTCTGAGTTACTACAGTGAATTCTTTTCCAGGTGTCTGGGTTTTGCTCACATGCTCAGGTCTAACTGATCACCATATTGGGGGTTGGGAAGGAATTTTCCCCCCAGTCAGACTCATATAGACCCCTGGGGAGTTTTCACCTTCCTCTGCAGCCTGGAGCATAAGTCACTTGCTGGTCTGAACTAGAGTAAATGGTGCTCTCTGTATAATTTGAAGACTCTAATTCAAGATTTGAGGACTTCAGTAACTCAGAGGTTATAGGCCTACTACAGGCATTAGTGCATGAGGTTCTATAGCCTGCAATGT
Organism: Mesoclemmys tuberculata; assembly: GCA_007922155.1. Lineage (NCBI taxonomy): Eukaryota > Metazoa > Chordata > Testudines > Chelidae > Mesoclemmys > Mesoclemmys tuberculata. The sequence goes on from ML675638.1 coordinate 1,370,237, forward strand.
GCAGGAGTTCAAACTAGATGATTATGATGGTCCCTTCTGGCCTTAAAGTCTATGAGTCTATGAAATGACTTTTCTGTGAGAAACACAGAGGAGTTGGAAGTAAGGAAATCTCATCGTCCTGCCCATCAGTAGGGCACAAGTCCTATATCTCTGGAAATATAAGAATTGCCATATTGGATCAAGCCAGAACTACTCCAGTATTTTATATATCAGTGGCCAGTATCAGATGCTTCAGAAAAAGAAGCAAGAAACAGTGTAATAGATAATAATGTAATAACTTGCCCATTAGGTAAATTTCATCCTAACTATCAGCTCTTGGGTGTTGATTTATGCCCTGCAGAATGAGGATTAATATTCCTTTTACTTCTTTCCCCTGTCTAATGCAAGTGTGCATGTTTCCATTAGTCATATAAATATCTAATCCTTTATGAATCCTACTAAACTATCGGCCTCAGTGGTATCTGGTGGCAGTGAGTTCAATAGGTTAATTGTGTTAAATGTTCCCTTATTATCAATTTTACATGTATCGCCTTTCAATTTCACTGACTGTCACCTTGTTCTTGAATTGTGAGAAAGGGTAAATAGGAGTGGCAGATGGAGGAAGGATGGTCCAATGGTTAGCGTGTTAGCCTGGGACTCATGAAATGTGGATTAAGTTCCCTGCTCCTCTACATATACCTTGGGTAAATCATTTAGTCTTTCTCTGGCACATTTCCCTATCTGTAAAATGGAGATAAGATAACTTCTCTAACTCAAAGTTCTGTTGTGAGGATAAATACATTAAAGAATGTGGGGTCCTTGAATACTACAGTAAGAGGGGCCATTCCAGTACCTTAGATAGATAGATTTGTCTTCCTTACAACATTCATTATTATGTTCCAGAGGGGTAGCTGTGTTAGACTGTTTTTAGCAAAACAGCAAGAGTCCTGTGGCACTTTAAAGACTAACAAATTTATTTGGGCATAAGCTTTCACGGGCAGAAACCCACTTCGTTGGATGCATGAAGTGGAAAGTTCAGTTTGATAGGTGAGTTACATCACAGTGAGGAGGGCAAGTGTTAATGAGGTAAATTCAATCAGGGTAGATGAGGCCATTCACAACAGTTGATGAGGAGATGTGAATGTCAAACAGAGAACATTATTTTTTGTAGTGGGCTAGTCTCTCCCAGTTTCTATTCAGACTTAGTCTGATAATGTCAAGTTTGCATATGAGTTCCAGCTCTGCAGTTTCACACTGGAGTTTTTTTAATTTTTTTTTTTGCTGAAGTATGGCAACTTTCAAGTCTGTTACTGAGTTTCCATGGAGACTGAAGCGCTCTCCTACTGGTTTTTGAATGTTACCATTCCTGATGTCTGATTTGTGTCCATTTATTCTTTTGTGTAGAGATAGTCCGATTGGCCAATGTACATGGCGGAGGGGCATTGTTGGCACATGATGGTGTATATCACATTACATTCATTATTATATACTCCTTCATCTTGTCCTCTTATTTGTCATCGCTTTCTAAACTTAACAGTCCCAAATCTTCATGGTCTTTCTTCATATGGAAGTCTTTTCAAACATCTAATCATTTTCATGGCCCATCTCTCATTATATCTGTTGAATTGTTTTAATAAAGTGACCATAACTGAACACACTATTCCAGGTGAAGGTTTATCATTGATTTGTAGAAGGACATAATATATTCATTATATTTTTTCTCTCCCATTCCTTATACATACAAACATTTTATTTGCTTTATTTAATCATCTGTGCACATTGAGGAGAGCTCAAATCATTGAGTTGTCCACAATGACATCCATTTTTCACATGAGTGATTATAATTAATTTAGAACTCAGCAATGTGTAGAAATAGTTGAAATTATTCCTTTTAATATGCATTACCTTCCATTTATTAGAATGTATCCCATCTGCTATCATGCTGTACATTCATATTAATTTTGCTCGGTTCTCTAACGTTTCTCATAATTTTGACTAACCCAAATTTTCCATCTGCTGTAGTTCTTGCTACCTCATTCTGCACCCCTTCCTCCAGATCAATGATAAAGGTATTAAACAACACAGATTCTTGGGGCAACTAAATATTAACTTTTTTATGTTGAAAATGGAACATTTTTCCTCCTCTTTGTTTTTGGTCTTGTAAAGGAGGCCATCCCTACCTGCTACTTAGTATCAATAACTGACATAGCCGAGTGCTCCTGCCCCACACAGGTCAATGGATGTCAATTGTATTTCTGCCCAATGGCAAGCACATCCCAACTGGCTCTTCTTGGTGTGTAAGGACCTGGGGATTAGAACCTGGGTCTGCAGAACCTGGGTGGCTGGTAGTCCCACAGTGCCACAGGAAGTACCACCCAAAAGACACAGAATGACAGTACCCGGTAGCCCTATGATTGGCTAAGTGCGCCTACTTAACCCCACTTGAAATTGTCTTGACAACTACACAGACCTTGGCCTGTTACTATGCTGGACTTTGCCTGATCTCTGGTCTCTGACTCCAGCCTGATTTTACCCCATTCCTTCCTCTTGATTCTAACCTCGTACTGCCTCTGATCTCTGGTCTCTGACTCCAACCCTGATTCCTGCTTCTCAATTCTAACTCAGTACTACCTCTGATCTCCAACTGCAGTCTGACCCTTACTCTGACTGTTATTTACAGAACTTGGCCTTGTGCTTCCACTAGTTGTGGTGGGCAGACCTCAGCTCTGCTGCGACCACTACACAATACTGCCTATGCCCCAGTTCCTTACAATGTGCCATGAAGAACTGCCTGAGACATTTCTGGGGCACTATATAACAGGGCATTTCCACATTGTCCTAAACAATGTGAAGCCCAAAACAGTGGATGTCAACATGAATTATCACAGTTACCCTTTTAGGCGCCACATTGTTGGGTGTGGATTCTGCTACTGAGCATCTTAGATGTCCATGCCAAAGGTATACAGATATAAAAGTCACGATCTTAAAGAAGCTTGATTCATTTATTTACATTGAACTCATTTTATCCAGTACATTTCATAATGAAAACCTTGACACAACAAATAGCACATTGAAATCTCATAGGTCTGTTTCCCACTAAGCATCCTGCTTTCCTTCTTTGCCTGAATTCAGAAATGCATAATTAAGTCAGGCAAGCAATTCTTAATTTGGTTGAAATGTAGATCATGAAGATAACAGACAATGAAGGAGCTATGAAGAGGAAGGATTAGGACTAAAATAAACAAAAATTTGAATAATATTATACAGTAAGCGAATCATATGAAGTTTTGTACTTTTAGATAGAAACTGAGGTAGGAAAAGAGGGCAGGGATAGCTCAGGAGTGGACATAAATGCTGGCAAGCAAAAGCAAAAATAGGATTTGGAGGAAAATAAGAATGTTCAGTGGATGTGAAGAGAATGGTTGTTGCAGTTATAGGGAGCAATGTGGGGTGGGGCACAAAGCCAAGAAGGAGACAAGAAAAGGGAACAAGAATGGGCACAAGGAAGGGGGTGATGAATAGCATGTAGTCCTGAGCAAAGCAGCTATGTAAGGCCAAGGCATAATCTACCCCTTAATATGATTGGATAGGAAAGTAGTAGGTTTTCTAAGCAGAGCTACAGGAAGAGGGGATAAACTTAAGTGGAGAGACAGTCAGTGGTGCAAAAACATCAAAAGTAACACAGGTGAGGAGAAAGCAAAGGCTGCAGTCAAACTTCTAAGTACAAAACAGTTCCAATATAGATATCTGAAATTCTAAAATAAATGTCATAGTAACTTCCAGCTTTCAATAAACATTTATTGGTGATGTTATACTGATTCTACCAACTGTCAGGGATGTACAGCTTTTGGGAGACAACAACTGAGCAACAGCTCAGACTATTGTTCTTAATTATTTTTAGCATAGATATAAAGTGAGAGGAATGTAATCAATTTACTAATAACTGTAAGATGAACCCAGTCATACAGTAGTTCTTCAGTTCTTAGCTCTGAACAAGAAATCTGAATGAATTGTCTTAATAGTCTTTCTTTAATCTTCACTTCTTTAATTTGATTCTATCATATCATGCACACAATAATCTCATTTATATTCATATTTATGTAATCGATGTCTTATACACATGGGACATAAAAACAAATATAGTATTTTATATATATATATATCAATATATGTGTATATTCATACTGGATTTATAGTCTACTACGTATACATTTATGTGTTCATGAATTTATAATGTGCTGCTTCTGTTGTGTGCCCTTGTGAGTTCTCTGTTGTTCAGAAAGCAAAAGAGCATTAGGCTTTTCAAAAATAATTTGCCTTTTTAAAAGTGAACCAAGATGTTTTTGTAATATTTAGCATGTAATTGTATTGCAAACCAGCATGAAAGGATAGGTGCGGACCCATCAAGAGAAATTTGGGGCCTAGTACATCATGTTTACTAGGGTCCCTCCCCATACCATATCACAGTGTATGTAACTGTCAGTTCCACCAAGTTAGGAAAAGTATGTGACTAGATACTAGATCTCAGACAATTTCCCTTTTCCCTAATAAATCGATCTATTCCCATCAGTTCAGCCGTACAGCCATCTATCTGCACAGCCCCTCCTCAGTTCTGTCCCTTAGCCCCCGTGATACTGGCTGTGCCAGTTCAGGGCGACTGCACCTGTATTTTCCTTCTGTGGTCCAGTAAAGGCATCCACCCTCAGGCTTCCTGCTCCCCAACTGTTGCCTCTCTTCAGTGGAGATACACATCTTTCCCCTTTCATACTGGGATATTTCCAGGCTGTACAGTTCCCTGTCTTCACTGTGTATTTCACAGCAAAGACAGCCTACCTAAACAGACTTGCTTTCTTTCTCTTCAGAGGCTGATAACAGTGCTTGCTTCAGATATGTTGCCACAGTTTTCTAAGCAAGCCTACTTTATTCTTAAGGTAAAAACGTTAGAGAAAACGTTAAAAACAATAAAAGAACCTACACAAATGCAAATAAACTTACCAGAATTAACCCTTACATGAATTCTGGCAGGCCCAGTCCTTAACCCTACCCAAAGGGTTGGAGCCTTCCATGGATCAGGTTCTGATTCATCCCAACTTTAACATGGGTTCTAGAAAGATAAGTCCTTCAACCCCAGTACTATTGGGAAGTCTCTGTGGTTAAAAGTCATCACAGTTTCATCTCAGAACAAACACACCCATGACAAGTTTAGTTCACCATTTTATACATATCAGAAGTCTTTGATCTGGAATTTTCAGAAGCAGATAGCTAGTATATAACGGGTCTCTCTACCCAGGCATATTTCAAAAGTTTGACTTTGGAGGGGGAGAATTTGCATTCCCCTCCCCTCAAAGTATTAACTAAGGAAATCCACTTCACGCATATTGTTCCAAAAACTCTTTGAACTTCCTCATGCCTTCCAAAAATTGGATTCATCTTATCTTCCTACTAAAGAATTTAACAATATTATATAAATATTTGCATTTCCAGTACAACTACCCCAAAGGTATTAACTCTAATTCAATAAGGTTTATCTTAATTCAATAAAGTTCACTCAGGGTACCGCAGGATATTGTCAGTCTGTCGCACTGGCAACGCTGCACTGATGCTTGCAACACTGCCCTGAATTTTGCTTAGCCTCATACAGTCAACTATGAAGTGTGCATACAAGTCAGGTGCAGAAAAGAAAAAAGGAAGAGCAGAGAAAAATTGCAGAACAAGAAGCTAGAAAAAGCATGAAAGATTAAACAGCACATAAAAAGATTGCAGCACCATGTATGTTCATGTATACAGAAAAACACCTGCTAAAAGCACATTATGCACCCTCTTGGCATATCTTCTCCAACTCTATTACCAGGGCTATCTCTGTTTTGGAGGTGTGATCAGCTCACAAATGTTTTTGCTTTTAATAGTATCTACTGTGTTCTCTTTACTGGAAGTTACAGTTGCTTAGAGCAAGTTAATGTGACACTACTTTTTCTGTTTCCTCATCATTTCTGTAATGTATAAATGATACAGCTAATAGCATCATGGTAGCTGCCACTTTTCACCTTGCTACTGACTATGCCTGCATTTCAGCGGTGTGTTGGCCTTGTACAGATGCCATGGGCTTGTTGCTATCTTACCACATTGCTTCACCTGATGGGAGAGTCCTGCTTTAGGTATTTGTAACCTGTGCAGCAAAAGTTTTTGTGCAGCAGTTTGCTAGCTTTCTTTTTAATGTAATGTTTCTTCTTGTGGGATGGAAATTCACTTCTGTGCAAAGGGTCAACACAAGGCCTGTGCAGTACTTAAGCCTTGTGACATAACAGTTGTATAAGGCTCATATTGGCTCCTTGGGTATATTGCACCATGGTATCATGTGGGTCTAAGAAAGAAAACACTCTAAAAGGAACAAAGGGATAAATCTTGTGAGTCTTGTACAGTGCCAAGTACATCACAGTTTATTATTAATAAGTGCTAAGGAAAAAGCAAATTTTAATATAGACTAAGTTAGTACCTAATTTACTTTTCAAAGAGTAAATAGGCAGCATACTGTTTCTATGCTTGGCTTTAAAAAAGGGAATTAGTATTACTTTTATCAAGTATTGTACAGTATTCTGGGGGAACAATAGATTCCTTTTTCTGACTGCTAATCCGTAAAAAAATGTAATAGAGAATTACCCTTTTCCTCACCAAAAACATATTAATTCAGATGTTTTCCTTCATCCTTACTGTTCATTCAAACTTTGTAGATAAGCGACTCGAATGCCTATACTGTAAAAGTAAAAAGGTAAATCTATTTCTCTTGGATTGGATTGACTGTCCAATTTTAGAAACCAGGCTTTTGTTCCTGGCAATAAGTCAGTGCCAGAAGCTTTCCGTCTAGCAAGGTAATTCAGTACTTTACACTGTCTACATGTGATTGATCATTGAAGGCATTCTGATGTATCTGGAGTGAAAGTTTGTGAATAAAAAAAATGTTTCTTGAGCAATTTTTATGTTTCAGTTTTTCTTTCATAATTTTCTTAATATTTCTTTCTGTTCTTTGAATTTCTGGTTTTGCTTATAGGCAAAGTAGGATCAAAGCAGTGGTTCCCAACCCATGGCCTGGGGGCCAAATGTGGCCCGTGAGGTCTTTCAAAGTGGCCCGCTGCTCCCCTCCCTTCTCAGCCCTGCTGGAGCCAGAGGGAGGGGAGCACTGATTGCCTGATCCCCCTGGCTGCAGAAGGGAGCCACTTCCTAGGGACCCCGGTGGAGTGCATGGGTCTACAGGGCACGTGCGGTTTCCCTGCTGCAGCCAGGCGCACGGAAGATCAGCAAGGAGGCAGCCTCCTTGCTGAATTCCTTCCGTCTGGCTGCAGTGAGGGACAGGGGGTCAGAGCAGCCAGGATCCACCATGCTTGAAGAGAGGGGGCAGGATTCTAAAAATCAGTGCCTTCTGGTCTGGCCTGCACTTCGCAGGCCACTCACCATGACTTAGATGCCAGGCCATATGTTCAGTGTGTAATGACAGTCACTCATCTACACTAGTGCTTTGTTGGAGTGTGTGTGAGACATACTGTGAGTAATTTGTAGGTCTAAAATAGTGAATGTAAAAATGAGCACAGTAGCATCAAAATATTTACTTTAAATATGTAGTGATTTGTAGTCCTTAATAGTGTATATGTCAATAGATTTGTTATGAGTTGTTAGACTGGTGGCCCTTCAGGGTTGTAAAAATGATATTTATGGCCCTCAGACCAAAAAGATTAGGAACCACTGATCTAAAATGTATGGTCAGCATACACGAAATTTTGCATGGTTGTATAGGCAAAGTGGCTAATAGATGTACTTGCCCTCACCTGAGAAACTGAAGCTGCATTGACCCCAATGTCTAGATATTAAGCTGATGGCTGCATCTGCAACTGAGGGCTAGTCTGTACCACTGTAAGAGAGCTTGTGTAGCCACATTATGTCAATGGGAGACAGCTCTCCTGCTGACATAAATCTCCCACCTACGTAACACTGTCCACACTAGCACTTTTGCTGGCAAAACTTATGTCACTCAAGGGTTGTTTTTTTTTCACACCCCTGAGTGACAAATGTTTTGCTGGCATAACTGCTAGTGCAGACAAGGCCTGAGTCTTCAATAGCGTGCATACAGTTTATCTTTTCTGCAGCCAACCCAGGGAGAAACAAGAATGAGTTTCTTAAGAAAGTTTCTTAACAAGAATGTCCATTTCCAATTATTAAGAATCAATCAAAAACCTTACACTTTGCCATGAAGCTTACCAAAACTAGCCCTCTGGAGAACTGGTAGAAGAAGCAGGTTGCAAAGATGTGGTGCCTCTACTGAGAATGCCTTGTCTCCGGCTACAGAATATTTAAAGTATGGACCAACAGTGAAATAGTATAGGACACAAAGAAAGCCTGATAGTATAGAACACAAGGAAAGAGATGATCTCCCAGAAAACAAGGTGTTCAGTTCACCATACTTACATCATATTCAAATGATTAGGACTCTTACTTGATTTAGGGCTTAATCGATTATAACTTAACATCCTTATCCTCAGAAAATGAATAGATAGCCACTGCAAACATAACAACATGAGAACATCCATACAAGATCAGACCAATGGTCCATCTAGCCCAGTATCCTGTCTTCTGACAGTGGCTGATGCCAGGTGCTTCAGAGGGAATGAATAGAACTGGTAATCATCAAATGATCTATCCTGTCAGCCATTCTCAGCCTTTGGCAAAGAGCAACCCTGCCTATCCTGGCTAATAGCCATTGATGGACCTATCCTCCATTAACTTATCTAGTTCTTTTTTGAATCCCGTTATAGTCTTGGCCTTCACAACAGCCTCTGGCAAGGAGTTCCACAGGTTGACTGTGCATTGTGTGAAGAAATACTTCCTTTTGGTCATTTTAAACCTGCTGCATATTAATTTCATTTGGTGACCCTTAGATTTTGTGTTATGAGAAGGAATAAACAACACTTCCATATTTATTTTCTCCACACCAGTCATGATTTTATAGACCTCTATAATATTCCCCTTTAGTCGTCTCTTTTCCAAGCTGAAAAGTCCTAGTCTTATTAATCTCTTCACATATGGAGGTTTTGCATACACCTAATCATTTTAGTTGCCCATTTTTGTACTCCAATATATCTTTATATATGTACTTATAAAGAGGCAATACAATATTTTCTGTTTTATTATTATCCCTTTCCTAATGATTTCCAACATTCTGTTAGATTTTTTGACTGCCACTGCACACTGAATTGATGTTTTCAGAGAACTAGCCACAATGACTCCAAGATCTCTTTCTTGAGTGGTAATAGCTAATTTTGACCCATCATTTTATCATCGGGATTATGTTTTCCAACTTGTTTTACATTGTATTTCATTGGCCATTTTGTTGCCCAGTCACCCAGTTTTGTGAGATCCCTTTGTAACTCTTTCCTCTCTGCTTTGGACTTAACTATCTTGAATAGTTTTGTATCATTTGCAAATTTTGCCGCCTCACTGTTTATCCCTTTTTCCAGATCATTTATGAATATCTTGAACAGTATTGGTCTCAGTACAGAACCCTGGGGGACACCACTATTTACCTCTCTCCATTCTGAAAAACCATTTATTCCTACCCTTTGTTTCCTATCTTTTAACCAATTACTGATCCATGAGGACCTTTCCTCTTATCCCATGACTGCTTACTTTGCTTAAGCGCCTTTGGTGAGGGACTTTGTCTAAGGCTTTCTTGAAACCTAGAGTACACTATATCCACTGGATCACCCTTTTCCACATGCTTGTTGACCCCCACAAAGAATTCTAGTAGATTGGTGAGGCATGATTTCCCTTTACCAAAACCATGTTGACTCTTCCCCAACAAATCAAATTCATCCATGTGTCTGATAATTCTGTTCTTTACTATAGTTTCAATCATCTTGCCTTGTTCTCTAATTAGGCTTATCATCCTGTAATTACTGGGATTGCCTCTCGAGCTATTTTTAAAAATTGCCCTTTTTGTGTAGTTCCCCTTTTTGAAATTAAATGCTAGATGGGCTGCTTTGGTGCCTCCCCCCACAGGCATGTTAAATATTATCATGCTGTGGCCACTATTACCAACCAGTTCAGCTACACTCATCTCTTGGAACAAATCCTGTGCTACACTTAGGACTAAATCAAGAATTGACTCTCTTTTGTTGGCTCTAGGATTAGCTGCTCCAAGAAGCATTCATTTAAGGTGTCATGAAACTTTCTCTCTGCATCCCGTCCTGAGGTGACATGTCAATATGGGGATAGTTGAAATCCCCCATTATTATTGACATTTTTATTTTTATAGCCTTTCTAATCTCCCTGAGCATTTCACAATCACTATCACCATCCTGATCAGGTGGTTGGTAGTATATCACTGCTGCTATAATCTTATTATTCAAGCACGGAATTACTATCCAGAGAGATTCTATGGCACAGTTTGGTTCATTTATGTTTTTTATTTCATTTGACTCAATGTTTTCTTTCACATATAGGGCCACTTCCCCACTAGTACAACCTATTTTGTCCTTCTGATATATTTTGTAACCTGGTATTACTATGTGCCATTGATTATCCTCATTCCACCAGGCTTCTGTGATGCCTATTGTATCAATATCCTCATTTAACATGGGGCATTCAAGTTCACCCATCTTAGTATTTAGACTTCTAAAATTTGTATCTAAGCACTTCAAAAAATTGTCACTTTTTAGCTGTCTGCCATTATGTGATGTAATTGAATGGGACTCTTTTTCCCAAAGGATCTTTGGTGTGTTCTTCTATTCAAAATAGTACATCCTATTCAAGAAGTGAGCCACAGCATTCTGCACTAGCTGAAGCTTCCGAGTTATAGATTGTTATATTCTGTAGCTGACTGGGGACATGTTTTAATTTATAAAAAGTCCATTGTTTGTTTGTTTTTAAATCATCGAAACAGTAAGTTGTGCTCCCCAAGGAGCTGAGCATCAGACCTTGGAATTCGTATTTTGACCTTCCAGCTATTGGCACCCATCCAAATCTCTGAACGTCCATCAAAGAGGGATGTTGAGAGGAGGGTTGCTTCGTGTTGGGATTTGGAGACCCTGAAGGAAAGTTTTAATTGGATCATTGAGGCTAAACCAGTTGTAACTGGAACAAAGGTTACCACTGTTCCTTCTCTTCAATAGTATCACAGTAAACTACAGTGAAAAAGCCTATTCTAGAACAAAAGAAAGGTAAATGATTAAGCTGTCACTTTGCTCTCTCACTGTATATGTTCACTGTGGAAAAAAGCTGAGGCTATTTTTGCTGTTGTGTGATATCATGATAAGGATGTTCTCAGCTTTATGCAGCTGAAGTTTTTTGTGGATGGGTTGGCTGCCTTATTTTATCCCATCGATGATACACAGTAAAAGTAGCACATCTGAGGACCAAGCAGTAATTTCAGATCTTTTGGCAGCCTTGCCGATCATTCTAAGGTATTTTTTGTCATCATGCTGATCTTGAAGTTTCTTCCCACTAACTAGAAAGAATGTGAAGACTACAGGGCAGATAGGTCAATGATTGAAGTCAGTGAAACAGGAACAGAACAAGAGGATTGCATGAAGAGCTACTGAAGGACTTTTTCTAAAGACAGAATTTCCCACAGGGTGATGGACTAATAGCAACAGCACAGTATGGAGTCCCAAATCTGGGTTTGAGGACTGGCAGGCATGTTTTTGACCACTGGAGAGGCAGCCTGTTTAGCTCCTGGCACTCTCTAGTAATTCTTCCGGTTGACATTCAAATAGTGTTATTGATTTTTAAATGGCATTACATCCAGTCCTTTTCAGCTCAAGGAAGGATTGCCATGGTATCTGTTCTTTGAGGAAGTGGGGATAAGAGTAAAAAGAGGGGGGGAAATAGTGGATCATGGAAAATTGCTTCTTCTCCCAGGCTTGTTGTAGCAGTTGCAATCATCAGTTATGGTCTTGCTGTCTGTTCCAGTTTTGAATCTGAGGTAGCTGGGCGGGTACTCTTAGTAAAAGAGAAAAGTCCATAGAGCAAAATTTTGCTTATAGTAATATCAGTGTAAATTAGGAGTCATTCCACTGATTTCATTGTTACTCAAGATTTACACAAATGTAACTGTAAGTAGAATTTGGCACAAAATCACATTAATTTCATATCCTTTGGACCACCAGATCAAGGTCAACAATCAAACCCTTTTCAACTAGGCAGAAAATTCAGTGGGAATTGGGTGCTCTCAGCATCTCACAAGAACAGGTCTTTTATTACAAAGATCCAAGATCACAGCCAGTTATTACAGATATGCTAACAGCATATAGAGGGATGAATATGGTAGTAGTATTCTAACCAGCACAGTATCAAACTTTCCATTCCTGAGCTAGTTTATAAAGAAAGTAGCCACACAAGCTCATCTAATTTAAAGTTAATATCCTAGACTTGGCACAATCTGAATTCAGGCCAGCTCAGAGCATGGAAACAGTTTTAGTAGCACTGATGGGTGATCTCCTGCTGTCAATGGATGGTGGACTGACATCCATTCTCATCTTTCTGGACCTGGCTGCAGTATTTGACACTGTTGACCATGAGATACTACTGTCCTACCTGAGAGAGGTGGTAACAGTCCAGGGGAATGCACTAAAATGGTTTAAATCCTTCCTGGAGGGAAGCATCCCAAGAGTAGTAATGTGAAACTGAATCTCTGCTGCTAGAATCCTCACTTGTGACATCCCACATAGATCAGTTCTTTTCCAGTCCTGTTCAACATCTACATGCAGCCACTAGATGAACTGGTAAGATGACATGAAATCAAGTGTCAACAATATGCTAATCTATCTATCTTTCACTACCACCATACCACTAGCACAAAGATAGCCCAGTGCTTGGACAAAATCAGCTCATGGATGAATTGGTTGAAGCTGGTTGAAGCTGAACCCAAGCCATACAGAGATTATGCTGGTGGGCAGAGGAAAGCACTTTGAAGGGTTTGGTGCAGTAAAGCCAAGGTGCAGTCTCCTTTGGTCCATAGTCTAGGAGTGCCCCGAGATTCCTTATTGACACTAAATTCTTATCTAGAAGCATCTTTGAGTAACCCTTTCTGCCATCTCTGGTTGGCTGTTCCATCCTGGTAGACCTGGCCTCAGTTATACATGCTTTTGTCACCTCCTGTCTGGATATAGCAATGCAATATATCGGCATAAAACCATCAGCCCTTAAGAAATTCCAACTAGTACAGAACACTGCAGTACATATCAGAAACATGGACTACTGTAATCAAATCAGATCTGTGCTTTGCTCTTTACACTGGCTTCCTATAGATCAGGGGTAGTCTATTTTTTGTTAAGGTCCAAATTTCTTGGTCACAGTCCAGGCAAGGTCCAGACTCCAAAGAAAATAATAAAACATACTTACAAAAATGATATTAATAAGTAAATAAAAAGATTTTGGGGTCTGGCGGTCTGGATTTAGTGCACGGTCCACCTACTGACTACCCCTGCTATAGAATATTGAGTCAAATTCAAGGTCTTCGTCCTTATCTTCAAGATACTCAATCACCTGGACCCAGCATACTTAAAAGGTAACTTAAAGCTCTGAGATTAAGACAGTGATTGATAGCTCTGCTTCTCAGGCAGAATGGAACTTTCTACCATAAAGGCAAAGTTGGTCTATGCAGGAGACAGTTTTTTGAGGCCTGGATCAAGATTTTGGAACAAACTCCCACAGGAACTTAGAACTATCACAAACCTTCCGCTCCAAATAAAGGCACATTTCTTCAAACTTGCCTTATCTAATACAAACACATAGTATCACGTAGATTTAGAATAAACTCCAACACAAACCAAACCAAAACTCTACACTGCACACACAATTTTCCCCTTGGGAGAGGATACGAAAGAGAATGAACCACACCTGACAGGTGTTAGTCTTGTTAATACACTAATAAAAGGTACTCAGTTATTATAGTTTTATTGAGTTACAACTCAGTTAACTACACAGGCAACCTTCATTTCAGAATTTCCTAACTTTTCAGTGCTTGACTTTGCAACTTAATTTCCTTTTCATAGTTTTTGTGTGTAATTTATTAGTTTAAAAAATGCGTATTGAAAACCACAAATTCCATCATGTATTATCAGCAGGTTTGGAACCTTTAGATCCACTGTTGGATGCACAGACCTCTGTTACTTGACCTAACAGAGAAACTGATAGCAGTAGAAAGTTGTCATCCTCTCTGTGGACCAGCACTAGAAGGGATGAGAAACTTTGCCAGAGGATTTCACAGATGTTGGCTGACAGCAGAGGAATGGTGAGACTCAGGAGTCTAAAGTTCCATTCTAGGCTCTGGAGGAGAATGTGTTCTAGTGTTCATGGATTCTTCCACTCATTTCCCCCAAGCATGATTCCTTCTGCCCTTCTCCTCCAACCTGTCCTATATCAGTCCCTCTCTGGGCATGGCAGAGTGATTGTATCATTGGTGTTTCCTATTATTTCAATTAAAACTTCTTTTTAGCTTTCCATTTTTTAAATTATTTTTCATTCATGACTTTGTAGAATGATTGAGATAATGCCTGTGGCCTGACCCATAACCTCAAATGTCTCAAAATACCTACAGATCTGCTGAATAACTGACTAGATATATTGGTGGATTTTCTGAGCCTGAAGTTATTGGAATGGGGAGATTCTTTGCTTGCATAAATGTTACCTAATTTGAGCCTGTTTGGTAATGCCCAGTGACCTCAGAAATTGAGTGCCCCATTCAGATTTGCTAAAAAGCTCCTGAGACGAGTTCCAATGGGAAGGAACCAGCCAGAGCCCCATCTTCAGAAACTGAACAAAAGGAAGAAGCCTTACTGCTGGCTTGTTTGGTTTCTGGCTTATTTGCCTGTGAACATTGATTGCTGGCCTCTGGCCAAAGGCGGATTAAGATTTATTGAGACCCTGGGCAAAAAGAATATTTGGCCCCTGCCCCTACCCTGGAGGCCCAAGGATGCCAGAACCAGGGGGCCGTGGCCCTCCAACTTTTAAAAGTGGGAGATCCATGTCTGCTCACTTTTTAACATGGGCACAGTAGCCTCAAGCAGAGGCAGAGCAGCAACAAGCACTGCACTTTGCAGCGGGGAAACTCACTGCTGTGAAGTGCTGCCCTTATTAGTGGTGGCAGCATCTGCCTGGTTGGGGGGCTGAGGTGGACCTTAGTCCTCCCTCACCAGAGGGCCCCGCCCCCTGCTCCTCCACTTCCCCTCCTGAGGCCCTTCTCCCTGGCCAGACAGGAACCTGGAGCCAGGCTGTGTTAACAGCCACCAAGGGAGCCCAAGCCACTGTGGGGAGCCCTGGACCATCCACCTACCCTGGGTGGCATACCCTGGGGGGATGGGGATACTGGCCATAGGCTACTCTAGGGCACCCCAGTTTCCCACCCAGGGCAGGTGGAGGGTCTGAGGCTCTCCAAAGTGGCCTAGGCTCCCTGGACATAGCCCAGTTCCAGCGTCCAGCCTGGCCAGAGGGCAGGGCCTTGAGGGGAAGGGGAGGAGCAGGAGATGCGGCCACAGTTCTGGCGCCGATGGCCCCCCCACTCCTACAGAAGTTCAGCACTCCTGCAGGGACCCTGGGCATGGGCCCTATGGGTTTGTACATTAATCCACCACTGCCTCTGGCTCATACCAGCATCAGACCAAATCCCAAAAGCCACATCCCAGACAGTGTGCAGTGGCAATAAGAATTTAAACACCAACATCAGCAGTTACTGCCTGCATTGCTGATGCAAAGCTGTCTGCCTCTGGCTATGCAATGCAACCATGCCAGACAAAGAAGCCTTTGCTTCCTCCTCACTCCTGGTTGGGCACTGAGAAGTAGGAGTGCAGCACCACATAACATCTGAGGCCTTGTCTTCACCACTAAAAAGGTATTTTTCTGTTGGGGTAACTAGTGTGCATGAGCTATCTCGAGGTAAAAACACAGAAAAGACCAGGCACTTCAGTTTTACCGCTGGGTAAACTTGCTGAGGTCAACCCCTGGAGACAATATATGGTTGTTTAACTTTTAGTAATAAGGGTCTGATCTTCATTATGTTTTTACCTTATGATAGCTCATGCATGTTAGTTAACCTGCAGTAAAACATACACCTTTGTTAGCAGTGAAGACAAGGCCTCAGATTTTACATCTACCAATTAGTAATGTTTAGCTACCTAGCAATCAGTCTATGTTAAGTATTGGAGCCAATAAGATCACCAGTTTCTCAACCACATATCAGCTTCCTGAAGCTAAATGAAACCATAAGAGTTGCAGCAATGATCCTGCATAGGCATCAAAACTTTTTTGTTTTGGTTGATTTTCCAATTATTATTAATGTCACTACCTCAGTGTTCTTGCACTTGTTTTTAACTCCAGGAGGTAAGTGAGAGAGGGTGAATGTATGCTTGGCTAGAATCTGAGAATGGCACCTGTGTAACAGCTGGTCAAGTATCTAAAATAGACCTAGCTTAAATAACCTTGCTGTGTAAAAGATTACATGTAACTATATTTCAGGCATCAGGAGTTGTGTAAACCTGGGAAGTCATTTTATTTTCACCTAAATTTGTTACTTGAACATGAAGTTTAACAACTGAATTGTTTTAGAAAGTTTTATTGCAATCTGTGTTTTGAAGGAGAGAAGAGATTGGCTGTTACTTGACCTATAATTTGGGCAGGCTACCTTAATTGACATCAGATATGTAGTCTCAACATTAGTTTCAGCCTGGAAGTAATTTGACCCTCCCTGTATCAGCTATTTTGTTGGAACCTAAAAATATTGACTAGCATTGAAACTGCTAATGCCCTACTTCTAGGGCTGATAGCTAACCAAGTCTGCTGCTTTCCCATATTATTACATAGACCTTGTAAAGTTGGTTTAGTTGGTGTGATTTTATCAATCTAATGGTAAGATTAATATGAAGAGTTGATATTAATACACTATCGTTTCAGTTGATTTGTTTATATGTATTTTATGCTTTTGATTAGTTATTTTGTTTAGTGAATAAAATATACAAAATCTGTGTGGTTTGGATGTTTCCTCCCCAGACATCAGGGCTCTGAACCCAAGAAGCCCTGGAGTAAAATGAGGCAACTCTGTCACCCACCTGCCAGTGGTCCATAAAAGTGGCCCAACAGTCATCCCATAAATGGTGTCTGATGGTTTTTGAGAAAAAACTGACTTGTGCACTGATCATTTCTTTTGATAACAAGATGCATTACAAAACCTTTGAGAGCCAAGTGTGGTAGATATGAGCCTAAAGGCTGACCAGTTCCCCATAGTAAGTCTATACTCCTCACACAAGCCTCTACAGAGCATGCACAGAACAAACTGATTTTTCAAAGGCTTATAACTTGGCCAGATTTGGATAGGTTTACACAGAGAAGACAAAAGACACATCCCCAACACAAAAAATATCCCCTCCTCAATTGCTAGTCCTTGCTTCAAAGCATGGGGGTGCTAGAGCTCCTCAAAGAAAAGATGCCATAATTTATTAATGTGCGCATAACAACTTATTTTCTCTAGCCTTGTTCTTGGAAACAGCTAACCCTGTTTGGCTGAAATTTTACACAAAAAAACCATCCTGAGACAGACAACCAGCATGGAAAATTTTAGTTCAAATGCTTAAATTGTGGCAAAGTTATAGGCCATTGACAATGGAGTCAGATAATGGGAGGGTTGGGGAATCTAAATAGGTGGTGCTATGAGACCCACCTATAAAAATAGACAGCTATAGACCAAAGTGTTGGCTTTAGCTGTTATGACAGGCTTTAAAATCCAGAATGAATTTTACAGTACAAGTAAATATATCTTGAGAACTGAGAGACATGAGAGTTGAAAGAACAGAGGTGTAGACAATTTCTGGTTTGCTGAGATTTAAAAATTGGCTTGTTTCCATTTCTCTTAATACCAAGATATTACGTTCTTTACAAAAACCTTATGGGCATGACTTCTGACGTTCAGTAATGATGCTTGCTTGAGACTAGTAAATCTGGAAGTGAAACAAAAGCGATGTGCATATTTTGGTTTTAAGAATATGTACTTGTATAGGATAAATGGTATCACTTTTCCTATAATATCCACACAACTGAGCTCTTTGGAGCCTGACTCTTAAAGTCGTTTAAGTATTTATTTTGCCAAATATGATAAATCCTCATAAGTTTTTAAGAAATTCAACAGATCTTCAAGTTTTATTAGAAGAGAAGAACAACTGAAACCTTCTGGATGTTTCTTCTGAGTGTATGTATATATTTGTATTTGTATGCCTTTTGTGACAGTCATATAATCTCTTAGATGTACAACATCTCCGTTACTCCTGTTCGATTTTTCTACAATTATTGTATTCCCACTGGTCCTGTACTGAACTTTTTTTTTTTTGGCTGTCTCAGTAAGTCTCTTACTGCCCCTGGCTGGTGAAGAGAGTGAAAAAAGATTTTTGTATCGGGTCATGCGTGATTTTTTTTCCTCGGGGTTTCTCAACAATCATCCTCAATACAGGTCTCAGATAAGATGTCTAAAAATACTGTCCCTGATGAGTCAAGCCAGCATATTTTTAGTGAAGATGAATACTGGTATACTGCAGCTTTCTTTTTTGGCATTGAGTCATGTAGTGTCTTATCATATTTAGGTACAATGCATCTTTCTGCACAAGCTCAATAACAGTAGCTGTAGAATGAAGATGGCTGGTGTTGGATGGAGTTGATAGGATTTTTATTTTGTGTATATGGTATTTACATGGTAATTAGTTTTCTGAGTGGAACGCTTTAAAAAAAATGATGTTGCAATTTGTGGACCATTCAAAAAAGCTGACTGACCTTTTTAGGCACGGTTTTGTTTTTCTTTAAGAGATTAGATTTTTCCCAAACTACGCCAGTATCAAACAACTCAGGTGGAAGTGGCTGATTTTCTGGAAGCTGCTATAGAATTTAGGATCTGCCATGTTATTAAAGCTTATTATGAATTCATATTTTTAAAAAATTAATGATAAAACATTGGCCAAATGCTTTCCCATGATAGCCTTTCAAGATTTATTGACCTGTGGATGAGTAATTTAGCTAACTAGTTCTAGGCTGTATAACTACAGATAAAGCCTGGATACTGCAAACACAGATGCACATGCATAATATTATGCACATAAGTAGTTCAGTTGAGCTCTGTGAAACAATTTCATGTATAAAGTTCAAGACATGCAAGTGTTTACAGGATCAGGGCCTTTCTGTAGACATAAGGCTTGAAATTTATTAAGCAATATATCTCCTCCTCAGATGTATCAGTTTTGTCAAGAGATTATAATACATCCCACCTGCAGTGTATTTGAAGCCAGCCTGAGATTAGATAGTTGTGCACAGCTGTATAAAAGACTCAAAAGACTGATTTGTTTCACTTTGCAGTGAGCTGCATTGTTAATCCTAACTCTGTTGTTACTGCTATATGCCACATTTAATTGTATTTCATTTTTCTTTTCATCCTCTCTCTCTACCCCTAGTGTGTCTTCCTGGTAGCATCTGTTAAGTCTACCATGCTAACATGCTATTAAGACTTTTAGGACTTATCTACACTTAAAAGGGTTGGCAGATGTAGATATACTGGTAAAGCTATACTGGCAAACCCCTCCTAGTGGAGATGCTGCTTTGGCTAGCAAAAAAGAGTTATTTTGCCAATATAGCTTAAACCAATCCTTTTACCAGATTAAGATATGGTATTTTTTTGCCAGTATAACTGAATCTACACAGGGGCTTTTACCAGCATAAGCATGTTGGTCACAGGGGTGGTTTTTTTCACACTACTCACTGATGTAACTTTGCAGATAAAACTTTCTAGTGTAGACCAGGCCCTAGAATTACTGTTCTTCAGGAAGTGCCCTTAGTGTGTTTTTGCAGCATCTCTGCCTTGCCTCCACTGAACAGATGGTGGAAATGATGCTTCTGGTAGGCTAGCTTTGATACATTGCTAAATTTAGTCAGGCCTCACTGCATGAAGCACCTCTTCCAAAGGGATAACCTCTAGCTCCCTGAGTACCCTG
Source organism: Mesoclemmys tuberculata (assembly GCA_007922155.1). Lineage (NCBI taxonomy): Eukaryota > Metazoa > Chordata > Testudines > Chelidae > Mesoclemmys > Mesoclemmys tuberculata. The sequence continues at coordinate 1,390,219 of ML675638.1, forward strand.
GAGCATTACCCTTACAAAATTAGAAACAATACTGAATACATAGATCACAAGGAGAGGAATCAGTATCTTTGCTCCTATATCCCTTCTATTCCAAACTGGCAAGAGACTGTTTTCATGACATCTAATCTCTAAGGGTTTTTTTTTTCTGTGCCATGGTATGAAGGATTTTGGCTTCATACTTCTACCTAAAGAATACTTTCTTTCTCACATTGGGGACATGCTCTACACTATTCTTTTAAATTCCAGAAGTTCCCTCTCTCACATACTGGGAAGAGGTAATTTTTACATTACCTCTAATCCCTGAAATTTACTCTGATCTTCTCTGGAACATTGGAGACCTATTTCAAGACCTTTCCTCAAAGAATTCCTTCTGCCCCACACTGGGAAAATATATTTCCATATGTCTTACAACAACATGACTTTTTCCTGTCTTAAATTGTAAAGAAGATGTGTCTCCACAACTTTTGGCCTCAATTTCTGTTCTTTGGTTGAGCTGGAAAAGCTATTCATTATACAGACAACTCCTATGATATTCTGAATTTTTTCCTAAGAGTACTGGAATATATGGGATTCTGGGATTTCTGGATATAGCATATCTGAATCCCATCACTGCATATTTTGTCTTAGAATATGTCTTACAATAGTCCCAGTGGACCAAACAAAATTTTGATAAAGCTGTAAATGGGCAGCAACAGAGTCCAACAAGACTGCTGGACTCTGCCAGGCTAGCTGATCCATACTGCTACTGCCACCTTGGGGTGGAGAGAAGGCAGTTGGCCACTTTAGATGCCTGGAGACAGTAAGAAGATGACAGTGGGATTCCTTTGGAAAATCATCTTATTGCTTGTGATGGGGGGAAGCAGCACTATAACAAAATCAAAGATAAAATCATGAAATAAGTGTGTAGTGGGTAGAAGAATAGGATGATTTGGAGGGGATGCCAGACATATGGAAGAGAACCCTCCAAAAAACAGATAGTATTCCAGTCTTTGGGATGAATATCTAAACTGAACCAATCCCAAACCTCCTGAGGTTCACCCACAAGTAATAATGCAAAGTCTTTGTAGCCAATCAGATCTTTTTCAGCAATATCTTTCTTAATGCTGTCCCTACAAAATGAGAGCCTTCTGGTGAAGGAGTTCTTAATTAATAGTTCTCTGATTGAATGAAGAAAGACATTCTGAGAGAGAATCATAGTGGGGGGGAAAAGGGTACTACTAACCAGATTACTAGCTACTGCCATCTTGAAACAAATCTAGTAATTTGCCTGGCTATTTGTCTCTTGCATATCTCTTTGTCTTCTAAAAATAGAATAGATATCTACTAAATCATTAGAACAGGGATATTTGTTTTTCTGCTTTTCTTTTTCCATCTTCGTGTTTATAGATGTCATAAATGTTCAAAGCACTATTTTCCTTCAGTAGGCCAAATTCATCCCTGGTGTAACTACATTGACATTCATAGAATTACACCAGGAATTGATTTGTCCCAATGACGTCTGAATTTATCCCATGTGTAGAGAGAGCGAGCAAGATGCTTTCTTCTCTATCATATGCATTTGAATGCAGTCATTCTGACTGACTTCCTCTTCAGGTTTCCATGGAAATAGCAGAGAAGTATGCGTATATTCTTGGTGTTAAAATATTCACAGAGAAAGAGATAAAAAGATGATTTATATGGCAGATGCTGTACTGCTGAGGCAGACACACAGAATCAGGAATAAAGCTGCTTGCTATATGTAAATGTTCACATGCCCATGTGCACATACTCTGTGGAGAAAAGGAGAAGGAGTTTCACAGGGGGAAATGCCTGGCTACTCTGCAAATAAGACCTGTAGTCCCTGAAATATGAAACATCCTAGAACAATAGAAAAAATTTCTCCTAATAAAATTACTAATGTTTCTTAAGGGAGTGGGGGTGATTTTAGACAGGCAGCAAAGACAAATAAATATTACACTAATGGTCACAAGGTTTTTCTACAAAACTTCCATAACTATCCTACTATTATGTTTCTAAAGCCAGAAATTCATAGGTGCTCTTAACAGTCAATATATCACAGCTGTAAAACAACATAAACTCCTCCCTATTTAAACAAAAAATCTCTTTATAGTATCCTTGACTGCACCCACTTGTTTCTCTTTGCATATTAAAATCCAAACAGGGTCATTAAAGACTTATTAAGGCTTGTTTATTGTGTGTAATTGTGGACACTGGTTACATTTAAAATGACATTATCAATATTCTAGGTTTTCCAGTCTGCATTATGTACAAATAACAATCATTCTTATTCCTCAAGTGGAATAAACACATTTTACTGAAGTAATTTCTGATATAGCCTCTCCAGCAAGTTCAAAATTTGAACTGTTATCCCAAGGGAAAAAAGCCTAAAGCTAATGTATGGCACCTGTTCACATTGGTCTCTTTATTTCTAACATCCATCTACTACATAAGATGTAAAAAGTGTGAAAAGAGATTACATATCACTAAAAAAACACAAGGAAGAGAACTATTCTTTGTCATGACACTAGGATTAAATTAGGATTAATATACTCCAAAACCTAAAGTAAGGGTTTGAACTGTGTATAAACAGTCACATGACCAACTAAAGATAGGTTTCCTATGAATTAGTGAAAATGTATGTGTATTTCACTTACAATTTTTCACAATAGTGATCCTTATTCATATTTCTTGATTCTTTGAGTTATTTTACATTAGCAATGAGTCTTTCATTTATTATGTTCCTTGGTGCAGGTGTACGTTATATAAAATGCAATCAAGTCTTAAAAACAACAATAGCCAAGACGGCCTCAGAGTATACTGGGAAAACTGTACAAGGCTAATCATGAAATCAATTAAATATTGGGGGGCAGTTTGTAATCCTTAAGGGATATTTTCCCACCTCCTGAGTCTTAATATTTCTTACTTTGTAAATCCCTGACTCAATTGGAACCAATAGGGTTTCAGGATTTCTCACAGCATCCTCCCAGTCAGTGGTCTTTCCAGTATGGAGTTGCAGCATAAATAGTCTCAATAAACTTTGCATAAAAATGTTCTGAAACTATAGACATAAAACAAGCTTTATTGCAAATCAGATTTTTTTTCTAATCACCGATTGCCAAGCCAATATTTAGTAAAACGTCAGTATATAAAATAGATATTTGGTTGCCTAACTTTGGGATTTTGATGCCAACATCAGATGTCTTAATATAAAAAATAGACCTTTGGCTTCCATCTGGCCTAGAAGTGAAGGATCAGCAGACCTGTCCACCTCCAGTTTACACTTATTGTCATCTGATAGTTCCTGCACTGTTTCGAATCTCTTCATGTTGTAAGTTAGATGTTTAATGAGCATCTGAGTAATTGCTGTAAATACCAATCCAGTATTAGAAACCGTTCTCTTTTTAATCCCATGTTTAACTTCCTGATTTTAATGCTCAAAGATTTGCTCCTGTTACTTCACATGACATTGATTGCTGCAGACACTTAGAAGAAACTTGTACTAGCATTTCTGATAAAAGGGTGGAAAAGGATATTACGATGTAAGGGAAGAGTAGGTAATGTACACTAGGTCAGAGATATGCATTCTCAAGGGTTTGAAATGTGATCAAGGCTAGCTGTTTTTCTCAAAAGGAAGTCAATGGTGAAATACATTATCATCAGAAGATCTTATAACTGTGATTAAATTCAGTCTAGACCACTGGAAAATTCACCTCATTTCTTGGATTTAACTCAACTTGGAACATTTACAGACATAACCTGCCTGTGGGTAGAGCTTGAGTAGAGCTGGGCAAGAACTGCAGAAATATCTCCATATTTCAGCAAACTCAAAATTCAAATCCCATCAATCTGTCTTCAAGCAGACAGACTTCCCAGATATTTCGAAGAAAGTGCTAATGAAATTAGAGAACAAAATATGTGGCTTCATATTATATAATAGCATGAAATGTGTCCTCTGACACCTTATAACAATCAGCAGTTTCATTTCTTTCTTTATCTAATTATTGATGACTTTTGGGGAAAAAAAAAAGACATAAGAAAAAACAACAAACAAGCAACCTTAATAGAAAAGCGTAGTCACAGAGTGCTATTTATTTGCCAAGTCATCCATCGGTTGAGCACTAAACCTACTTCTCACCTCTGCTTCTCTAAACCATAATAGGACCCTAAAAAAACCCAAACAGTTTAAGGGAACACCTTGTGCCTACATGTGGAAATACATACTGCATGTTTCCCTCTTCACTGTGGATTTTCCTGGCAACCTACTACTTGAACTCCAGCAAAGGACTTGAACAGCCTTGACTTCATCCGAGAACGGGAGAAATTGGTGTTGGGTTTTCAAGTAGCATTCTGCTATGGTTACACTTTGGGTAGAGCACTGTTGTAGAAGAGGAAACCAGGAAGAATGAGTCCACAGTAAAGCAAATATCCCCCAAGCAACTTCCAATATGTCCCAAGGAAATGTTTTCTCAGTTTCAAATCTGGTAACAAGTTTAATATTATGCAGCATATTTAAGCACCTAGTAGCCTTTGATATATCACAGTTGTCCACTTTTTCTTGAATCCTAGTAAGATGGATCCTACCAGGCTGCCATAGGGCATGGTTGCCCGATAAGGTGCCTTTCTGGCCAAGTGTTGCACTGTAGCTGCTCCCTGCCTCAATTTCCTTCCTTGAGGTGGGTCTGAACAGATCTCCACAGTTCTGGAGAGGTCTCTTAACCCCCTGGCCAAGTCACAAACCTAGAATTCCAAATGAAAAAAGTCCCAACAAACAAAAAAATTCTTCTGCCCTTTGGGGCTTTTCTTCAGCCCATTCTTTGCATCATATTCCTCCTTCTCCTTTTTGGGCTACATTTGAGCCACTCTTTTTTCTGCTCTAGGCTAGGCTGGTTGCCCTGGAGTAACTTCTTCCCTACAGACCCTGGCTCAGGGCCCTCCACAGGAGCCTGCCTGTGGTTCCAATACAGCCCTGGTATAGTCTGGTTCACTTCTGCTGACCCTGGCTGAGGGACTTTCAAAGGAGCCTACTCACTCCCTGTGGTTCCAACTGCCATACTGATCTCTTTCAGCCTTCTTCTAAGGACCAGCTGTCCATTAAGCTATCCTCCTTAGGCCTGCCTTCTCAGGCCAAGAAACAGATAATTAATTAAGGCACATGTATGTCTTGCCCCAACTCAAATTAAAGGGTCAGTCAGCCTGTGACAAAGGCTCTCTAGGGAGATTCCAAATGTTGTTTACCCTTCAGAGAAAAAAATGTTTTCACTGTGTATTTAGACTATATTTAAAAAAGTAAGAGCATCCAAGTGTTCTTCTGGCACCTTAGCAACACTTCTAATTTCAGCCCATTGTTTCAGTTAGAGGATTTCCACTCTCATCAAAATCTTTTAACACAATTACCCTCAGACAATTGACCCCTTTTTTCACTGTAATAGGAGTTCAGCTATTGCCTAACTTCACTTCATTGCGAACAGATAATTAAATTGTATTCTCTATGTATAATACACATCCTCCTCTTCTATCCTTTATGCTTCTATGATATAGCTCACTGTGCTGCATCACTAGTCAGATATCAGTGCCAGTTCTCCAGGCTGTGAAGTCTATCGGCAGGGTCATAATGCTTCCTGATTATCTGAATTCAGTCATGGCTTCTTAGGTTATCTGACCCTTCAGTGTTGTAAAAAACTTCAGATAACCAGGGTTCTCTTCTACTATAATTATATCATGTATTCTATGTTCAAACTTTACATATTCAGCTTATTTTATCAATATATTTACAGCCAGATTTTCAGAGATGCTGGGCACTCATAATGTCCACTGACTTCAGTAAGAGTTGTGGGTAGTCAGGACATCTGAAAATCAGGTTCATTATTTATGGTTGTACTGAGAATGTAACTTCTGGTAGGGAGCATGTACAGGCTACATCAGCTTGTACTCAATTTTTCACAGGTTAATAATTGCACAGCTTTGTTGTTATAGTTATAGCCCATGGAATAAGGGATATCTACAATAAAAACCACATAGCAAATATTTGTTTTAAAGCAGCCTGGTCAAATGAGGAAGGAGAAATCATTTTGTTGCTAAGGTTTGGGCTAGAACTCAGAAGATCTTGGTTCCTGGCTCTGCCACAGACTTCTGGTATGACCTCAGGCCAATTACTTAAACATTTCTGTGTCTTACTTTCTCACCTATTAAATGAGGATGATAATACTTGCTACTTCAGACAGGTATTGAGAGGATAAATCCATAAATATTTGGAAGATGCTCAGATACTTAGTTATTGAAAATAATCAGTGACTATCTCAATGAATATTTTCAATTATGAGCCTTAATTGCATTTTTGCAGGGATGGGAACAAAGGTATGTCATGAAGATAAAGTAAATTAACATTGCTATGGAACGTGGGGGTGCTTGCTGAAGAATTTGGGCCTGTTATACTATGGCAATGGAAAAAATATAAGCAGACATACAGGTATGAGACTCACAATCGAGTGGATAAGGAATATCTGAATGCTGTAAAAAACATTTTAAAACACCTTTTTAAATAACTCAACCTGACTGACATGGTCACCGTTTCTGGATAATAACTGCTGAGTTTCTGTCATTGGTTTCTGTGACCTCCTGTTAGCTTTCAGGTCACTGAAACTGTATAGTCATTCACCTGCCTGATTAATGTATTTCACTGTGTACCCCTAGCTGAAATACATTTCATAAACATCTCTGCAAGTCCATTTTATTCTAGTGAAACCCAACCTCAGTGAAAACATTTCTCCTGACCCAGAGGATGCCTTGGTTTCCTAAAAACCTAAAACTATTTTCTTGCAGTATTGTCTCAGTCATATATTGAAGCCACTAATCTACTTCTGCCCAATTTCATCTTCTTCCTAATTTGTGTCATGGGTGGAATTTCTGACAGATCTCTCTCATTACTTTACACAGGTCCAGAAATAGATTATGCAGAACCTCTGGTTTCCCTCTTTCTACATCATTGCTGTTTATATGCACTAAAACCTCTGAATCCTTTCCAGCTCTAACAGCAGATGACCAATACCAACAACTGAGTGTACTGGTCTCAGACAAAGATGATCTCCTTAATGCTGATTGATTCCTGAATCAGCTCTCTGGTTTTTGACCGTCTTTCTGCAGTACATGCTATTTGTTTCTGCTTCTTCCTTTGCTTATTTCCAACACTTACCACAGCATTCCACACCTCTTTTCCAAAGTAGTAATAAGCAAAGGATGTATACATCTATCCAACTTCTCTTTTTGAAAATTACCTTAAACCATTTGGCATTCAGCCACAATTCATCTTTCTCAGTTATTATTCACTGACTTCTAGGTATTTGAGTTCTTTTAAGATCTCATTGTAACAAATATATGTTCTGCAACAACACACAATTACTGAATAAATCACTTGCGCACAGTGAGGGACTCTGACTAGAATTCTGGTTTGTCATTCCCAACAATCTTTTGAGATAACAGTGAACAGCTTTTGCTGGTACTATTTGTAGCTAGTCTTTTGTCCTCCCTCTGAAGACAACATCACTCATTTATACACACAAAGCCTAGTTCCACTCACAAAATCACACACATTAAAAAAAAACCCAATCAGAATAGAAACCAGCAAGCAACTAAACAAGTAACTCACAGAAGCTGTCAAATAGTAACATAGAATGCATCAGATAACTCGCTATGGAGTCAGACCATTTGGATGACCAAAAATGGATGAAGCAATTAAAGACAGCCCAAATGACAGTGAAACAGGAAGAACATAGCCTTTACAAAAAATCCAAACTTTTCTTCACCCAAAGAAAAGATATTTTAAAATGTTCATCTTGATAGCATGAAGCACATTTTAAAAAGTCTGCCTTTAATAGAACATGCTGCTGCACTTAACCCAGATACACCACTGACCACGTTATTGATGTTCCCATGAATAGTTTTTGCAAACCTAATTTTAATTTTCATGCCTTCCTATAGACTCATAGACTCTAAGGTCAGAAGGGACCAATATGATCATCTAGCCTGACCTCCTGCACAATGCAGGCCACAGAACCTCACCCACCCATTCCTGTAATAAACCTCTAACCTATGACTGAGTTATTAAAATCCTCAAATCATGGTTTAAAGACATTAAGGTATAGAGAATCCACCAGCAAGTGCACCATGGAAAGTGAAGAACCCCCAGAGCCTTTGCCAATCTGCCCTAGAGGAAAATGCCTTCCCGACCCCAACTATGGTGAACAATTAAACCCTGAGCATGTGGGCAAGGCTCACCAGCCAGACACCCAAGAAAGAATCTCTGTAATAACTCAGAACCCACCCCATCTAACATCCCTTCACAGGCCATTGGCGTATCTACCACCAGAAGTCAAAGATCAGTCAGTTGCCAAACTAGGCTGTCCCATCATACCATCCCCTCCATAAATCTATCAAGCTCAGTTTTGAAGCCAGCTAGGTTTTTTGCCCCCACTGCTCCCCTTGGAAGGCTACTTCAGAACTTCACCCCTCTGATGGTTAGAAACCTGCATCTAATTTCAAGTCTAAACTTCCTGATGGCCAGTTTATATCCATTATAGTTCTTGTGTCCACACTGGCGCTGAATTTAAATAATTCCTCTCCATCCCTGGTATTTATCCCTCTGATGTATTTATAGAGAGCAATCATATCTCCCCTCAACCTTCTTTTGGTTAGGTTAAATAAGCCAAACTCTTTGAGTCTCCTCTCATAAGGCAGGTTTTCCATTCCACGGATCATCCTAGTAGCCCTTTTATGAACCTGTTCCAGTTTGAATTCATCTTTCTTAAACATGGGGGACCAGAACTGCACACAGTATTCCAGATGAGGTCTCACCAGTGGCTTGTTAACCAGTACTAACACCTCCCTATCGCTACTGGAAATACCAAATCTGATGCATCCAAGGCTCGCATTAGCTTTTTTCATGGCCACATCACATTGGTGGCTTATTGTTATCCTGCGATCAATCAATATGCCCAGGTCCGTCTCCTCTGTCACTTTCAACTGGTACATCCCCAGCTTATAGCAGAAATTCTTGTTATTAGTCCCTAAATGCATGACTTTGCGCTTTGCACTATTAAATTTCATCCTATATCTATTACTCCAGTTTACAAGGTTATCCAGATCTTCCTGTATGATATCTCAATCCTTCTCTGTATTGGCAATACCTCCCAACTTCATGTCATCCACAAACTTTATTAGCACATTCCCACTTTTTGTGCCAAGGTCAGTAATAAAAATATTTAAATAAGATTGGTCCCAAGACCGATCCCTGAGGAACTCCACTAGTAACCTTCCTCTAGCCTGGCAGTTCACTTTTCAGTAGGACTCGTTTTAGTCTCCCCTTTAACCAATTCATTATCCACCTTTCAATTTTCATATTAATCCCCAACTTTTCCAATTCAACTAATAATTTTTCATGTAGAACCGTATCAAATGCCTTACTGAAATCTAGGTAAATTAGATCCACTGCATTCCCTTTGTTTAAAAAATCTGTTATCTTCTCAAAAAAAGGAGATCAGATTGGTCTGGCACAATCTACCTTTTGTAAAGCCATGTTGTATTTCCTTTAATACTTTCTAATTCCTTTAATATTCTTGGATAGAGATTATGCAGCAACCACCCCAATTTAGTCCTATTAAACAGTTTGAGTTTGCCTTGTACCACATATATGGTAATTTCTACTTCCATATCCTCATTCCCATTAGCCACCCTACCACCATCCCCAAGCTCATCATTAGCTTCATTAAAAACAGAGGCAAAATATTTGTTTAGATATTCGATCATGCCTAGATTATCCTTAACCTCCACCCCATCTCTAGTGCTTAGAGGTCCCACTTCTTCTTTCTTTGTTTTCTTCCTATATATATGGCTATAGAACCTTTTACTATTGGTTTTAATTCCCTTTGCAAGGTCCAACTCTACTTGGCTTTTGGCCTGTCTCACTTTATCTCTACATGTTCTGACCTCTAAGAGGTAGTTTTCCTTGCTGATCCCTCCCATCTTTCACTCCTTGTAGGCTTTCTGCTTTCTCTTAATCACCTGTCTGAGATGCTTACTCATCCAGCTTGGTCTACAACTCTTGCCTATGAATATTTTCCTCTTCCTTGGGATGCAGGCTTCAGATAGTTCCTGCAACTTTGACTTGAAATAATTCCACTTTCCCAACTAATTCCCTTATTTTTTTTAAGTTAGTCCTTTTGAAGTCAAAGACCCTAGTCACAGATCTATTTTTGTTTATTCTTCCATTTAGTTTGAACTGAATTAGCTCATGGTTACTCAAATCAAGGTTGTCCCCTACAACCAGTTCCTCTATGAGGTCCTCACTACTCACCAATACCAAATCTAAAATGGCATCCTGTCTTGTTGGTTCAGTAACTATTTGATGACCGAATCTGTCAGCTATCACATCCACAAAAATTTGGGCCCTATTTTTACTACTAGCACTTGTCCTCCAGTCTATATCTGGGAAGCTAAAGTCTCCCATAAACACACAGTTCCCAGTAGTATTTACTTCATTAAAAGCCTTAAAGAGGTCTCTGTCCATGTCCAAATCAGATCCCGGTGGTCTGTAGCATACCCCAAGCACTATTCCAGGGGAAACACTAGTAGTTTTCTTCCTCAATGTGATTTTTACTCTTATCAATTCCATCACTTCTAATTTCTTTACAGTCTACCTCATCATTGATATACAATACTACTCCACCACCTTTGCCTTTATAGCCATCTTTCCTAAACAGCACATACCCTTTAATACTTGTACACCAGTCGTGACTACTATTCTGCCATGTTTCTGTTATCCCTATAATATCTAGTTTCACTTCCTCTACCAGTAGCTATAGTTCCTCCATTTTGTTACCCCGGCTTCTCGCATTAATATACAAACATCTTAATTTTTGCTGTTTGGCTTCGCTCACATTCCTTACCTGATTCAGCACATTCATTCTACTGCCAATATTGCCTATTAGACTGGTATCTACACTACCCTTCCTCTTAATGTCCATTCTGCTCCCCACTGATGCTTCCTTTCTTACTTCATTTTCCTCCCTCTCAATGCTAAAATCAGATGTAGAGATTACCTGGGCATCTCCCAACCATCTCCCCCAACTCCCTAGTTTAAAGCTCTCTTAATCAGTTGTGCCAGCCTCCATCCTAGAAGTGCATTTCCCTCCCTACTCAGGTGAAGTCATTTCCAAGAGAACAGTCCTCTATCCATGAATGCCTCCCAGTGACCATATATCCCAAAGCCCTCTTTATAGCACCACTGCCTGAGCCATCTGTTGATCATCAGAATCTTGATATGCCTTTGTTGTCCTCCTTTAGTGACAGGCAGAATCCCACCAAAGCTCACCTGAGCCTCGATTTCCTTAAGAGTCTTCCCCAGCCTGGCATAGTCTCCTTTGATACGTTCCAGCAAGAATCTAGCTATATCATTTGTACCTACATGAAGGTTCTCTGGATTAGCTCTGGTTACAGGCCTGTCTGTTCTTCTCAGCAGAGAGTCCCCAATGACATAGACCTGCCTTTTCCTGGTAACGGTGCGATTCTCTGGCCTATCTCCTGTTCTGTCTGGCTGCAAGTCATCTCGTCTACTATTCTCCTTTGCAATCCTCTGCAACCGTTCTTGTATCCTCCTGGGGCTCTTATTTGGTGGTATCTCCATTGGCTCATCCACTGTTTTTATAGGACTAGCTGCTCTTCTCTTCCTCCTTGCCCTCCCACTTTCAGTCATCACCTGCTGTGCCCATTCGTCATTTTCCAACTCCGCAAACCTGTTTCTGAGCTCTATTTCTCCTTCACTAGACCATCTTTTCCTCTACCAGGTTCTCGCAGTCATATGCTTCCACTGGCCACTTTCCTCACCCAGCATTCTCCCCTCAGAGTTCGTTGGTCCTGCTTCTATCTGCAGGTCTGGGTTTTTCCCTTCAGCTTTCTCATTCCTTTGCTCCATCATCTGCTTGAACCCTCTTCTAAATTCTACCAGAATTTCCACCTGCATCTCCAACCCTCGAACCTTCTCTTCCATCACCTTTATGAGGCGGCACTTCATACAAATGAAACTCTTTTGAGGTACCCCCCCCAGGATCATGTACATCTCGCAGCTTCCACATTCAGCCATCTTCGTTGTCTCTTCCACTGCTTGACTGACTACCATTACCGCCTCTGTATCTGTCATAGCCTTTCCCCCTACTTCCTGTCAGTGAGACACACAAAAACAAAAAGCCCACCAAAACCCCCAATGAACACCCCAACAATACCAGAACACCACACACTCCCTCCCACAACTCCCACTCAGATTTCCCTTTTCAGCTCTGTTTGCTGGCTCCTGTGCCGCTGCAGCTCTGATGTTACATGCAAGGATAAAATGATCAATAGTGGTAACTGTCCAGTCTAATCCCTTGTTGGTATGTTTGTCGGCAGTCCCCAAACCTGATCCTGCAGCATCAAGAGTCTCCTACTGCAGTGATTCTCAGACCTCAGTGATTCAGGAGCCAAATTAGCTATCAACATTACCCAAAAGAGCCACAATAGTGTGAATTCATTGTTTTATTTACTCTTTTTATATATTATTCTCACAGCAAAATGTCTGACCAAGTATTATTTTATCACTTACAATTGATTAACAACATAATAAAAGCATCCTGATTGGTTAGTAACTTAGATTGGTTAATAATTAAATCACACAGTGTTTTAATATCATGTGCTGCAAAGAGCCGCAGGAGACACATTAAAGAGCCACTTGCGGCTCATGCGCCTCAGTCTGAGTATCACTTCCCTACTGTATGGGGTTAATGTAATATTGATCAACATAAATGACACACGGTGGGAAAATAAGATGTACTAAGGCTTCTATGCACTGCAGTGTTGAGATAATAGGGACAACCCATCCTGGGGAACAGTGAGAAACTATTAACAGGGAGATCAGATTTAATCTTTGGGTTTATCACAAATCCTGTCCATCCTGATATTCATTGTTTCACATCAGGCAAACCATGGAATTTTTTTTTTTGACATTCATAACTAATATGTAAGGAAAAGTATTAAACAACCTTAACTATAGTTGCTGCCAGCCCCTCCTACAATCTCTTGCTTGTTTACACTCAACCACTGGACACTATCAGTGTAACCTGTCTGAGTTTAAAGCAGCATCAAGCTTTTTTTAGTAATAATTTCTGTAGGTGAACAGCGGTGATACCCTTATAACGTGTCTGTATCACTATGGAAAGTATAACAAGTTTAGTAGAATCTCAAGAGTTACGAATACCTTGGGAATGGAGGTAGTTCGTAACTCTGAAATGTTTATAACACTGAACAAAACGCTATGGTTGTTCTTCCAAAAGTTTACAACTGAACATTGACTTAATACAGCTTTGAAACTTTACTATGCAGAAGAAAAATGCTGATTTCCCTTTATTTTTAAGTAATTTATGTTTAATATCGTACTGTACTGTATTTGCGTTTTTTTTCTCTGTTGCTCCAATTGCATAATTCCAGTTCCAAATGAGGTGTGTGGCTAACTGATCAGTTTGTAACTCTGGTGTTCGTAACTCTGAGGTTCTACTATAACAATTTTGCCAGACTGGACTACAAGAGCCTCTTGTGAGACATATTTGACCTATTTACTTTGTTAAAGTGAAAGTAAGCTCATATTTCCTCAAGTTTCACAGTATTTTTTTTTCTTTTAGTTTGGTTAAGTAGGCAAATAGACAGCTTTACAACTCCAACTTAAACTAGCAGTGGTCAAGAACCTGGAATATACCTCACCAGATAAAGGTATATTTTGAGGACTGTCCATATTAATTAGGGCCATGAATTCAAGTTCCATAGGAACCTGAATAAAATAAAAATTATTGGTATTTTGCACATACAACAAAACACTGTATAGCCTTTTTTGTATTATAAAAAGCTGATCCAGTACTCACTGCCAAGGACTGCACAAAACGTTTGGAACCATAGCTGCCCCACATCTGTCACTTCAGTAGTGTTTACTTCAGCCATTTTTAATGCACGGTGAAATAAAAAATTTAAATCTCACAGTTTATGATAGGCAGAATGTGTAAATTTCTGCGGAATTGAGTAAATAAAGAATATTTAAATGAACAGATGTTATCATGGTTTTAGAATAATCAGGATTTATCTGATTGAAGATCTTGGCAGGCAAGAACTCCAGTAGGCTTTCATGGTAATTTGTTATTGCAGAACAAAGCCTCACATGTTCTTTATACTCAGAAAATGGAGGTCTTGGGCACAACCCCAATTTTAGCTCTTCTTCCAGGTGGCCTCTACATTATTCAGATTTGTGAGATGTGCCCTCTGGTGTTCCTGAACTTAAGGAACCTCCTAGAAAAGCAGCTTGACATTGCATGAATGTTCCCTCATGACACTTTGGCTGATAGATGAGGTTTACAAGAATCCATGAAGTCATTTCCTTCCTTTCCACAACTAGCATTTGCTGTAGAGCCCATCACTCCAAGACTGCTGAGCTTTTTAAGCAAAAATACCATCAACCTATTTTTCTACTTTAGACATTTAAAGCAGTTGAGTTATGTAATTTTAGTAGCTTCTGCATCATTGCATTGTCTGAGAACTTAGACCATCTCTATCTTGGTTCTGAGATGTCTAATCCAAAACACTAGGAGAAAGCCCAGGTTTAAGCTGTCTGTTTCTTGCCCCTTGGTCTTCCTGGAGTTGGATGAAAATACTTGCTCCCTGATGTGCCTTGGGGAAGGCTATTCACTAGTTTGTTGTTCACCATGCCAGGCCTTTACACCTCAGGCCTAAAAGGACAGGCAAACTAAATTAGTGATAAGATGGCATTGATGGCTAGTCTCCATAATGTTCCCAGTATAGAAATCTGTAGGATTGCCACACAGTTTGATTTCCTTAACTATATACAAATATTACTCTCTTGACATGGCATGTACATCTGAAGCTCACTTTGCAGAGTCTGTGTTTCTAGAGTCTGCACTACTTGTTAGGCTCCCAAGAGTAGGAGTATGCAGAAGCCACGTCAAAGAGGAAAAACTGGTTATCAGAAACGGATTCCTTGAAAACTTCCCCTGCTTTTTCACACTACCTGCCAACCTTCACTTCTTTCTTGGAGTTGAACTGTCTTAAACATTGTGGGGTTTTGCAGAAGGAATTGAGTTAACTAGGGAAATTATGGCCTCTTATAACCTCAACCCAAACTGCTAATTGATGCAAGAAAACGTTCATGTCATTCTTATGGGCACTGCTTTTCTAAAAGTTTCCCAGAGCACAACAGCAGAGGCAATGTTCTTAAAGAATCATCTACTGGAAAGTAACCTATTTGTGAGCTCCATCATCTCTATCACTCTCTTTTACCTCCCTCCACCCACCTAATAATTTCATCTAATTGTCATTTTAATTTCTTCATTAAAGGACTACTTTACAACGATCATGAATCAACTTGCAATTGAAATCTAGAATCAGGCTGAAACTCTGGATAGATAGCTGACCCATTGTCCTTGAACATTGTTGATTAACCAACATAGCAGACAATTTCAAGAGAAAATTCTGGAGAGGTCTGTGTCCCACTCTGCTAATTTTGTGAGGCTTTGTTTTGTTTTTATTTTTTTAAAGTAACTGGCCCAGACTCCTGAACGAACCATTACAGGTATGGGTTGGTACAAAGTAGTTGCTGAAGAATACAGCTTGTGTTGTGACTGAACAATTTGGAAGTGTACATATTCAGTCGCCTACAGTTTCTCTACTTCCTCTGGTATTTCACAAGGTGTAATATTACAAGGTGTAATTACATCAGGGAGTAATAGCTCCAACCCTGGCTGCAGTTTAAACAACATAACAAGCTGAAGATAAAATATACTTTAAGCAAAACTGAATTTTAAACCTGATTGAAAAAGTCTGGATAATTATTTCATCCTGTACACTACAATTCATGTCTTTTTTCCCCATTACTTTGTACCACTTTCTCTTTTAATATTGTATAGAGATACACTTACCCATTATCCTATTTCCAAAGAAGCCTAGAAATAAACATAATTCCTATTTTTCATTATTTAATTCAGAAACCAATATTAAAATTTGCATGGAGCAATCTGTAGTAGGCATGTGAGACATGTTACTTTGATTTTTTTTTTTTTTTGAGTGAGGGGAACTGCCTTTTTTGATTTTCTCCAGCTTTACTCTTCGAACGTGAAATCCATCCTCATAATATATAGCATTCCACTGCCAAATATGTGATATGTCCCACCTCAAAGAACACAGAAGTCCTCCAGCCACAACCCACTGCCAAATCCTTTTTAGCACCTGCCTTTGAAACAATGCTGGATTAACACCTAGGTTTTAATGCTAGGATAATGAATGACTCTCCAGCCCTTGACATAGTGCTATGGTAATAATGTGGTTATGCATTTCATTCTGCATCAGTTGGTATTTGTTTACAAATTGTAGTGTTGTAATATGAGTGGTGCACAACATAGTTAAATTACTATATAAATAAGATTCAGATATAGAATTAGAATCTGCTGTTTGCTGTGCTTGTACAGTAGGGGAATGAGTTCAGTACAGAAGCAAACAGACAATAAAGAGCACAATAGGGATCTTTTTCCTTCTCTCACATCCACGCACAAAAAAGGATTTCTTCATAGCAGTCAAAATAACACCAGGGAAGGAAACAGCCTCCATGTCAGCCCTTCACTGCTTTAAGAAGGTGTGGTCTGTCAAACAAGGGACATGTCAATCTTCTTGCCCAGCTACCATAAATACTGGAATTGTCTGCGCATGCTGCAAGGTGCACGCTTCATCTTTTTCAGAGCAGTGGGAAATTGCACCTGGCAGTCTTTCAGGTCCACCCTATAGCATCCTGCTGTTGTCAGTCTGGATTCTGGGAACTTCTTTTAGTGTCCCAGCTTTCTTTTGCAATCCAGGCAAGGCAGTATGTTATACCACCTATTGACAGCACTGTGGCACTTTCCAGTATTAAGCCGCAATACACAGACACAGAAAGCCTAAAAAGAATTTTCTTTGACCATTATATTACTTTCTCCATCTTTATCAATATTATTTAAATGTAATTTTCAGCGTTTAATTTCCATGTTGTAGTTTGATCCTTTTCCTGCTGAAATCAGTGTTAAATAACAATTTACAACAAGTGATCAAAGCCTTATTTTTTAAAATGGTAGGACAGTTTTTGAATGTCAGTATTATTATTATCTATTTCCAATAAAAAACATTTGCAACATTTGCATGGTACTTAATATATTGTCAGTTAATTTGAGATTCAATTGTTTTAACTTCGTAATATCTTCCTAAATTCATGCTGATATTGTTATAAGCAAGACAGCTCTCATGCTTGGCCAAAATCTTTAAATAACATTGTTTAATAATAGTTTAATCATAACTTTAAATAATGTTATTTAAAAAAAAAATTTTATATATAAAATCAGTCCTTTCCTTGAAAAGGAAAAAGGCAAACACACACAACTCCCCCACCACACAAAAAAACAGAAGACTCCGAAGTGTTGAATTAAAATTTAAAAATTCCACAGGAGACCTATCTAGAAATTTAGAGTTTGTTTCACTTAATGCAAAGGAAATGTCTGATACTAGATCCAAATTAAATTAAAAGTTCAGCCTCCCTAAAACAAACAAAATGGTTTCATTCTTTTAAACTTTTAGTAAAACAATGTTATATCAGCCTAAAAACCTTAAACACATCTTTAACCTGATGCAATTTGAAACAGGCAATGTATTGAGTTTTGTGATCTAGGTTTTTTTAAAATTCAGGTCTCTTCTACCCAATTGAACTATTTTATTTAATGTATCCATTTTTGAGAGACCTGGATCCTCCACGTCAATAAAATCAATCTCTAATACAATAAGTGAACATTGTGAACAGAATTTTCAAGTACATTACACTATCCTATCCTTAAAATTTAAATCCATTGAAAATGCCCTCTATTTCTCCAAACCTAAAAGTAATAGTTATATTTCAATACAAAGAATTTGTTTCTGGACTCAGGGTTCTTTGGTCAGAGAATCTCAAGGACTGGTGCCGGCCCACAGACCAATCTTTGAGAAACACCGATTTATAGCACCCTTGCTGTCAGATGGAAGCTGCTCTCATGAATGAAATGACTAATGTATGCAGATTGGTAGGTGTCAGAATGTACATCAATCTTCACCTGTAAATCAGCAGGGTTTTTTGGCAGTACTTTTACCGGTAATTGCCTTTTGAGAGCAAACCCAAAGCTTTTATTTAAAAAAAAAATCACCTCAACAGAAGTGGATAATGTAACAGCCTGTAAAAACCTATTATCTCAACACTGCAAGTAAAAAGCACTGAAAATTGCTTGCAAAGCAAAAAATGTTTTAATAAATATTTCTTTCAACAAGCTATGTTTGACCAGATTCATGTATTCAGGACTGAGAAAACAGACGCACAGCAGATAGGGCCTAAGCCACTCAAGCAAAGGTTTGACTGATACTCGGGTACAGTTAATAAGACACTTACGCCAGAAAGAGCAGAAAGATGGGGTTTTAGGACAGCAGAGAGATGAAGCTGGAAGTAGCACATAGAATCAGAACCACAGGGTTAAAAGGGACCACAAGGGTTGTGTAGTCTAACTCCCTGCCAAAATGCAGAATTTGTTCGGTCTAAACCATCCAAGGCAGATGGCTATCCAGCCTTTTTTTTTAAAACCTCCAGTGAAGGAGATTCGATGACTTTCCTAGGGAATTTGTTCCATTCTCTTACTGTTCTTACAATTAGGAAGTTTTTCCTGAGATTTAATCTGCTATTCTGTACTTTGAACTCACTGCCTCCTGTCCTGCCCTCTGTTTATATGTGCTGTTGTACAGTCATATAGGTAAACTCTATTGGCATTCTCTCTCTTGTGAATGTGAATCCAATATTTAAAATTAAACTATTGTGCAGATCCTCGTTTTATATGTATGTGAATATACATTATTTGGACACCATTGTGGCCTCAGATACACTACATCAGGTAAAGGAGTTGAGCTTTGAGTGAAATCCAGAGCACTCATGCTAAGCCCAAACAAAAAAGGGTTCAATAGCAGGAACTATGAGGAATTAGAGGAAGCATGCTGTGCGTATGTTGTTGTGGTAAATAAGATAGAAGTCCATTTTTAAAATTAATATTATATTACCTCAGTTTACTTACTTGATATATACTGTCTGACTACATGAAAGTCATCATAAATGACAGACCATGACTCCAAGGAAAGGAATGAGTGAGAGCAACAGAATAAGGACAATGGACTTCAAAAACTTAGTCTTTAGCAAACTCTCAGAGAACTGGTAGGCAATGTCCTATGGGAAGATAATCTAACGGAAAAATAATTTTAGGAGAGTTGGCCGTTTCTTATAGAAACTGTATTAAAGGCACAACACCAAACTATCCTGATGCAAAGGAAAGATGGGACCAATACTAAAAGGCCAATATGGCTGCATCAGGAACTCTAATTACCTAAAAAGCAAAAAGGAATCCTACAAAAAATGTAAACATGGATAAATTGCTAAGGATAAATGAAAAGAATAGCACAAGCATGCAAGGACAAAATCAGAAAGGTTAAGGCAAATAATGAGTACCACCTGGCAAGGGACATAAAAGGTTATAAGAAGAAGTACTATAAATACATTAGGAGAAAGGTGAAGGAAAGTATAGGTCCACTGCTTAGTGTGGAAGGAGAGCTAATAATGGATGACATAAAAAAGCTGACATGTTTAATGCATATTTTGCATTTTAGTCTTCACTAAACAAAATTGTTACCAGAACACATTAACAACAAGAAGGGGGAAGGCACACAAACCAGAACAGGGAAAGAACAAGTTTAAGAATATTTAGATAAATTAGATGTATTCAAGTAGGCGGGATCTGATTAAATTCATCCTAGAGTACTTAAGGAGCTAGCCAAAGCAACTGC
The DNA here is from genome assembly GCA_007922155.1 of Mesoclemmys tuberculata. Taxonomy (NCBI): domain Eukaryota; kingdom Metazoa; phylum Chordata; order Testudines; family Chelidae; genus Mesoclemmys; species Mesoclemmys tuberculata. The sequence goes on from ML675638.1 coordinate 1,410,160, forward strand.
AGAGCCATTAGTAATTATCTTTGAGAATTCATGGAAGATGGGTAAGGTCCCAGAGAAGGGCAAATGTAGCACGCATATTTAAAAAGGGGAATAAAGAGGACCAAGGGAATTACAGACCAGTCAGCCTAACTTCAATACCTGGAAAGATACTGGAACAACTTATTAAACAATAGATTTGTAAGCACCTAGAGGATGATAGGATAAGTAAAAGCCAACATGGATTTGTCAAGAGCAAATCATGCCAAACCAATCTAATTTTCTTCTTTGACACAGTTACTAGACTAGTGGATGCGGGGCAGCAGTAGATGTAATATATTTTGATTTTAGTAAGGCTTTTGATACAGTCCCACCACATGACATTTTCATAAGCAAAGTAAGGAACTGTGGTCTAAATGAAATTACTAAACTGGTGGGCATACAACCTGTTGAAAGACTGTGCTCAAAAAGTAGTTATCAATGATTTACTGTCAGACTGGGAGGACATATCTAGCAGGGTCCTACAAGGGTCAGCCCAGTGTCCTGTACTTCTGTACTATTTTTATTAATGAGTTGGATAATGGAGTACAGAGCATGCCTATAAAATTTATGACACCAAGCTGGGCAGAGTTGCAAACATTTTGAAGGACAGAATTAGAATTCAAAAGGACCGTGACAAATTGGAGAATTGGTGTGACATTAACAAGATGAAATTTAATGAAGACAAGTGCAAAGTACCTCACTTAGGAAGGAAAACTCAAATGTACAACTCACAATGTGGAATGACTGGCTATATTACTGAAAATTATCTGGGGTTACAATGAATCACAAACTGAATATGAGCGAACAATGGGATGCAGTTGCAAAAATGGCAGATATAATTCTAGACTATATTAACAGGACTGTTGTATGTAAGACACGAGGTAAGTGTCTTGCTCTACTCAGCACTGGAGAGGCCTCAGCTGGAGTACTCTGTCTGGTTCTGGGCACCACATGTTATGAAAAATGTGGATAAACTACAGAGTCCAGAGGAGAGCAACCAAAATATAAAAGGTTTAAAAAACCTGACCTATGAGGAAAGGTTTAAAAAACTAGGCATGTGTAGTCTTGAGAAAAGGAGATAGAGGTGGGGACCTGATAACATATTTGAAGACTGTTAAGGACTGTTAAAAAAGAAGACAGTTATCAGTTGTACTCCATGTCCATGAAGGTAGGACAAGAAGTAATGGGCTTAATCTGCAGTAAAGGAGATTTAGCTTAGGTTTTAGAAAGAACTTTCTAACTATACAGGTAGTTAAGTACTGGAATAGGCTTCCAAGGGATGTTGTGGAATCCCCATCATTTGGAGGTTTTTAAGAACAGGTTAAATAAATATCTGTCAAGGATGGTCTCGATATACTTGGTCCTGCCTCAGTGCAGTGGGTTGGACTAGACATCTCACTGTCCCTTCCAGCCCTACATTTGTAGGATTCTATAAATTTAAATCAAAAGGGGCTGTTAGGAAGAACATGAAGGAATTAAAGAGTGGCCAGAGATTAGGCACTTTGGGTAAACAACTTCAAGGGAGTTAAGAGAACAATGGTTGGGCCATTACTTGGGAAGACACTATTTCCAGGTACCAGCCAGAAGTTATGCAGTTGGTTTGCCAAGGCTAGAGGGCCTAAGACACTAAAAGGACACTAAACAGTTAAAAATCTCAATGGAGGGAGGGAGGAAGGTTCAGCCATCAAGGGTATGTCCGCAAAGAGCAGACAGGTAAATTATAAGATGTAGGTAAAACTCAGGTATGTAGGCCTTTTGCTTTTTTAACCTTTTTCTCTGATTGCTATGTTCCTTTGGATGAATAGACAATAAGAATGTTTTGAAGAAGCTGTTTTGCATCACTTTAATCTGCCACTGGTCACAGGCTCCCTGAGGGACATTTCTTGAAGATGCCAAATAGAGCTGGGCCTGTTGAATTATCATGGTTGCTAAATAGGGGGACTGCCATCAAGAGAGCCAGTGTAAGAGTGTTTGAACTTCAGGGGTCCACTCTTGAGAGGAGGGAAGGAAGCAAAGGTTATCAGAGAGGTGCACTTGAGGGGGACTACAATGGGGGTCAAAGGTACTAATCAACCTATAACTGAAAATAGTATTATCACAGTTCCCAGCATACCTTTCTCTTTCTCACTTCCTCCAAAACTTATTTAGCCATAATACAAGTTGAGTAATTTTAAAATTCTTCTAATTTAAGATTGGTTTTGGATCAATATCTACCACCAAAGGTCCCTTAAAAATGTTAGCTCCTGGCAGCAAAAATATTTTCAGAATAAACCACTTGTTAATGTGTAGTTAAATTGTTGAGGCATACCAAAATTTCTACTCTGTACCTCAGTGGTTCCCAATCTTTTTGGCTTGAGGTCCACAGATATCATTTTTACAACCCTGAAGGGCCACCAGTCTCTGCCAACAAGCCAAATGGAAGGAGTTCAGGAAGGAGACTGCCTCCTCGCTGATCTCCCGTCTCCCTGTCTGCATTAGGGAAACCACATGCATCCTGTAGCCCTGTGTGCTCCACTTGGGTCCCTAGGCAGTGGCTCCATTCTGCAGCCAGGGGGATGGAAGATCAGTCCTCCCCTCCCTCTGGCTCCAGCAGGGACCCCAGTGCCTATGGACCCAGGTGAAGCACTTTGCCATGCTCCCTGCTACAGCCAGGCATAAGGGAGCACTGATCTCTTGTCCCCTTGGCTGCAGGAAGGAGCCTACACCAATATTTCAGCCCCACAGAAACACACACTGCCTGGATCCACTTTGCAGCCAACAGGAGAGGAGTCACGGGCCACTCTGAAAGCCCCTGCAGGCCACTTTTGGCCCCTAGGCCACAGGTTGGGAATCACTGCAGTACCTCAGTCAGGTGCTAGGTGTTTCATAGAATTACATAGAAGCAAAAGGTCACAAAACCTTTTAATCAAAGATTAAAAGAGATGTATCAGTGTTCTAAAGATATTTTGGCTTTGTGCAAGATTATAAAAACTGTTTAGAATTTGAAGTGGACAGTGAGTTATCAATGTTATTTCTACCAATCTGATCTTTGGAGGCTTGTTTCACTGCCATGCTGTGGTCTTTTGAGGGTGTTTTCAGTGCACCCAGTTGGTGTGGCTTTTAGAAAGCACTGCAACATTATACAAGAACATCCAAATAAGAACATAATAGAGAGCCAGAAAGTCTTTGAAAAAGGAATGGCTCTGGGATTTAGTAAATCCTTTAGGAGGCAGTTTGAGTGTAATAGTGAGGTAGATGTAATAAAAAAGCACTAACGAGATTGCTTTCAGAATCAATGATTATGAGTATGCATGGGAGCTTTCAGTTTCTTGTAAGCAAAAGGAGATTCCTGGTGAAGGCTGGAAGTGAGGGACATAATTACTGTAAAGTCTTCTGTTTTAGCTTGAACCAGTATTTTTCAGTAAAATCCTGAATGAAAGGAGTTTGCCATCAAAACCCATATTCAAAAGACTATCACTAAAAACGCCATTGACCAACCATGACAACTGCATTCCACTGAAGCTATGGATTGTCAGCCACAAGGAGAGACTCAAGAGTATAGGGGACAGAACTCTCTTGGCATCTGGCTTACAGCAGTGCAACTTATTCTTGGACAGACACATCAGAATGTCCATAGATCTTATTACCTTCAGCACAAAATCCAAAACTAACTTATTTTACTTAGCTTTCAAATACTTAGCTTAACAAATAAATTACTTTTAAAAAAATTATATAGAGAAGGTGAGGGAAAATAACATACTTTAAAATATTTTTAAATGTGTATTGTGCTCAGATATCACAGTGATTAGCATACTGTTAAAAACTTTAATCATCTCATTATCATGGTCCAGTGAAATAGTGTTAATAAGCCACATTAGAGATGAAATCCTGACTGAAGTCAGTGGCAAAATTTCTATTCATTTCAGTGGGCTAGGATTTCACGCCAGATCTACATCTTCATTTCATCATCTTGTTTGTCAAGTCCTGGAATGATTAGTAGAGTACCTTTGCATAAAGGCACCATCTCATTACTACAGTTTGGCTCATCCATCTTTCATAGGGATTAGAATCCATCTGCCAAATCTCATAGTGCTGATGTTATAGATAAGCAATTAATTCAGCACCATAGTTATGAAAACAATTTTTTCCTGAGTGAGACTGGCTTCCATGATTTTTTAGGAGCATAACTAGCCTTTGTCTGACATGCTTTCTTAGGAGTGTTCTGCTTGTTTTTTCTTAATGAATCTTTATCTTAGATTCATCTATACATACCCTATGACATTAGAGTGCTTCTGGTAAAAGACTCCATTTTTGGTACTATAATATGGTGATAGGTCTCAAGTGACAGTGAAAAAAGGTTTTTAACAATATGCATGATGTAAAATATGTCTTGAACTTTCACGCTGAATAAATGCATAATGATTAGTTATAAAAGAGGATTTGAAAAGATGACAAATTAAACTGAATTGTATAGCAATAACTGGAGGAAATAATCCTTAAAAGATTTTCTTAAGGTTATATCTCTTTTTTCTTTAAAAAATGTCATGCAGAAGTTCCTAATAGGGCTGTTATAGTAAGTTATTGAATGGCTTTTTACTGCTAATCTGTTTTAAAAAAGTAAATTAGTTCCATTTTTAGCTATAAGCACTATTTATCTACAAATCAAACAATACAGAGGGATGGGGAGGTACAGAGAGCTCACAGTAGAAAAGTCCCTGAAGGTACCATTTTACAACCTCGTTTTATGCTGTTCGTTATGGGTAGGTGGGAAGAGGAGGTGGGGAAAGCGGAACAGGATAGCTGACAATTCACAGAGCTCTTCTATCTAAAGGCAACACCCATTTTCCTTAAATAGTGAACAAGCAAATTGATTTAGGCTTTGTTGTGTAAGATGTATTATTCCGGTTCAGTATTTCTTCAGAGACCATTGCATTTTCTCTTGTATTCTTTAAATGCAATAAAACATTTGTCTGAGATCAGTTACTATGATAGAGTATCTCTGTCATCCAGAACTTACTAGACAAGAGTAGCAATATAAGGGAAGAATGGCTAAGCTGGACAAACATGTGATTTCAGTTTGCATTTAGCTTGAACTTTCTCATGTTGTTCAGTTTATATGCATTTGTAAACCACCAAATGTGCTCTCATTTGAACGAATGAGAGATTTTTCTGAAATTCTGTACACAAATGCTAGGAGCATCCAATGCAATTACGTGATGTGCTGTAGATGATCTAGAGGACATTAGTGAAACCTGATGTAATTTTCACAACTGGAAAAGTAGAATATCAATTATAGATGGGTATAATTTTTGTAGAGGTTCAAGATGAGTGATACTTATTTCACATGTATTTACAATGCCAGTGAGCTACAATCCATCAGCAAAAAGTGTGATCATAAAATTATTTTCATAAGGTTACAAGGAATGAAAAAGAAGAAACAGTAATGGTAATCTTATACAGATGACCAAAACTGAAGGAGAGCAAGAATGACAAAGGACCAAATTAGAATCACAAGTAGTAACCCCAAGAGCTAATTACTTAGGTTATGTCTACACTAACAGTGGCGATCAATTTATCTGGATCGACTGAGCAGTCAGTGAAGACCTGCTCAGTTGATCCAGAAGCTGATGTACTAAAACCAACTCCTCAAGTGGCGTAGCGCTGTGTCGATGGGAACACGGTTCCTGTCAGCACAGTACAGTGAAGACGGCATGCAGAGAAGCAGCACAGAAGTCAACAGGAATTACGCAAGTTCTTTGCATACTTTGCGTAATTCCCATCAACTGCCTTCGAATCGCCGAGGTAAGTGTAGACCAAGTCTTAGATATCTTTTGACTAATAAATGCAAACACATGTTCTCACACTGGCTCCTTAGTTACACAGACACAGAAATTAACTCTATGAATCAGAAAGTAAAAGCTCCAAACTAAAAGTTGTCCAGAATTAACTTATCAATGAAGGAATATGCAAAATTAATAAGAAAAATAAGTATCAGAAACAATTAACTATTTCCCTACATACAGAACGTCTGCAATTAATATAGAAGTAAAAAATACTACATTGCAGGGAAGCAAATTACAGGGAATTAAAATATGGGGCCTGGTTCTACTCACATCAAAGTCAATGGTAAAATTTCCAATGTCTTTCTCTGCTCCACTGCTGTGAGAATTCACACTACTGGGATTACAGCTGGTATTGCAGAGACTTTATGACTTTACAAGCTGCTGGCAAGCCTGGGATAAAGGTTATTGTGATGTAACAAATTCTGCATGAGGACTTCAGGATCAAAAACAAAGAGAAGACTGGCAGTGAGAAAGGATTCCTGTATTTAAACACAACTAGCTTTGGTATTGAGCAAAAAGCCTAAGAAAAAGTATGAAGAAGTCTGTTGGATAAGTGGTTTTATATTTTTAGTCTGGTATATTTGGAAACTTTTTGCAACATGAAAGTTCCTCTAAGATTACTTATCCCCAAGGACACAAGAGGATTACAGTTTGGGTCAGTGAAATTTGCAGTTAGTTTGCTTGGAACAGCGTCTCTGCAAGTCAAGACTTGATAAGGTTAAGCAATCTAAATCGATATTAGCCAGGCAATGCCATAAGCATTTCTCTTGAAGAAAATGGCTAGACAGATCATAACCACCAGACAACTGAAATGTATAATCTAATGATTTTTTAAAATATCATTCTTTCATGTTAATTTTCACAGATCTGTTTAAACAGCAGATTTTCAGAGGTGAGTTTTTTTAAGATAATTCCATGACACTAAGGTACATGAAATTTCCCCCTCAGAAAAGGTAAAATTAGATTGCTCTATGGACTTGCTGTATTTCATTGCTTGAAAACTGCAGGAAATGTCTTAAAGCAAACACTGTATATGTACTAATCAACATACTGGAGATAGGGAACCTATTTTTGATTTTGGGCACCTAACCGGGGTACCCAAATATTTAACGTGAGCACTCAAAATTGCATGTATGTGCAAAAAAGGGGCTGCTATATATCTACAGTAAGCATGAGTTTGAGTGTCCAAATGCAAAATTTGCATCCTCAATAAAGGCGCCTTAGTTTGAATGTTGAGTCTTAAATGTTTAAGAAGCAGCTGAAAAAGAGACAGGAACAAACCCAACAACGTTCATGGAAAAAAAGAATGGAAGCTGACTCTAGAAACAGATGTCCAGCTTCAGGCCTGCCAAGAGGAATTCTGGGCCCCAGAGCAGAACAGTCCCACCCCGCCCTTCTGCCTGTAGCCCTGTGCACAGTCCACCCCAGACCCAGCCTCTGCTCAGCCCCCTCCTTTCTTCCACACTCCCTCTACCCCCAGGCAGTGAGCAACAGCAGGGGTGCTGAGTGAGGAGGGGGGGAGGAAGGATGCAGCGAGCAGGTTACTTTGGACATGTTTATCCAATGAAAGCCTTACCTCATTGCAAATAGTTGTCAGAACTGATGCTGATATTTAGCTCATTTCCCACTTAGAATTACTGGTTCTCCAGACTCGTATAGCACCTCACACAATGACACATTCTGCCATCCATGATTATTCCAGCTAGTGTAAAATGATGAATCAACTATGATACCTAAATCTATTTGCCTAGATGTTTGAGTTGTCATTAGAATTAAACAGCAATGAATAAATATGCTGGCGTACAGCTTATAACAAAATATTGTTTATCTATGATCTACAATTTATTGTGCATTTTCTCCATCTTTACATAACAAGTGCGTTATTTCATACATTCAACTGCCTCTATAAGCCAACAGCATCTCTCTAGTCAGAGTGTTTCTATGGACACCAGTCTGGGCTCTACTTCCTATCACATTTACTCATTGCCAAGAAGACCAAATGCCTCTAATAGTTCCCAATGAGAATCACATAATGGAGGTCAGGAAGGTGGACAGCCACAAAAATTCTTGGGAAGTATTACTAGCCCAGAAACCACATGACAGTAGCAAAATGGAATGATGGTGAACAAAGAAAGATGGCTTGCCATTCAGCTACTAAAGAAACATCATGTTATGAAGGATTTGGGTCCACAGTTACTACCACTTAGTGGGATTATTGTACAGTCAGTAGCTGTCTACATTTGAGTTTTCCTCCGTACCAGAAGTGCAATGGCGATCTGGAGAAAATCTGCAATACAAACTTAAATGTAAATATGGGAATTTCACACTACAGCAAAAATGATCATAAGATCCCTCCCGATTCTTAAGAGCGTGAATGAATCCAAATCATTTGGAACTGTGGCAAACTAGACAAATTGGGCTTAAAGGAACCGAGAGCAGCTGGTTCCACTTTCACAAGAGATTTTCTTGGACCTATTTGGAATGAAGTCATGGGAAGACATGATCTACCTGTGAGCAACTTTGGCTTATGCCTGCATTTCTAACAGCATAATTTGGGGAGTTCAGCTGAGAGGACATTACCTGGAGGTTTGTTGCCAGTAGGTTTTTTCTTCCTAGCCAAAGTCTTTCTCTAGCAAAGGTTTCGTTTGATAGGTTGAAACCTAAGGAAGCTTTTCTTCAGAACCAGTCAAAAGGATCGGGGCCTTCAAGCTGGGGATCTGGAAATTTACTTAACCTAATTAAATCTATTAAAGGGCTTGCTGTTTGTATTTGGCTACTCCCCCATTTATTTGAAAATCTGAATTAAATGTGGGAAATAAATGCCTTTATTTCTGGTGCAATATTTGTGTGAATTTTGCAGCCATATCTTGATTTTGTATTACAGATTGTTTTGAGCAAAAACACTTCTGCACAAAATGGTCTAAAATCTTAAAATTACATAATTTCCTTTTATTCAATTAATTTTGCCACTTTGACAATAAGTTATCCACAAAGCCCCAGATAGCAATTTTCTCAAATGTATTGTTCAAAATCATTCTCTAAATAATGTCTTATTCTGTAGAACGTTAGCTGATAGTTCATTTTGAGTATTTAATGTTTAGTTTATGGGACTATTCTGAAGTAGTAGTTCAAATTTCAGTTCAAGTGAACATTTCTGCCAGTATATTTATTTTCTTGAGAATCATGAAAAGTGAGAACAAAAAAATTTAAATAGTCAAAGTAATTTTTAAAAAAAAGTAAATGAATGTTTGTGGAAAATATTTTGCAGTCTTTGCTCACCTATAAGTGTCACTGTTCTTAAGCAGTTTTGCTGTACTTCTGCAAATTTTGACTTAATTACATTTAATGGGAGGAACATCTGCAAAAAGCTGGATTAGCAAAAAACAAAACAAAAAAGCCACCACAGACCTCAAGGAAAAGTGCTAAAGTATTTACAAGAAGAAGTGATTTTAGCAGTTTCTTTAATGTACCAATAATTATAATAGGTTTCACACCATGATATTTAACCCACCTCCTTAATGGTTACATGAAGAGTGGAGGGAATGGCTGTGCAGTCCTATAACCTAACACTTAGATCACACCCACAAGGAGGGCAATAGCAGCCTACTGCCAGACCTTCCATTAGAATTATGTCTGCTTAGTAGAGTGAGTTTCCCCCAAAAAATTTAAATAAAGTTATTGGAAAGTGCTGCTGCACAAGTTTTGTTTGTTTTTTGTTAAACCAAAAAGATTTGCTTTAGTGGCACCAGATAAATAATTTAATTTAGATAGGTTAGATAGACAACTATTAAACAGTCTGAAGTACTGGCATCAACTTTCCTTCATTCAATGACCTGATGAATAGGATATGCTATATGCCGTATACACTATTTTCAAGAAGTCATTACAGATTTTTAAAAACTTTGCTGCAGTTATTCCAGGAATTTCCGAAACCAATGGTCTTAACCATGTGTTATGCATCGTTAATCATGATAGCCCTTGACTGCCACAAATCTTAACAGAATACCTGACTGATCAATGCTGAGGATGATTGGGCGCAGTGTAGAGTAGAAAGGCAGGGAAAGTCTGAGGGGATCCACTCTACAGGCAAGTGGTGTGGAGCATTTTGGGAGAGTGGGAAGTGCATGAAAAGTCATTCCAGGCCCTGCAAGAAATCCTATGTGGTTCCTAACATTTTCATTTTTCCCTACAGAGACTTTGGAGGCTATCCTCTTCACCCCATAAATTTGGAAGGAAAGGCATCTTCAGCCTGAAAATACATAGTCTCCCCAGGTTTAAAGATCTATTTCTGAGTTAGCAGTCAGATAGAGTAGACAACATGATTTGTTCATTCACTGAGGATGTTATGTATTTAAGGAGAAATTTAGCTCCCTGACATTGCTGGAATGTTATGGAGACATTTCCCCTTTTGATTTTATTTCCCAGCACCTGGCTGCTATATATTGCAGCCATGAGACAGAATCAAATTCCAGCCCTGGGAAGGTCTTAGTAGGTGCTACTTGCCACTTCATCATGGTGTCCCAGGTACCTAGGGTTCATTTAGTCATCTGGGAAGCCCAGCAATGCCACACAGCTGTTAGTAGCTTCACATCATGAATTCATGTAGGGTCTAGATTTGATTCCATTTAGTTATGTATGAGCAGATACAGAGAATGCACATCATCATAAATTCTATTCAGCAAAGATCAGACATAAGAAGCATACTACATACAGAAAAAAAAATAAAAATGACTGAACTGGCTATGACACAATGTGGTTAATGGATCATTTCCATAAGGAGCACATTCCATAACCATCTGCCAAAAATTAGAGTGGTAGAAAGGATTTCTTAAGTGACTTACTGTAAGACAAGCACTGAGAATGTGCATAACCATCACAATTAGATTCTAAATATTGTAAACAAAACACTGACTTGGGATCCCCCTTCACTGTAGTACTTTTTCTACTGTGAAAGAACAATTCTGGATTGTTCCCAGAAGCTGCCTTGCAGCAGGAAAGTTCCACCAAGGTGAAACAACTGAAGATGTCTGAGGGAGATGATAGGAAGTGGGCACACCTTTGGGTAAACAGTAAATTAGTTGTCTTCAGATGGTGATTTTCTGGGAGTTGATTTTAGTTCCTCCTGATGGCCAACTGTTTTCAAACTGGAATATGGGTAAGTAGGGAGCTACAGGACTCTTTAAAATCATTACTAAGGTTAAAATTTTGTCATGGTTATTTTTAGTAAAAGTCAGGGACAGATAACAGGCAGTAAACAAAAATCTATGGAAAAGTCATCTGTCCCTGACTTTTACTAAAATTAACCATGACAAAATGGGGCTAATGGGGATGAGAGCCCACGTGCTGGTGCAGGAGAGTTGGGGTCCAGCACTCCTTCCCTGGAGGCTCAGAGCTCCACTTTGCAGGTCACCTGTCCCTTCAGCAGCTCAGAGCTGTGGGACCCCTGCCTGGGATCTGCTGGGACTGGCTAAGATCCAGGTTCCCTGCACCAAAAGGGAGCAGTGCATCTCGCAGCCCTGCTGTTTCCCACTGCCCGTGGGGGCTTGGAGCCCTGTGGTACCCCCGACACCTGTGGCAGGGAGCTGCAGAGTCCCTCCGCCACCCATGGTGACTGGGAGCTTTGGGCTCCCCCCAAAGCAGCTAAGAACTCCAGGCTCCCTCTGCTGCCGCAGCTAGGAGCTCCAGGTTCCTACTGCTGCCTGCACTGTCAGGGAGCTGCAGGGTCCCAGCTTAGAGCACCAGGCTCCCCTTGCGACAGCTAGGAGCTCCGGGTCCCCCCACCACCAGCAGGGCCCTGGCATACAGCAATGGGACCCCGTGGCTCAGAGACATGGAGTCCCTGCCACATGCGGTGGCTCAGAGCTGTGGGGCCCGCACCACTGCCCCAGCTCACAGCAGCAGGGTGGTGGATTGGAGCCATGGGGTCCCTGCCACCTGCCCACGTAGACAGCAACAGGGCACCCAGTGGCAGCTCGGAGCTGGGCTTCCCCATAGCCACTGAGAGCTGCTGTCCCCTGGTAGCTCCAGGACCACCCGAGAGCTCTGCAGCTCTCAGAAGCTGACAGCTTCTGTCTCACTGCCCCAGATCATGGGGCAGAAGCTGAAAAAGATAATTTCACAGAGGTCTCTGGAAGTCACAGAATCTGTGACTTCTGTGACAAAGTCTTATCCTTAATCATTGCATATCCTACCAACACATTCTGATTGTCTCTTAAGCATCATGTCCATTTAGGGGGCTACAATAGAAGAAATATATACAAAGTCCTAGTAATACCTACAAAGGTCAAGTTAAACAGTCTGAAAGTGATGACAAACACACATATATACACACACTAACATATACAGCTATTTCCATAATGACAGTATCTGTGTGTTAGGCAAACCGAAGACTACTATTAGTATTACAAGGAGAATTCAGGAGGAACAGTTATTTAACAATAAATAGACTGACTGAATAACAAAAGTAGCCATAAAGCAGACTTCTAATGACAATTTCCATGTAACTTAAAGGGACGCTCACTGTCAACTTGACCGTTTGGAAACTGATCAATTTTAAAATATCCCAGTGTCTGATAGCACCATTTAAAATTATGTCTTTTTACAAAACAATTCTTTTAAACATTTTTAACATTTTTTCTGCTCACACTGATGTTTATAAGCAAGAACGAAACTGAGGCTGCAGGGGAAATCAAAATTGATTATACACAATATTCTGTCAAATGCATAAAATAGCAAAAATAATTTTTTCCATTTCAATCTAACTTTTCAATTAAAGTAATTTTAAATGTTATTTGTCACTATACTAGGTACAGAATTTCCCAACTGAAATTTGATTTTCTAGCTGACTGTCCCTTTATAAAAGGGAGCTGTAACTGCACAAAGACCTCTCTCAGGTTTTTATTGACTTTTGCAGTAACACTTAGCCCAAGAGGTCTGAAGCTTCTGCCTTAGACACCAACATATTTTGCACTATTATGCCTGATGAGGAAGTTCTACTATCTTCTACTGATAGCACTGAAGAAACAAAGCCAATGGGGAAAGGCTACATGTAGCTAGAAACATAGTTGCCACCTTCTGAGTGCAGAAAAAAATACTCCTAGATTCCATGTATGCTCTTTAGGGCAGATGTCTTTTTGTTACCTGCTTATGCAGTGCTTATGATAGTGGAGCTTAGGCCCCTAGGCAGTACCGAACTGCAAATAATAAATAATAAGCCATAACATAGAAGAAACCCAGAAGTACTCACTGTTTGGTTATCCTCATACAGCTTCAAGTCATAGCCACTCAACTCCACACAGAAAATTATTGCTGTAACCCCTTCAAAGCAATGGATCCATTTTTTGCGTTCAGACCTCTGTCCACCAACGTCCACCATTTTGAAAGTCAGCTCTTTGAATGTAAACTTATTTTCTACAATCCCTGTGGTCATGTCCCGAGAACGCAGAATATCTTCCACTGTAGGGATGTAGTCCAGTGCCGCAATCCGTTCCAGGTCATTCAAATAGTATGCAGCATTATCCTCTAGGTGGTACTCATTGGATCGGCAGAAGCACTCCTGCACACCGGGGTCTGCCCAGAGCCGTTTCATCACTCCCAGAAGCTCAGGAGTAATCTCTCCTTTGCTTTCAGCTGGGCCTGTCAAGGCAAAAAGCTGCACAGCATCATAGGCCCGGTCAGGATTGTGGAACTCTATCTTAAGGGTAGCTAGAGCACGAATTATGCGTGTGAGGGAGTCAATTGCATTATAGATAATCAGAGGTTTGTATTCCTTGCAGGCCTCCAAGTTAAAGCCACCACTGTGAATGATTTTCATTTGCTTGACAATAGTACTCTTGCCAGAGTTGCTTGTACCCAGGAGTAGGAGCTTGATCTCACGTCGTTGTCGCTGGCTCTCAGAGCGCAGGTGGCGGTCAATCCTCCGGGACCGCCGCGCTGCCTCTTTCTCCTCAGAGCTTTGCCTACATCCCATGGTATAGCAGACAGTAGAGGAAGAGGAGAACTGGAGATTCTCTCTCTCTCTGTCTCTGAGCAAGAGCTGCAATATCTTTCAATTCTCGTGCCAGGTGCACCCTGTGGGAAAAAAAATCACTAACCAATACCTGATGGGCCAATAGGCCTGTACCAACAAGTTCAGTCCCAGCAGGGGTGCAAACAAATGTAGAAATGCAACCACAGACAGATAGTCTCCTCTGTAGATCTCATGGCACTCCCCTTTCCTGTGAGTAAACAGTGGCACATTCCTGTTAATGAAAGGACACTTCCCTATTCCACAGTGTGGCTGGATCAGTCAGATATTCTTTTCTCTTCTGCATAATTATTTTTCTCTTTTCTGTCCAAAGGTAAAGAGCTGCACTTTCATATGCTCCGCTTTAGCCTGTTGTCTTTTAATTATATTTTCTGGTTGCTGTGGTGATGCTGTTAGTTATAGCTGAAGTTCTAGTATGGTTGTGTTGTATTTGTTTTGTTTCTCCCCCCACTTCTTTAGGCTGATCCAGTTCAGATCTGTGAATCTGGGCTCTCCACCTGTCAAACAGTGAGAGAAAATAAATGAATGCAGTTGGAGGACTTTGTTTCCCTTCTGCAGAACATTCACATTTTCTCAGCTTCTGACACTTCTGAACATTGTATTACCCAAACACAACCCAGATGGAAAACATATAAAGAAAAGCAATAAAAGTCTTGAAATACTGCAGAAATTTAGCGACAGCTCAAGTCTGGAGACCTTAGAAAATGTGTGTCCTCAACAATAGTAAATCAAATCCTCTTTTCTTTCCAGCCTTCTGTGTTTTAATTACCCAAACCCTGGTGAAAACAAACAGTGCTGAGCTCTGTCCCAATTCTCTCAGCAAGAGCTGATGGCAGCCTTTTTCCTGTATAGCCCTGTTCTGACCGGTTTTCCTAAAGTAGAGTACATGAGACAGATTCACAGCCACTCTCCCCCTTCCTGCGATTATATTTATATTGCTGTCCAGCACTCCAATGTTTGTACATGTACTCCTGATTTTTCTTTCATCTTCTCTACCTATTTTGCTTGCCCTGAACATTTTTGGAAACAAATTATTAAATTAAAGGAAGGGATTAGGTTTGCCTGAGGGTTTTGTGAAAGGGTTTAGTTGAAGAGGCATAATTATTGATCTTTGCAGGAAACTGTGACAACTGTGTACCAGCCTCAGGGTCCCACTACACCCACCTCAGGGAAAGAGCTGTGAAGGAGGGCCCTCCCCATCTACCTAGAGAGGCGGAGCAAAAGCAGCCAATCAGAGCCTATCAGACTCATAAAAGGAGCTGTAGGGGCTTAGAACTGCAGGTCAGTTTTCCAGAGGGGTAAAAGGCAGTGCTCCTCTTTGGGGACAGGACTGCATTTGACTGGCTGTATTTGCTCAAGCTGGGAGAGAGGACATGAGAATTTTAACCTTGAGGTAAGGGGTGAAGATAAAGGGGCCAGGTGGGAAAAGGCCCAGGGAAGTAGCTGCAACTAATTGGAGGGAGCAGTATATGGCTGTTCTTTATAGGGTCCCTGGGTTGGAACCTGGAGTAGTGGGCAGGTCTGGGCTCCCCCACTAGCAATTGATGAAGTGGCTTAAGCCTGAGTGGAGGACTGAATTTAAAGGGCCCAGTGCCAGGGATAAGGACCCTGGTGAGGACAGACAGACAGTTTGTTGAACACTTTGCTAAGGGGTTCATTTTTGACTGTGCATCTGGTCTAATTGGTGAGCCACTGAAGATCTACCCAAGTGAGGCTGACAACCTACAGAATGCCAGGAGCAGAAACAGGTCTGCAGTACTATGTGCAGCAGTAGGAGGGACTCGAGGTGTGTCCCCTGGTACAGAAACATTAACAATTCTTTCTTCCCCTTAGAAAATAATATTGTGTAGGGTGTGCTGCCTGTGCTTAGCTTAATTCATACAGAGGTATACCAGTAAACAGATCCTTTAAGTATTCTTCAAGGGGTTGGCTTTCTATAATAGCACATTCTATTTTTAACTCCCCTGCTTCCACTTTAATATACAAGGTGGCTGTTTTGTACAATGAAGATGTAGACAATATCTTCTAAAGATCCTTTAATGAAGAAGAGAAAAGTATGACAGTTCATGGAGTTCTTACTGACATTATATTAGGAAAGACTTTTTCACTAGGAGGATGATGAAGCCCAGGAATGGGTTACGTAGGAAGGTGATGGAATCTCTATCCTTACAGGTTTTTGAGGCCCAGCTTGACAAAGCCCTGGCTGGAATGATTTAGTTGGGATTAGTCCTGCTTTGAGCAGGAGGTTGGACTAGATGACCTCCTGAGGTCCCTTCCAACCCTAATCTTCTATGATCCATGTCATATACTTCATATAATTATGATACTCTGGAAAGTAGTCCGAGGGTAAAATTCTCAAAAGTGTCTAAGTCCCATTTTGAAAAGTGACTTAGGAGACCAAGTCTCATTGCTTTTCAATGAAAATAAATTTTCTTGAAAATACAATTTAGGTGCTTTTGTAAATATTACCCTGAATGAATCTACTGCCTTTCAATCGAGACAGAATAAGGCACCAGAAAATGTATGAAAGGGAACAATTCAGCCTAGCAGGTGAACTGTATAGCCTGACAGGGCTTTTCCATTTCTAGTTTCTATGAGCTAGATTCAGCCTTTAAGCATCAGCACCGTGAAAGGGGTGGCATGTAGCTGCAGTGCCCAAAAGGAGCCCTGAAAACTGACTATGACTCAGTCACTGTTCCTTCCCTGCACCCCCAAGGTCCTAGAGGGAAGTAATTTAGTACCTCCCTTTATAGCATGCAGTTTGTCTTCTGTCCACTCATGCCAGTTCAGCTGGCTAGCACTTTGGATGGTGAGGGTGGAGCAAAGGTTCTGTCTACTCTTCATCCACTGGCTTGTGAGGGAAGTGCCCGGTTCACAGCCCCTATTCTCCCGCTGCTGCACTGAAGCTATGATGTGGGGATCATCTGCACAGCTGTGCAGTAGAGTATTGTCTCACTCCCATATGACTGCTTTAGTCAGGGGCACAAGCTGATCTACACTTAAGACTTTTTTAATCCCATCTTTCATCCTTTTAAAAAAAGACCTTTTGATTAATGTAGCAGTTCTTTTATGAGGTGCTGCAGTATTTCTTTGAATGGGCCTGTCAATTTTGCTATTTGCACTCTTTAGTTTTGTTGACAGAATTCATCAGCAAGGGACTTAATAAGATCTACCCCACCCCTCCATCTGATGTCATTGCAGCAGAGGATAATTTTAGCTAGTACCAAAACAATCTAAATTGAGATACCATACTAGAGGGCAAACTTTGCCCTCATTTATATCCATGCAGCTCTCCCCCACAAGAAGTCAATTTCCAGCTGACAGAAGTTGCATAGCATTAAAAGGGAGGCACTGAGTTCAGATTTAGTTTCATAGTACTTTATGTATAAATGGGAAACAACCCTTTTCCCTTCCTAGGAACACCTATCCCTCAATGGTGGGAGGATGAACTGCTATTTCTAGTATTTCATCCCTCAATCAGATGGTGAAACAAGTTTGGTGATCTCACCTCCTCTGCATAGCAGCACACACTGCTATTCTAGTACTATATTTACTTTAAATCTTTATGACGATGGACTCTGAGCAACATGCGTAATGAAGTCATGAAGTACAAGTATGATATCAGCACAAAATGAAAATATGATCCAGCATGTGATAGTGTTAAATTACCACAGCCATGTTCACCCTGGCATAGCTAAATACAGTACTGTAAGAAAACCCTCCATTAAAACGTGGAACTGTATTTCAGAGAAGTAGTTTTGTCCTGGTGCCGCATTTAAGACAAGATTGAGGTATACAATCTAGATTTCTGCTTGCCCTTGTGAATCAGTGACTTTCTAGCCAGAGGGGAAGACTGAGATGGCATTATTAAAACATATGGCCAAATTCTGCTCTGTTATATTGGTTTAAATATGGCGTTAGCGCAAGTAAACTAAGCAAATACTCTGGCATACCTGGAGGCAGGATTTGTCCCATTTTTGCTCTATTAACCGAGGTTTCCTTTAGATGTTAAGCATATTGCCTTAACTTAAAGGTTTTTTTTTCCTTTCTTTGCTCCCTGCTAATGGTGTTGTTTCAGATACTATTTGCACAGATTTTTTCCCCCTCAATTTATACCTATTGTAGCAACAGAAATTGCCATACTGGATCAGACCAGTAAGTCACTGTCATCCATCAGCCTGTTTCTGGCAGTGGCCAATACCAGATGCTTTTAGAGGAAGGCAAAGAATCCAGCAGTAGACACATGTAAAATAATCTGCTGCACACACTAGGTCTTATTCTGATCTCTAATAGTTAGAAATTGACTTAAGCCCAGAAGTTTTACTATCCTTTCCAAAACTTTTTACCAGTAGTTATGAAATCTGGATATAATTGATATCTATATAAATATCCACTCCTGTTTGGAAATTTAAATTACTGACCTAAACTTCATGTGGCAGTGAGTTCTACAGTTGAATTACCTGTTGTGTAAAATATACTTCATTTTATCAGTTTTGAATTTCCCACCTTTTAACTTCATTGACTATTTCCTTGTTCTGTCTTAGATGCTCATAAAGATTTCTCTGTGCAGCCACAATGAGCAGCATATTAGAAGCCACTTCATTTACATTTATTTTCCTCTTTACAGTAAACCACAGTTAAAATCCTCGTCTTCTTCCCTAACACTTTTCTTGGAGTAATTGTTTCTGTCCTACAAGTTTTAGAGGGAGTCAGACATATCTAGAACATTCACAGCTACCCTAGTAATTAAAGCTGGACAAATAATTTTCTGTGAATGTTTGCTATGAATTTCCTTTGACCCTATTCACAGCCTCTCTGTTTGCTTTCTGTCAGCATTTCAGAGGTCAAATTTTGCTGGCATGAATGTTCAAGGAGAATGAATTTCAAAGGCATATGCCTGTTCTGACTGCAGAAATTAATCAACTTCCTACAAACTAGTCTTTGCACCAGAAGTGCTTTCCTACCTATTCAACCAGGAACAGAAACACTACCATGTGAATTTTCTGACCACTGATGATTAAGCAGAAAAGAGGGTAAAGCCATTGGATAAATGTACTGTGAATTATTCACTCAAGTTCTGCATCTAATTCAGATTGTCATCATCTAGCATGGTAACTAAAGCTGTGTTAAACTGTTGTTACAAAAGCCAGGGTCTCTGAAGTTCACATGCAAATCTGAAACGCCAAGTCAAACTAAACGAGCTGTGAAACCCTCTGGACTGAATCTGCCAATTCGTGTTCATAAAAATGTGAACTATATAACTTGTGGGTTTTACTCTATCCTACTACTATCTTTTTTTCATTAGACTGCATGATACAGCAATTCTGTTAGAGATATTCAGTCTGAATTAAAAATTATGCTATTTGGAATTTTAGTTTGGAGCTCAAATATTCATTTTAGTGGAAATGTGTATTGTAAACCTGTCCAGGAAATAGTCTAGGGATATACTAAATAGCATGTGCCATCCCATTCTACTCCACAAATGCTGCGGGAGCCAGATTCTTAGACATTACGGCCCCTTTGCAATATTTAGGTGATGTAAGGGGCTGTAATTTGCAAATCACTAGCAGAGAATGCTCCTGATTAGGGGAATTCCCTGGAGAGCGCACTTATGCCACTCCCTGCACAACTGACACCAGAAACAATTTACTGCTGTAGGTGTGGCAGGATCACCTGTATCAGAGGACAAAGAGCACTTTCTATAGGACATTTCTGTACTGTGGCTCATTTCTTTGAAACACAGCTTGATGCTCATATTGTGAAAGAATTGCAGAGAGTTCCAACCATGTGTTTGAAATGATGTAGATCTCCCATGTTAAATATCTTATGGCAAAAGTGTATTTCAAGCTTATTAAATATTATAAAAATGTGTAAGGACGTAACTTTCCACTGGTAGTCCTCAGACAATCAATGAGCACTGGTGACAGTACTGCTGGCAATAGTGGCAGATGAACATGTTTGGGGACTTTCAGCCACTCTGCTTGGTGAACAGAGAGGCATGACCAACAAAGAGCCACGTTCAGGAGAATAATTGCTTTACGACAGTTTACAGCTTCTGTAGAGTGTTTTTTCCATGCACTCTTTCACCATCTGAACCTGCAATATTCATTAATACCCTGGGCTTGAATATACTGCAAGCAAAAACAGTGCATGCCCATCTATTAGAATGTTTAGCACATAATTGTAGGAAAGATCTTCAATACATACAACACCTTGTGTTTGTGAAAACAAACTTGACAATGATGGATTTTTGGTAAATTTTTATTTTTTTAATTTTCTTTGTATGTAATCTTTTTAATTAGTCCATTACTATAGTGGCTAATCACCTGCTTATTAAATAATAGAAATAAAATGAAGTGATATCACCGCTTTCCTGTTTTACAAGGCACTAATATAACTGCTGAGTAGATAGTTTATTACAATAAGGAAATTCAATTCTGGACCAGGAAAACAGAAACAACTATACTATTTATGTTGTAAATAGTACTAGTTCAGCACTCTCAGATGCACAACCTGTAAATCAACTAAAGTGAACCAAATGTATATATGTGCATTTCTTCAGAAATAAGAATTTGTAACTGACATTTTTCCATGTTGTAAAAGATGTCTCCACTGTAGAGTTACAGGTACAAGAAAAAGTTGAACTTGTTTAAGGCAAAAATGGATGTGTCTGGCCGAGTCAATACACTACTAGTATATGCCACTCTCACCCACTAGCATTTCAAACATACTGCAATTTTAATAATAGTATGTATATCCAGTCACTGTAGTGAGAAATAACTTGGCTGGCTAAATAAACCTGCATATAATCTCAATCTGTCCATAGTGGTTGTTCACATGGATAATGCTGATGCCTACTTTTCCTGTAATATTTGCATACATATGCAAGTTTACTTGGGAGCCTTGAAAGTTTTGGATCTGATCCTTCCTTTATCTGTTCTGCATTCTCATTTTATTAAGAACCCAACAACTGTTGCCCAGTGAGATTCAGGCATTTAAGTTCAATGGCACTGAACTAGTTGGCGAAGCCCATTCTTCCATCCTGCCAGGGCAGAAATGAGTCCTCTTTCACCAGTTTTCTCCTGGAATAAACTCAGAATCTGGCCTTTAATGCAAAATTAATGTCTTGATTTTTTTTAAAGTCATATGATTTTTTCTTATCCTCATTAAGGGCCTGATCCAATGCTATCAGTTGAAATCTTTTCATTTACTTTCATGGAAGTTGGATAAGGGCCACAAAGGACCATCCCCTGACGACACCATGCCAGGATTCTCTATATATGTTGTTCAAAAGAATATTACAGTAACTGATGTATAAACTCATGTCTCTGCCTTCCCCTGACAGTTGAGGTATTCAGAGTGTACAGAAGTCTGATGTTACATTAGTCATTTTAGCATGATTAAAAGAACTAGTTCTTTTATTAAAAAATAAGATTATAATGTCCCTGCATTCTAAGACATTTCCCACAAAACCACTGAATATTCCCCTGAGCTGCAGGGGCTCAGAAAAACCTTCCCAGTAATTGCTGCTCTGGATTGGGGAGGGGGCCAGGCACTAAAAGTGAGGGCAAGGACCCATTCTTTCCTGTGCTCTCAGTAACCCACTTGCTGGCACCCAGGCAACATGTAGGTGGAAATCATCCGGTTTAAATGCAGAAGGTACAAAAGCTATACAGGGAGGAGGAAAAGGGGTAGAGTGGACAAGGAGTTTGGTGAGATGGAATTGCAGGGGAGAAGAGAAACTGGGATTGGCTGGGTACGGAGATTGGAAAGACTGCAACTGGGATAAATGATGAGGGAAATAGGGTGACTAGGAGCAAGCTGGCAGGGAAGGCATGAATACACAGATCAGTTGAGTAGCTAAGGCAAAGGGGAGATGGACTGGCTGGGGAAAGAGACTGAAACATGGTGCAAGGGAGAGGCTTGGGGACTGATTGAGATTGGATCAGAAGCCCAGGAGGGAGACTGGGACTGGAAGCCAGTGGGAGGTGGGGTAGATAACTCAGATGAGAAGCAAGGAGAAGGCAACAGGGAATGTCGAGGCAAAGAGATTGGGGCTGGGGTGGGTAGAAGGAGAGACTCGGAGTCAGACAGTGAGCCCAGAGGGAGAGACTAGGATTGACTGAACAAGGAGAGTGGGATGAGAAGCCTGACATGTGAAGACTGATAATGGGTATGCAAAAATAATGGGACTGGTGCAAGGAGGATGGAGTGGCAAAAGAGACAGGACTGGATCAAGGACTGATTGGAGGAGACAGGGTGGAAGAAATTAGTCAGTCATTCTTTTTTCATAGCAGGGTTTGAATAATGTGCAGTAAGCAAGGCTAAGGACCACACACTAAACAATGAGGATAAAACAAAATATCAAATAGCTGTTTAACAATTGAATGCAGTCCATCCTGTGCACTGAATGAGGAGAAGCTTTACAGAAAAAAAAATAGTATGATCTTGTAATTAAAGACTGTCACCATACATTCAAAGGGGCCAAATTAAGGTTGAACAGGCAACCTTAACTGTGTAATTTCCTAACTTCTGATTGGGTGACTTTGCAGCATTAATAATGCCCTTTTAACCTAGTTCATGTGTAATTATAATACAAATATTATCCCACTTTTCCCTTGGCAACAGAGACTCTTAATGTGATAAACTACTTGCCCTTTACTCTTGTAGTTCTTCCACTTGGAAACCAAATTGTTCCCCAGACAGGCAGTAGGATAAGATATGATTGAATTAAAATATAAATTATTTATTTTGGGGGGGTCCAGTTATATAACTGATCAAACGACTAAGGTGAGCTCCTTGTTACAAGTGACTGCACATGGCCAGCCCAATAGCAGCTGCTTCTTATTCTTATTTTTACAGGGATAGCTGGAAGGAGGCTCATAAATTTCCTTTTTGCTTTTTTCTAATTGCAATTATTTATTACAGGACTTCACAGATCTGTAGCCTAATACCTGGGCCCAGTCAGGCAGGAGAAGGAAGGAGGGAGGGAAACTGCAAGGGGAATAATGGAGCGAATGTGAGGAGTACATTATGTTGAGCAAAGTTTTAGAAGGCACAGGCCCATGCTTATGGTATGAGGGAATGTACATGCATACATTTACTGTAACTGTTCCCACACATCAATAAATGCCTCTGCAACTTAGGTAATTAGATGTTTGTGAATACATTTGTAGCAATAGTGCATGAGAAGACAGATGGACATGTGGGCACATACTAGAACTCTATCTCCCTTTAAAAAAAAAATGTATCAGCAATTTTTTAAAAAAAAATAGGAATTTTAATGGCAGAATGGTTCTGTGAATTGCTGTTGTTGCATGTTCACATAGGTCATATGATCTAGACACAACTGACAGGTTCCCTGAAGTGAGATTTTACTAATCTATTTTATATTCATAGAGGCAGGGACTGTCTGTGTTTGGGAAACACCTAACATAGTTTAGGCACTATCAAAATATAAACAATAGCATCAGCGATGTCCACAAGCTAAAATGTGCACCACAGCCAAAACATAGTGTATAACCCTGACATGAAAGCTGGTAAAACAGAGAACATAGAAAGAAGTTCCCACTCCAAATAGACTGATTTTGTTAGATCAGGTTTCAATAATTTTCCATTCAAATCTATGAACATATACAAGAAGCATTTAATTTTAATTCCAGGCCTACTTTCATGAGACTGGATTACAATCTTTAGTTAATGGAGTTTTCCAAGGTTTAAACCAGTGGAATGAAGATCAAAATCTGGACCTCTTTACGGCATGAGTTAGAACTTCTACTATTGAGCTTTTTAGCTACTCCAATTCCAGATTTTTCTAGAAGGAGTTGCTTCGGGAAATGGTGACAAGTACTCGCTGTGAGGCAGTTGCACTTGACTCCCACTAGTTCTTTGCAGGAGCCCTTGGATGGAAATGGTTTAATTCCTGCCCTTTTTAATAACAAAAGACAAAACATACATAAACTAACACATTTTCACACAATCAAAAATAGTGTCAACACAACCCACATTTAATCCCCGCTGTCTCCTGAACTGAAACAAAACAGGCCCAATTCTGCTCTCAGGTGCACTAATTTAAATCTAGATAAACACCACTGACTTTGGGTAGAGTTACTTTACTTTTTTTTAATAATGTTATTACTAAGACCAAAATCTGTCCTGAGTTGCTCTGGATAGGACCTTTATCCTTTCATAGAGGATAAAGAGAGACAAAAATATTACAAATAGATATCTAACAGTATGCAGAGAGGCCTGGCTGATAGACAAGGAATCAAAGAAACTACATACACAGCAGAAACATTAGAATGTACAGTCATCATATTCAGAGAAAAATGGAGCAAAACAATGAAAAAAGCAGTGCCTGTCAATGATAACAGCCTCAGAGAATTACAGCAATATAAGTTTCACCTTGCTGCAGGCTATGACTTATTTGGTCAGAGTTGCCTTAGTATTAATTATTTGTATTACCATAGCTCCCATGAGCCCTGATCCTGGACCAGCACCCCATTATACCTGGCACTGTACAGAGAGAGAACAAAAAGATGGGCTTATAAATCTGTATAAGACAAGAGGAAAAAAGATAGGGACCAATACAATGTTGGTCAGCATGATAGGGAGTGGTATCAGCGGACCACCAGTGTAACGTTGTCAAGTTTTTTGTAGACAATGCTACAGATGAGAATTTTGAGGAGGGATTGGGAGGATAAACTAGTTTTGTGGATGTTTACTGAGAGCTCCTCCCCAGTGTGAGGGGCAGCATGGGAGAAGGGACAAAAATGCTTGTTTGAAAATAGAGTAAGTGAGAGATGGAGGCTGGCATCATTTGCTGATTAGAGATAGAAGTGAGATTTTGATACCGAATGAGAGAGGATAGGTAGATTAGGATAATCTGTGAAGAGACTTGAAAGGGAAGACAAGAAGCTTATGTTTGATGCAACAGAGAAGGTGGAGCTAATGGAGGGATGCAAAAAGAGGGATGAAATGATCAAAGTGACTGACTGGGAGAATGATCTTTGCAGCAGCATTCTGAATAGATATGAGTGGGGCAAGACTGCATTTGTAAGGCCACAGAAAAGGAAGTTACAGTAATCAAGATGAGAAATGATGAGAACCTCAAAAGTTTTAATTGTATGCATGGATAGGAAAGGCTATATCTTAGAGGTGTTGTGTAAAAAGAATCTGCAAGATTTAGACATAGCTCTCCCTAAATCCTCACATCCAGGCTAAATTGAAGATGACATCCAGGTTATCCATTTGAGTGACAGACAGGATGTGGGCATTGTACACAGTGATTGAGAAAGGGGGTTTTGGAGGAAAGAGTAAAAGCTCTCTAACTATGAGCTTGATATGACAGCTGGACATCCATGAGATGTCAGAGAGGCAGAAATTTTAGTTTAGACAGAATGTGACAGGACTGGAGTAGAGAAGTAGATCTGAGTCATCAGCTTAGAGATGGTCATTGAATTTATGTTGGGAAGTGAGATTACCCAGAAATAAGGTATCAAAAGTAGAAGAGAAGGGAAGCAAGGACAGAGCCCTGTGGAATCCCCACAGAAAACTGGAAGGGGGATAAGGAGGACCCCTGAAGGGCATGCTGCAGGAGCAATTAGAGAAGGAAGAAGAGAATCTAGAGAGGACAGTTACAGAAGCCAAAGGAGGACTAGATTTCAGGAAAGACATGATCAACTGTGTTAAAGGTGGCAGACCAGTCAAGGAGAATAAAGATGGAGTACTGGTTCGGAGCTCAAGCTAGAAAGAGTTCATTCGAGACTTTGAGAGTAGTTCCAGTGGCATACAAAGGGAAGAAAGAAGCCATTTTGGAGAACATCTAGGATGGAATTGGTAGAGGGGAATTCCAGACAGCGATTGTAGACAGTCTGTTCAATAAGCCTAGAGATAAAGGGTTGATGAAACTATGGTTTGAGATACAAGTGGGGCCAAGAATGGATTGTTTTTAAGATGGGAGAGACTAAAGATTATGAGGAAAAAGAGAGGTTAAGAAGAGTAAGGGAGGGGATGAGAATGGACATGAAGGCTGTTAAGGGATGAGATGGGGTCTCTGGAGCAAGTGAAGGAGTTAGAGGACGGAGCAACTGAGAAACTTCTGTATCTGTGATAAAGAAAGAGAGTTGAAGGAGGGGAAGGGAAAGCAAGCCAAGGGATGGGTGAAGGTCACATCATAGTTCGTCTGTTTTCTCTTAGATGAAATCTGCAAGATCCTGTGTAGAGAGAACAATAGAGGCAGGAGGAGGGAGGGCTTGAAGAACAAGTCAAAAGTGAAGAAGAGGCTGCCAGGATTGCAACCATGGGATTCAGCTGAGTTGACGAAATAGAGTTATTTAGCTAGGAAGATAGCAGAATTAAAGGAGTAGAGAATAAACTTGTAGTGGAGGAACCAACCTGGTCATGGGTCTGCTAGAGATGCTCCACAGCATGAGAGCTGGAGTGGAGGAAGTGGGTGAGTTGGGGTAAGCCAGGGTTGGGAGTTGGCACAGTGGTCCTTGCAGTGGGAGAGGAGAGCAAAAGAGTTAAGGTTGGAAGAGAGTGAAACATGGAGAGAATCAACCACCAGTGAAAGAAAGGGAAGACAGCTGAGAGCAGACAAGAAGTCACCGGTGCTGATGGAGTGGAAGTTACAGAAAGGCCAAGTGATGTGGCATAGGTGTGTGTATTGAGAGATGTTGCAGAAGAAGACTAGATGGTGCTCAGAGAAAAGGAACTCTGCATCAAAGGGATCAGAAAAGGGCAGTGCATGGTGAAAGACCAACTTAAGTGAATGTCCTTGTGACCAGTGTAAGAGTTGAACCAGGCATGCAAGTCAAATGAAGAGGTGACAGCAAGGAAATGTGCAGCAAGATGTTGCATGGGTCATCAACACAGAAGCTGAAGTCACCAAAGATTAGTGTGAGAGATTGTGTGCAATGAGGAAGAGAGAGCAAGAAGTCAAAATGAGGGAGAAAGACTGATGAGAGCAACATGGAGAGGGAGAAAAGAGAAGAGCTGGATACAGTGCTGTTTGAAATAGAAAAAGTGCGAAGAGAGAGGGTCATTAAAAGTAGCAAGAACTGGAGAGGAGAAGCCCAACACTTCCACTGTGGTCTAATCCAGGGCAGGATTTGAGAGAGAAGGAAAGGCCTCTGTAAGAGGGGGCAACCGCAGAGGCCGTGTCAGATGAAAGGATCCAGGTCTGTGTTAAAATCAGGAACTGGGAAGAATGAGATATGGAGAAGCTGTGGATGGTTGTGACCTTTTTACAGATGGAGTGGGCATTCCAGAGACAGCAAGAAAATGGGGGAGGAATGCAGACAGGTGTGAGGTTAGGAACAGTGACACAAGAGGGGTGGAGGCGGCAGTGGTGGTAAGGATGGATGGATGGAGGGCCAGGTTTGGGGTAAATATTACCAGAGATGAGAAGGAGGATGTGGAAGTTGAACCTACATTTCCATTGGCAGAAGAGGAGGCAATTGGGGTGGAGAGCTGGTGGGAACTACATAGGGGTGAGTAACCAGGAAGGAGTGAGGGAGCCAGTGGGAGGAAAGAAGGAGCACGGAAGACAGCTGTTATAATGCAGAAGAGGGGTGTGGTGAGAGCCATGGGCCAATGGCAGCTGGACAAGATTACTATAAAAAAATTACACCACAGAAGGTCTGAAGGCATGCTCCTACCCCAAACCTGAATCCCTGTTGTCTGGGAACGATCCTCTGCTATGTGCAGAGCCCTCTTTGATAGTGAGGAGGGTGAGTCCACGCTGTGAAGTAGTGAGTGTGGTGGCTCCCGGCCCCAGCATACCAAGTGTGACTACTGTTATCAAACCTTCATGCATTAGAAAAATTCTGCTTAGTGTAATGAGCAGTTTGAATCTTGACTCATTGCTATCACTGATGAACTCCTACAACCAAACTGAAGTTGCTGTTTAATGAGGATTAATTTGGCCTCTAGTCCGCATTTAGAATCAATCATCTGAATGCTCTCTTAGAAAGGAGGTGTGGATCTCCTAAATTCTTCCTTAACAGT
The DNA here is from genome assembly GCA_007922155.1 of Mesoclemmys tuberculata. Taxonomy (NCBI): domain Eukaryota; kingdom Metazoa; phylum Chordata; order Testudines; family Chelidae; genus Mesoclemmys; species Mesoclemmys tuberculata. The sequence continues at coordinate 1,438,036 of ML675638.1, forward strand.
TCAAATTAGGCAATGATTTTATACACACTGGGGGAAATGGAAAGTGGAAGAAGAAATAGGCTGCAGCCCAAGGGGCTAACCATAATTTGGAGTATACTCTAAAACATGACTCATAGGAGAGGCCATGCATAGTATGAAGCACAGTAGATTACAGCTGCAGCCTATGCCTAGTCTAATTTTCTGCTTCTCTCCTGAGATCCTGAAACACGGACAACCTTAAAACCTTACAGCATGCTGTAGCATCAGCAGGTATATATTTCAGGCAGCCAAACAATTACTGTGTCTATCCCTCACCCTGTTTCTCTAATCTCTTGAAGAATCTCAGGCTGTTTTCCAACTTTAATACTCAAAAAGCTTTCCAGTTTTTATTGGTTGCCTTGAAATTACTTTGTTTTTAAACATGCACACACATATATACATATACCTATATCATTTCAACTTTGTAAGAACAATTTCAGCAAATTGCAATATATGATGCACAGAAAAAGCTTTTGAAGCCTCAGATGTATACAAATATAGAACAAATCATAAAAGATTTTTGAGATATAGTCCATTTAAAAAACCCTCAACATCTTTTGATAAATGAGGGGACTTCAAAAAGTGCTTCACTTGATTGGTATGGCTCAACTCAGGAACAAGAGAATTCATGGGGCTTTAGAAGTAATCTCTGTTTTGTAGCTTGCAGGGTTTTCTTTGTCCTTAAGATCAGATACTTTGAAGATCTATTAACACCATCACTTTTATTCATTTTAAAGGGACGATATAGGCTCAATATAAATTGGCCATTATCCGTCTCAAGAAGTGAAACCTTTACCAGCTAATGATAATAAAGAAGCTAATATAAGATCCCCTTTTTCTGTAGCAAACCTCAAAAGTCTAATATATACTATGCATTGTTTTTTACATTCCAGCCTTGTACTGCAAAGCTTTATCATCTTTCAATAAACTAGATTAAACCAAACATGTTTGCACTTATGTTGCCAGATTTTTAATCCTTTGCTAAATCCTCTCTGTCATCCACCCTGAATTCAAAGGTGTTTATTTAAGATGTTTCCTTAGAAATAAAACATAAGCAACTTTTAATTGTTGCTTCAGTGTGGTCAGATTTCTTTAAATGTGTGGCTCCAATACTCCTTTAGTATAAGCAGACATAGGAGCTGAGCTGCTGTTGCTGTTAGTCTCCACCTTTACCAGTGATATCCCTCTAACCTTCACATCTTCATATCTTGACCTAAAGAAATCTTGCTGCAGTGTGAACCCATGTAAACATGCTGAGTCTCTACCCCATTCACAACAGACCCTTAGCGATTCAGACTCATTCACTTCCAGCGTTTTGGTGATGATAGCACTCAAAACAACAACACATCATAAACATCTTAATTTTCTTCCTGCATCTTGGCTGCCATTAGGATTTCCCCATCAGGCCTTCCTCTATCCTAGGGCTAGTGCCACTAAAAGGATTTTGGTGCTTAACTCCACTTTAAGCACTGTGGCAAACTGCCAGCTTCCCCCAGTGGGTCTCGTGCTTTATCTCTATCATTTTGTGGTCGGGATGCCCCCAGCTACCTCGTCTCCCCGACTGTAAGGGAGCTCTGCCTCCTGACTGGGAGGGAACCTTCTCCTGCAGCTACCCCAGACCTTCTGGGCACTTTTCCTGCATGTGTTCCCTCCCCTTCCTCTAGGGAAGGCCGAGTTTAAATATCCCTGGCCTGGCGCCTCATTGGGTCCAGGTGCCATTAATTGCCCTGCTGTGCTCTTCCCTCTGCCTGTGAGGCAGAGGCTTTTTAACCTTTTTGAGCCCTTATACCAGCCCCGGTATACTCTTTTGTAGCCTTTGGCCTGACTTTACCACAGCACCTAAATCCAACATTTAGGTTCCACAGAGACCCTCTAAACCCCCAACTCCACTGCTTTTAGGTATTCTGGATGGGGCGTCTTTTTTTGTGAGAAGGGGCTGACCTGTTAGCATTTAGCTCTAGGAGAATGTTCACAATTCAGAATCTCAAATGGAGATGGGCTTCTTCCTCTTACCTGGAATTAGGCACGGTTTAGGCCACACATCTCTCCTCAGCATTCCTTCTGGCTAGTTTAGGCAGCTACCCAGTCAGCTGGCTTCCGTTAATCCCTTTCTTAGGCACCTGATTCTTTCCAGTCATAACACAGGGAGCCTGGATACCTAACTCAGGGCTGTAGATTCCACTGGGCGGCAGGGCACCTAAAAGGCATTGCTTGGCTTAAGTCCCTTTGTGGATCTAGCCCCTAATTCCTTCTCTCTAAAGAGATACTCCAAACTTCTTTATACCCGTTGGTGTTAATTAGCCACACCTGCCAAAGTGAATAAGAAGAATTTCAGTTGCTTTATGGAGGCTTCCAACAGCTGTTAACTAGATGAGTTCACAGAGGAGCCCTGCCCTCCTGTTGTACTACACATACCACATATATTAGGGAACACTGAAGCAATTTAAGTCTCTTACATCCAATTTTTTTTAAAGCAAATTTAGCATAGCTGAAAGGTACTGACTTGACATCTCTAGTGACTGAAGGCCTAATTTATCCACAGAACAGCCACAGAACAGGCTTTCCTGATACTACACCCAGTTCATATTCAGCACTGGTCCTAAAGAGAACCATGTCAACAGGCAAGGTTAGTTTTTATTCCTATTCAGTCTTGGTCTCTACAGAGACTTAAAAAGAAAGGTTCTGGTTGGTACTGTGATGGTGCTTTTTTCCTTTAACATGGAAGTTGTCCATTGGGGACTAAACAGACAGCAAAACTTATTTTACATAAGGTCAAACAGCCTACAGAAGATAACTTTTGGGAGTGGGGGAATGCTCAAGTGTACTGAAAATCTCACAAGTAACCTTTATGTGATTCCCAGCTAAACTTTGTATACTTAAAATATTCAGATAATTTAATGTTTCAAATAAGCACCCGCACTTTGGGAAATTTATCCTGAACTTTAAATCCCTTAAGATTGCCCAATCATTACTGAAGGAAAAAAATATTCAGTCAGCTGTTCAGAAGTGGAAGCATATAATACATATAATGAGTTAATATTCTGGTGCCAGAGCATTCATAGTTTCCCATGAACAATGCAAACAGTGGCATCATCGTTAGAGATGTAATGGTTTATAGGCCACATCCATCTGCTATTAGTGGAAGTCAGTGGGAATTTTTCCATTTACTTTAATGAGAGTTGGATTGAGCCCTATGTTTTTGTTTTGAATGGGAATTAAATTTGATGTTTTGCATGTAGAAAACTTCTGAAAGCTAACCGATGATTCCCTTTCTACTGGTGGAGATCTGATCATGTGAAGGGGAGTTCTGGATCCCTTCCTCCAGCCACATAAACTTGGTGGGAAGATAAAATGCCTTGAGGCCATGCATCATGACACATAATGGATCATCATTTATGTTTAAAAACAACTTCTTAGAGGCATCAGAACACTATTGGATTTACTTAGAGAATCAAATAAAAGCAAATGTTTGTCTTAGAGACATACCAGTGATGTATATTGAGGGCCTCTTACATCCATGATTTCCGAAGCTCTTGGCCCTCTCCCAACTGTGCTAAGAAAAAAATGTATTTATGTATGTCAATTCATAATGTCTTCCTGACTTGCACCCTATATCTCTTAAACTAGAATACTTGAATCAGTGGAGACTTCAAAAAGGAAGTGACATCAGGGTTAGGAAAGGCATCCACAACATGTAATAAATTCGACATATGGAAATAAAAAATATACAACACCAAAATAAAACTGAGAATTCTAAATTCAACAGTAATCTCGGTGCTAACATGTGGCTGGGAGAGCTGCAGAGCTACTAAAACACTAGACAGAAAATTAGATGATGAAAATAAGTTTCTGTTAATAATTCTAGGCATTGGTTGGAAAGTCTGTCACTAGTGAAGAGATCCAGGAAATGATCAACCAGCAGCTCGTTTCCAGCAGAATCAGAAGAAAGTGTCTATATATCGGGTGCATGTACTCCAGATCTCAACAAAGACTCCCACATGAAGCTGTCAAATGGAAACCAACTAGTGTGAGGAACCAAGGGTGCCCAAGAGAAACCTTAAGAACCCATAGTAAGGAGGGTAGAATCAAATACCACAGAGTTTATGGAACCTGAAGCAAATGACAGAGAGGAATGGAAGAGACTGGTTTCCACCCTGTGTGCCAACACTGGCACAGGAAGAATGTAATGTAAATTTGAATTAGCCCTATTGCTAAGGAGATTATAGAGGGCACTGCCTTTCCACTTTCCCCTGCAGCTCCGGAGTAGGGTGACCAGCTGTCCCAATTTTATAGGGACAGTCCCAATAATTGGCGCTGTCTTATATAAATGTCTATTACCCTCAACTCCCTGTCTTAATTTTTCATATTTGCTATCCGATCACCTATTCCAGGAGCAACTCTGATGTAAGCCTTCAGTGTCTCCAACAGCTGGTGTCCCTTCCCTGTTGCTGCTCTCCGTAGCCCCCACCTGTTGGCCACCAGCTGCATCAAAGGTGGGGGAAGAGAATAACTCTTCCTGTTCCATTGCCTGCTTACTTACCAGGCTGTAGAAGGCCCAGAGAGGCACATCCAGTCAAGCTCTTCTCCTGCTGAGTCTAGGGAAGTGCCTGACAAAGTATAGCTACTCCCCCATATAGCCAACTGGTTCAGCCCAGGAGAGAAAAGGAAGAGGGAGCTGAGAATCAATAACTGTTTACAGCTGTCTGATTCTTTCCCCCAACCCAGTTTAGAGTAGCCTGAAGTCTGCTTCAGCTTGTGCCAACTGACAACTGTCTTCTTGTGAGCACAACAGCTAGAGAGAACTGGACACTGTGCGCTGCAGTCACTCTTCTCCCCTCTGCTTCCAACAAGCCCCCTGCACCAAGAGCTGCAGGGAGGGAAAAGTAGTAGCTATCTGTGCCAGCTCTACGCCTGCTAAGGACTTCATCACACTGGTGGAGGCCTTGAGTGGTTTCTGTTCCCTTTATACCACATGAGTTGCAGAGACAGTGGAACAGCACAGCAAATCTGCCTAGAAGTAATTCATTGTGGACCCTTGACCTTTCTGAAATATGTTCAGCTCTCAAACTGAGAAAGTTCGATGTCATTACCATAGACAGTAGAACTCCAGATACATGCGCTCTCACCTTCTTGACTTTGATATTTACTAGAAAGAAACTCCATCTATGCGACACACAGATGATTCCCATAAGGAAAGTTTATTAGGATATGGTCTCCATCCTAAAAAATATTGAACACCTGTAACTGCCTCTGAAGTGAGTGGAGTTACATCTGCTCAAAATCTCTCCGGATCAGGCTCCAAATCAGGAAGTAAAATCTAGATTTTTCCTTCAGGACTTATATTCTATAAACTGATGTCTTAAGTAAAAAAATGCAATTTGGCTCTTACCTTCTGCTGCCAACCTAAAATATTTAAGAATGACATTACACTATCAGGTTTAAGGTCTCTAAAGATATTTTGTTAAAAATAAAGAGGCACAAAACCTTAGGAATGACTCCTATCTGCACCTCATTTTCCAAGTTCCCCTTTTAATCTCTCTTGTCAAGAAATGGCTTTGTACTCTTCCAATTGTTTTCCAATGATCTCTGCTTGTCTGGAGAGTTGTGAGCATGGTAGTTCCAATGCTAGAGTTGAGCAAATAATCCATAGAAGATAATTGTATCTGACCTGAGCCTTATAACTAAGTAGCACTGAGCCTTTTGTAAAGAAGGATATTTTAGAAAATGCCATATCAGTAGATATCAATGATCGAAAGAACAGAAGCATATTCAAAGGAAAAGACTGAAATGTTCTTAATACAACTGTCAAATATAAGTCATCTGAACTTCTCAGGTAAAGACTGTCATTAAAAAAAAACCTAAAATTAAATCCACACTGCACTAGCATATAATTTTTCATTAGTAAGTAAGAACAGTACTGCCACAGATTAAAAAAAAAAAGCCAGATGGAGTTTTGTCAATAAACAAAAATGTCCAAGCAATTTACAATTTTCTTGAGTTTATTTGTTATTACAAATCTTTGTCATTTTCCAGATGACTTCTGTGAATAATTCTTGGTTGGTAGCTTGATTGTGAATAATTTATTCAGATATTTGATATACAGAATCAGAGCTGTATTGATTAGTTTTGATTAGACATTGGCTACAAGAGGCTGAGAATAAGGTTTTTAGTGTGGATGCTTTAACAATTTCAAAATGTCTCCATTAATATTTTCTAATACTTTAAAATTCAGTTTTTGTGGCATTCACCCCCAGATAAACTTGTGTTTGAAAATAGTTATGGAAAGCAAATATAAAAGTGTTCAAACACAGGCAAAGAAGATTCAGATTTTTATTTCAGCAAACAAAAAATTGTGGAAAATTTAGGCATTTGCCTAATGCTTCCCATGCTATTCCAGTGTAGTGTCCTTGGTAGAGCTTTGTATCCTTGACCTATTAGCCAGTCCTTCAGATCATGAGGATAGGTTTTTGGGTGTGGCTTAGAATCTTAAAAACATTATTTATAAGGAGAATATTCTTATTTTTCCTTGGCCGTACAGACCAGAGGGATGACATACCGGTAACTTAAGAAATTTTTCAGTTACAAGGATGAAGCCTTTGTGTTCCTTCTTCTTAAGATAAGTTTCATATGAGGAAGACATGAGTTATATCATCCTCAGGTGCTCTCTTCTTTGCAAATAAGATAAATCTGATCTAGACAGGATTGACTTCCTCAGTGTACAGAGATCTAAATCTGGAGGGGACAAACACTATATAATCTCTGTTCAAGTTTAGACTACTTTCACTCACTGTTTTGGATGTGGTGAGAGAGCTTCAGGTTACTCCCTGTGTTTTAGACTCATGCACCATCTACTAATAAAATAGAATGCGGTGGCATTGGTTCCACTATTTGATTGAAACTAGCTCATCCAAAAGGGTCAAAGCAGAGTGCCAACATTTTCTTAAATAACCAGTCTCCTAGATTCTTCTCAAGAAATTATTTTTTGATTCTGACAACCAGGCTAATTATTCCTCCCTTCCCCCAGTCACTAGTTTATTCTGTTGGGGCAAGCTTTTTGAGAACATGGTAGTGAGGAAATTCTGGAATCATTTGAGCTCCTTCGATATCTTTGATCTTCAATCATACTTTCAGCCGGAGTATGGTATGGAGAGACTTCACTCATTTTCTTGGTTGAAGATCAATATACTACCAGCAATGGTTCAAGATAAGGTTTCCATGTTGATTCCTACAAATGTCATCAGCCTTTGATATTACTGATCAAAAGGTTTGACTTAACTATGGAGGTGTTTATACTTGAGCAGTTGTTGTTGTTGCTTTCAGAGAGATCTTAAAGGGTGACGCGGGGTAATTGCTCATTCATCTTGCATGTGCTTTCTCAGGTAGTTTTGTAGAGTTCTAGTCAGTCAACCCTTCCTGTTCAACAAGTACGGTGATATAGACCATAATACTAGTATTCTTCCCTTTTGAATTAAGGCCCAGTGAGTTCAGTGTCTTTGATTTCTCAGTATCAGATTGAGTCAGTTGGCTGAGGCTTCTTCCAGAGAACATAGAGCTGATGCTGGTTGGTGGGGGAATTATTCATAGAGTTTGTCAGGGAAGACCATGATTCCCCAATGACTGAGGGGTTCTCCCACCCTTTGTCAATGAGGGAGGTGCACAATTTAAAGAGTCTGAAGTTCCAAATGACTGTGGTGGCCAACTTGCTTTTTAAAATGTGTTTTTGTTGCAACAGATGTCAGTTTTTCTTTCTGATATGGTTCTCGTAAAAGTTAACCTGTTCTTTTACGCTCTCCAGACAAGGCTGCTGTAATGCATTCTGCATGGGCCTTTGTTATCTTTTAAGAGTCCTTAGAAGGTACAATTTGTGAGGACATGGCTTCTTGCTTTCTTAACAGTGTTAGCCCAGTGAGCTAAAGATTATATTGGCTCCCTATTTTACAATTCAGCATGTTATTATGGATGTTCAAAGCCCTGTATGGTTTGATTCCTAAGTACTCGAAACAAAGCTATCTTCCCCCTGTGCTTCCTATGCATGGCTGAACTGATGAGCTGTTAATAACTGTCCACATTTGAATGTCTGGTAACAGGAGACAATTTATTTTCAGTAGAAGACCTTTTGCCTTTGGAATTCACTCTCCCCTGATGGTGTGCCAAAGCTCAGGTCCGCTGAATCTCAGATTACCATGAAAAGCCCACTCTTTACTCAGACTTCTGCCTGAGAAAACAGATGATGGAGCATGTTATTTGGATACATTGATTTTAAGATATCTCTGCTTAGCATTGGTTGCCTAAATGTGTATTTTTTAAAGAATTTCTATGCATGTACCTAGGACAAATGAAAAAGTCAAAAATATATGTTGGACCCAATTCTTGGGACCAGCTAAGCTGTGCTAAGTGCAAATCTGAGGGGGTCACTGGTGGCTTTACACCACCATTGCATAAATCTGGTGGATCTGGACCTACATGAGGGCTGGTTTGGCTCCCAGTTTGAGTTGGGCCATAGACTAAGATTGCTCTAAGGGGCTATTCTGATAGCTCTAGCCATCCCATTTCCCCTGGCTGCAAAAGTGGGAGGTGGTGACCAGAGTTGCTAAACCAGCTCTACAACACCTAGAGATGCCCCCACAAACCAGGGGAATTCTCAGGAAGCCAGTTAAGCTTGCTTTATGTCCCTTTGCACTGGCAGAGAGATGCAAGGGCTCTAGCAGAACCAAAAATTAGACCCATTATATTTTGGGGGAATAATGAAGGTTAGTCATTTGGCAACAGATGTTTGCATGGCACTGACCAACTTTTATTAAATGCTGAGCTCCCTCAATTTAATGAATTAGTGCTCAAGTTACTTAATGTCTTGCAGGATCAGATACTCACTGAGTTACAGGAAGAACAAAATCTGCAAAGAAGCTACTAGTAGCTGTGCAATGGGCTGTTGCTTTATCACTGTGAATATTCTAAGTTAGGTTGCCATCATGTAGACTATTCAGGATTGCAACACACTACCAGTCCTCTTTGGGTAATGGAAAATTGTAATTTGCAATTACAAAAACACACAGATTCACATTTCTTTTTGATGTTGGAATCTGAATTATTGGATATTTAATTTTTGTTTTCCTACAGCTCTATATTGGGTAGACATAATGTAGTGAGGGATATTGTGCTGACATAACAAGAGCAGGCCCCTGAAGCCCTTAACCTTTGAAACTGTTAAGCACCAACATTGAGAATACTGAAATTAGTCTCCCAAGAATATTTGTTCAGTTTCTTTAACAAATTAATATAAACCATCATCACAGTGCTTTTGTTTTTTTCTCTCTGCAACCATTGTTGTAATATTTTATTACCCTTATGCTTGTGGAAAGCAGGTTTTTAAGATCAGACTCAAACACCCATGTAAAGAAAATTTTAAGTTTACTTTTGGCGAACACTTGCAGCAAGACACCTAACCAGAGGAATTACACTCATCCAGTGCAGGGAAAGAAACAATACCTTGATCAATCAATAGGTCAGTTCTAAAGAAGACTAGGATTAGAATTTCAAACATCATAGTAAAAGTCATTGAATAATAAATTAAAATAAACTGCCCTGCTTGTGAGCACTTGAAAAAGCAGCAAAATGAACCCAAGAAACTCTTAATTAATGTGAGAATGTACTATTTCCTGGGCCTTAAGAAAGGGAAAAACATAATATGCACTTACCAAGCTGAAGAGAGAAAGCTACATCTACCAGTTGCAAAATGGCTGCTATAACACAGCAGCTGCTTGGCTCTGCCAAATTTAAAGGGCCAGCCACAAACAGGAATGCTGGGGAAAAATTCCTATACCAGAGCAGCTCTGCCCAACAGAGATTTAGTTAGTACTAAGAAGTCACCAAGGAAATGGGGACTGCTTTAATTTTGTAGTTGTAGCTATTGTATACCACTTACGATGTATTCACTCAGCTCTATTAACCTCTCTGTGCATACAGCAGTTGGGTTTGAGGGCTGCTAGTAGCATTAGCTGCATCATTTAAATTTACAGACTTATGGATTCTGGTGTCTTTAGTTATACAGAGGAGTTCTTAATTTTATTTTTATATAGTCCTAGTTTCATAGATCTTCTTCTATCATAGCACAATGTAGCATAGTGGAAGTTTAGCCACTAAACTTACTTTATTCTCTTTGCTTTTAACACGCCAAGACAGAAATATTTGTATCAACACCTATAATGCTACCTAATTGTGTTTGTGTCAGTGCATTTTTGGAAAATGCAAGCAGTTATTTCACACTGCCTCAACAGAGAATTGAAATCCTTAAGGAAATGCACACAAAGCAGCATCAGCAACGTGTGAGGAATGAACTCTAGAACATTGATCAGAGAACTAAGAGAAAGGACTGTCTAACTTATTTAGGCAGGCCTCATCCCACCTACATAGTAAAATAACATTGCTAGAATTTGGTTACGGGGGGAAAAAAATCACATGCAAACCTAGGCCACTAACAAGAACATGATTAGCTGATATGAGCAATAACGGTTCATCAACTGTGTGTGTTAACATAAACCATGTTGAGAACCAACTATATCACTAACCAGTTACAAAATTGAATAAACATTATAGTATAGAAGGGATTGAATTCAACTAGTGCCAAGCCAGATGCTTTGCTGTTTTATGGACCTGCTGAAAACCCCCCCCACCAAATTACCTAGTTCAGGGTACCTGCTACCTGGACATGGTCAGGTTTGTTTAGTGATGTAAGAAATAAATATTAATTTTCTCATTACAAGCATTCTTATTTAACCATCATAACATAATTATGTTCAGCAACTTCCATCATGGTTAACAGTGACAAATCAAGTTTGTAGCCTGACAGATGGAAGCAACCTGAAACTGTCCCCGTTGTATGCCTATTTTTGAAACATGTACATATAGTAGTAGTAGTTCCTCAACTGTATCAGCCATGAAGAGAAAATAGACGCCTGTATTTTTGTGTGCACAGTCAATTGCATGAGCAAAAATAAATGTTTTGAATTTGAGGCTAGTTTTGAAAATGTGCCCTTTGGTGTGTCTCTGTAAACCAATGTGATCCTTAGCAATTTGGCTGGCTCTAGTCAAGGCACAACAGTCTCTGGAAATTCTCTCTTTTCTTTCTCAGTTTTTGCTATGTTGCATGTGATCTAGAAGTACAGATGACAATAATCCATGGGATGGAATGAGTTTGAAAAAATAGGGAGGGTATTGAGCAGTAGTGTTCATAGAATTGGATACTATTAAATATATTTTGAGAGTTTAATAATATGAATAATCTATGTCCACTGAGATATGGACTGTAGAGACATTTGAGTTTCTACTGAGTCACTGAAAATAATCACATAATCTTTACTACTTGAAGTGATGTTTTAGAAAGCTGTTCCTTTCTGAAATTATGCCATCGATTTTCTGAGCCATGATTTTTAAAATTATTTTATGGTGGGAACTGTTTAAAGCCTAAAGAAAGTGAAAATGATGGCCCAGATTAATAGATAGCACTTTCACACCCTATTTCAATACTTTTCAGTCTTAACTAAAAATGACAGTCGAGGAAGCTGAGTTCTTTCACTGTATTTTTATTTGTATTTTAAGGGCTAAATTCTGCTCTCACATTGGTGTAAATTTGGAGTAACAAATAACTAATTAGGGTTATTCCAGATGTGCACCAAAGTAAAGCAGAATTTGGTCCTCTGATATCATATGCTGGATAACTCTACCCGAGACTGCATTTCCAAGAACCATGTGGAATGAGAAGGTATTTCAGTCTCTTTGCTATTGAGTCCAGGGTTTCCCAACTGGGGTCATCTCATCTTTACAATAGCTGAAATCTGGACTTCTTAGTCACTGTTCTTTGACTCCAGAAAGATTATTTGAGAAAGTGAATTTTGAGTATGGGTTATAAAGTATAGGCCAAATTTTGCTCTCAGGTATTCTGAAGTAATTCAGAGTAATTCCATTAAGGGCAATGGACTTACTCTGGATTTTTATTCATGTTATAGAAAGCAATATTTAGTCCTATATATTTCAATATAGGACAACTCATCCTCTAGTTAGGATCTTCTTTGTTACGGAACGTGATGTTAGTAATGATTTGAATCTGAAGTCATCTGGTCTAAAGAGAGTTATTGAATAAGCCATGCTGTCAGGATATATACAGTCCAAAATAAACTTAGGTGTGTTATGCTGTTACTGGTGCAAGTGGGTAGTGTCAACCTTTATGGTATTTATGGAAGGCCATTATTTAGCAATAACACTGCATATTTCATAGGAACTACAATGTGATGTCTGATTGCTCTCCTAGTTGACATATTAGAGTTGATGATGTTGTATAGAGTTATGGGATTTCCCATTGTGCCAGTGACCTCACTGAAATCTGCCATTAAATTGTTCAGCATTGTTGTTCCTAGAGCAATGGTTCTCAACCAGGAGTATGCATACCTCGGGGGGTATGCAGAAGTCTTCTGGAGGTACATCAGCTCATCTAGATATTTGCTTAGTTTTACAACAGGCTACATGAAAAGCATTAGCGAAGTTAGTACAAACTAAAATTTCATACTTGTTTATGCAGCTCTATATACTATACATTGAAATGTAAGTACAATGTTTATATTCCAATTGATTTATTTTATAATCATGGTAAAAATTAGAAAGTAAGAAATTTTTCATTAATACTGTGCTGTGACACTTTTATATTTTTGTCTGATTTTGTAAGCAAATAGTTTCAGTGAGGTGAAACTTGTGGGTACACAAGACAAATCAGACTCCTGAAAGGGGTAAAGTAGTCTGGAGAGGTTAAGAGCCACTGTCCTAGAGGGTTTAGGAGAATTTGATTAGCAAACATGGTGGATTTGTGCATGTTCTTTTTGAGTCTACTCCTGCTCCTACTGAAATCCGTGACAAAATTTTAATGAACTCTATTGAGAGCAGAATCAGGCAGCCTTTAAGAGAGAGACAAAGGGCCAGATTCTGCTCTCGCTGACCCTGCTGTCAATCTGAAAAAGCCCTTTTGAAGTAGGAGGTGTTACTGCAATTTACACTAATGTAACAGAGTAAAATTTGGACCAAGGACTCTAATCAGATTAAAACAAAGTGAAAAGATTCCACCATACTGCTTCATAGTTGCACTTGAGTCTGTACATGGTAAGATGATTATCTGCTGAAGGTAGAGGGGAATTCATCTTTGGGCCATATCATTAATTGATGTAAATTTTGATCTCTTATATTTGTCTCCTGAATTTTCCCACATATCTAATATCATCATCACTTTTACCCTCCCCACAACACGCTCCCTAAGATGGAGGGCCGGGTTCCATCACTGGGTTCTGTCTAAAAATTAATAATAAATTTTAACTTTTTACTGTTACTAGCAGAAAACATTTCACATGTAAACTGACCTGAGACAAGGAAAACACTTTACCTTCAGACTTTCAGAGCCACCTGAATTCATTTTTAAATACTTTTGTCATGGCTAAATTCAAAATAAGTCCTGCAGATGAAATCCTGAACTGTAAAGGAAGCTTATTGTCTCTGACTCGATATTAATTACCTCAGAAGAGTCTCAGTTCACTTAATCACAGATCACTGAACAAAAACATATTCCACAATTGGAATCTTTATAGGGACCAGCTCTCAGACATAAGAGAGGTCTCCCCACCCTTCCACAGAAGTGGTTTGATTTCCACTCCATACATGAATACACACAATAGGGACTCTTCTGAAAAACAAGATCCAATGCATTGATACTGGGGGATGTCAAGGGCTTTAATTTTAAATGTGCTGCATACCCAAAAGTTCTTCTACTTGATTGTACACATCACCTGCTCTTTTGTAGAAAGCAACCTCATTCTTCCTTGTATTTGGGCCCATCCTGTGATAGTGTCCTCCATCCAAGGGCAGAGATCAACCCTTTATGGGTGACAATTTCCCAACCAAATCAGTCAGTATGGAGAGCCATGTTAATGGCATGAAGCATTGTCTCCGGCACAAAGCTGAAAGTATCCCTTCTGTTACCAGATATATGCACTACTAAAGAAAAGTCAATAAAGCAGCACAAAAGAGAAGATTTTAGCCATCATTTGGATATAAAATACCTAAATTCATAACGTTAAAAAATCTTCAAGAAACAATGCAAATTAGTTTTTAGTCCTTGTTGACACGTATAAGTATTCACATTGGCAGGGTTTTCTAACTGACCTACTGCTACAACCTTTACAGCAAAATTGATTTTTGTCTGTCACCCTCAGGGTGTGACCCACAATGGAGCGAATTATGGATGCAATGTTAAGAACAGATTGTGGGGACAGGAAGTCAGTAGCAGCATATCGATGAATGCTGAGTGAAAAGCACTGAATTTTTCACAAATTTTGCAGAGGCAAAATGTAATCGAGATAGGTCAGTAGCCACTAGCATGAATACTGCAAAAGCACACATTAAACAGTTTGTATAAAGCAATAGCCACAAAAAGAAGAATTCTGTTACCATAAAGAAAACTGGCATGTATTTCTCTGGTGGTGTGGGGAGCTGTGGGTTCCTGGGATATTTTTCTATGTTTTAATACTTACTAAAATATAGATTCACTAGATATAGATATCTAAAAACCTGTGGTTCAGAACTGCAGATGGGAATCATACACAGGTACCGATTAATATAATAAAACCTCTCCACGCCTTCAGATGCATTAACACACAATGAGATAATGTGCCCTACCTCCACAGAGCTGTTCCTCAGAGCCAGGCATGCTTAGGATTTAGCAATATGTGCCATTTATAGGAAAAAGCTATCATACAAATCCAACAGCTAGGTGCCTTTTCTAATTAATGTTATGTTATCTGCACCCCCTAGGATGACGTGGTCTTGTACAAGGGAATGTGACGGGATGGAGGGAGGACAGCTTCCAGCAGGCACAATCTGGCTAAATTACCTTTCTGAAATATTAGCTGAGCACAATGGACCTTAGTATGGCTCAAGTATTGGATATGAATGGATTAGAATCCACGATAGTAAGGGAGATTACTTTATTATGGGAAAAAGAGAACAGGTTGAAGCAGCAGTTGACACAAGGCCAGTATCCCTTGAGAAGGTCATTTTCACTGTATCAGAAGCCTTCCTCCCGGTTACTATTTTTCTCTCCACACGGCAAAACATTTCTAGCCCACAGTGACATTCAGCTGTACCTTCAGCCAGCAAAACCTTCCTCTATTGTTTCAAAATCACATCTCTCCCTCCTCCCCTTTTTCCAGATTCCCTCCTATTCAGAAAATAGAGGAGAGAGGGATGCTAATCCTTAATCTGATTTAAGAGAGTGAGAGAGAGAAATGCCAAGCATTTCACTTACCTTCTCGCGGCCAGACAAGCAGGCAGCCTCCACCTCTTCAATTCATCAATACAAATGTTCACATCCACTGGATCTTCCCTTCTCTCCTGTGGCCCTTTTTCACATCAGTATCTAGGATTCACAGAGAGAAGCTGAACAGCAGCTGCAGAGACATTAGACCAAAAGCCCATGTGAGGGAGAGAATTTGCTTATTTTCCATTTTCTTCCTTTAAAAAAATAAAACAGAAGCACTTGAATGTGTCCCGTGGTCCCCTGGTGTGAGACAGGGAGGTGTTTAGTGATCACACAGAGAAGACAGGGCAGAGGGAGTTTTTGGTTGGCTGTAGTGGGAGGAGTCAAAGATAGAGAGCTTGTTTCCAAGTCAACAGAAGGTGGGGGTACAGCTATCTTTACACTGAAAGGAGGACCACACTGAGAGCACAGCTGTCTGGCTGGGAGGCGCTTGCTAACTTGCAGAGGCACCACACTACTGGATTGGCCATTTTAGAAGACAGAGCGTGGATTGTCACATGTGTTCTCCAATGGAACAGCAGGGACCGTGCTGCTGCGTAGGGAGGGGGAAAGGCAGTGCATGAACTATGCTCACTGCAGCGCTTCGCTTTCTCTCGTTTTTCTTGCTCTTTCCCTGTTTGCTAGATAGATCTCGTTTTATAAGGAGCTAAGTCGCTGAATGGTTTTCTGTCTTCAATGCTATATTACACATGCATTATAGAATACACATGCACATATACACACTGTACTGCGTACTCTACAGTCTAGATTCGCGCTGATTATTTTTTAAAATAATTTTACTGTCTTTCTTTCTAAGGCAGTGATGCTGTCGTACTAGGCACCATCGACATGCATTTTAGAACAACAGTTTTCTTGAGGGAGAAGAACATAATTCAGTTTATTTAAATACATTTATTTTTGTGTTTGTTGCAGTTTTTCCTTCTCATTCTCTCTACTTTGCACATTTTTTCATTTTTCCTTTTGCCTTTGACATTTTCTCATTGGTTTGTCCCTTTTACAGCTATAGAATTGACTGACCATTGCATTCTTTCACACAGTCAATGTCCAATACCAACATCTTCCAAGCTTCAATTTACCTGTGAAATAAAGCGTTCCATTACCATGTTAATGCCTACATTATCCTAATTATCATCATCTTGGTTCATTGATGACTTTTTCCTTTTAATCCTCTCAAGCTGAACAGAAACTTCTCAAACAGTCTATCAGTAGCCTCGGAGAATGTGTGATCTTCCTGTTCTGATTGCTAAGAACTTTTCTTAGCAGTATTTCACCACTGATGCATCTCCACTGGCGGTAGCAACATTAGTGGACAGGCTTTGGGCACTTTTTTACCAGCAAGTAGGGCTAGATGAAAAGGTGGTAAAGCACCTGAATGCTATCTACATTACCATTGCACTGTTGATATCACTGGTTGAGCTGCAGCATTGGTGAAGTTTTCAAGTGCAGATACAGCCTAGAAGCCTGCTCAAACACTCATCACATAAATAAAAGCCAAGCATTGAATCGCAGAGTAAAAGGGACGTTTTCCCCCAATGTTTAGGCATTTTCTTCTTAAGCAATATGTACATTAGAAAAGGTTTGCCAGTACATCTATACCAGCAAACCTGCCTAGCAAAAATGTGCCTTTGCTAATATAGCTTATACCAATTCCTCAGAAAAATTAAGCTTCCATTGTCAAAACCACTTTTTTGCCAGTATAACTGCATTTACATTAGGGCTTTTACTGGCATGGAAATGTCATGAAAATATTCAAACCCCAATCTACATTATTATACCAGCAAAAGTTTTAAGTGTAGACCTACCAAGTCTTAGTAAAAACTGATTATTTTAACAAAAAACCTGGGAGACTGTTGCTAGAAATTTTAAATATGCAAATACATTCTGAGGTGCATTTTCATATATGAGACAATGATCAATTTTGAAATCCTACTAGAAATAAATGTTTTTTGCTTTTAGTTTTCAATATTCTTTTCCCTTCCCATTACACACAACTACACTGCCAAGGCAATGCAACCACAAAACAGTTTCCATATATATGAAAGGACAGTATGTGGATTAAAGGAACTGTAACAAGGTTCACAGCTTAATCTGCTGTTTCATAAAGAACAAATACTGTAGTTACGAAAGAAGCCAAGACATTACATGCTACTGTGCCTTCAGAGTAGTACTTTACATTTCAGAAACAGCCCCTTTAACACATGGAGACTGAATCTGAGAAGTGAAGCTGTTGCAAGAATGAGGCAAATAAATGGTGTGGCAACTCTCTTTGGTGACACCTTTAGTTTTGTTGTGGTAGTGCAACAGTGTGGGGACTATTCATATCTTCTTGATCAATGGGACAGACAAAATCCATGTTTCCATACAAACTTTCCCTCGATTTCATCTCCACAACCTGCTGCAAACAGCTAGTCTTCAGTAAGGCATTTCTCTTTTGAATTGGTTGCAACATTGGCACTCCAACTCCCACAATAATTGTAAGGAAAATATATGGCAGATGAGCCTGTGAGGCTGCAAATGACTCTTACAGGTGAGATTACATGCTAAAGTAAATCTGGGGTGTTTGATAACTAGAAAAGCTATTTATTGTTAGTAGATTTCAATGCTGTAACTGTTCTGATTATATGCCTAGATAACCCCCCCTCCAAACCTACAATGCATGTTGAAGAAGAATATGTATAATAGTAATGCCTTGAGATTGTTGGAAAATTCGATGCTGCTGCCTTCTTAGGCATTCCATAAATGTCACTTTGTGGGCTGAGAGTCTTGGTGAATAATTGTTAGAGAGAGTAATTTGGTTAGGGTGATGTGTCTGGACCCTTTGTTCACCTAATGTCCCTGTGTAGGGCAGGCCAAAGTTTTACTCATATTGTCAAGAAGAATTTTGATGTCAGTCTGAAGCAGCTAATATTTAACTAGCAAGATGTAATGAAATTTTTCTCTTATATAATACCCGATATACAGTTTAGCAGGGGCCATATTTGTCCAAGTATTTGTTCATCTTTACATGGCCAATCACTATTAACCAATGTTGAATCCTTGCTTATTTGTTGGTATTTTGGGGAGGGATAGGTTTGTTTCTCAGACCAATACAATTCTTGAAGTTATACAGAATTCATACATTTAGTTTCAAGGTAAATTCTCATAAAATAGAAACATGTTAGAAGAAGTTGTGAAATTCAATAGGATTTTTTCTAATTTACTTCACTGACATTTATTATACATGTACAACAATATCAAAACACAGACAGGTTTTTTGTAGGAAAAAAGCTATTGAAAGACCTCAATTTCCCTTCTTTATATTGCAAAATTTAATTATAATAG
This sequence comes from Mesoclemmys tuberculata, assembly GCA_007922155.1. Classification (NCBI taxonomy): domain Eukaryota; kingdom Metazoa; phylum Chordata; order Testudines; family Chelidae; genus Mesoclemmys; species Mesoclemmys tuberculata. The sequence goes on from ML675638.1 coordinate 1,456,724, forward strand.
TTTTATTTCATTCAACTTTTTATCTAGCACCTTCTTTTTAAGAGTAATTTTAGATCTGGGTTAGTTATATATAGAAAGTCCTGTGATTTGCTTTTTTGCACATGAAGAATTGGACAGAACTTTTAGAGAAGATTACAAGTAGCTGTATTCTTATTTTTAATCATTTTCTTCACATGGAGTAATTTGAAATAACATCAGATACAGATGATTGGATTCTGATGTTTATAACTTTCAGGGATACTGCTTCTTTGATACCAATGGCTTCAAGATGAGGAAAGAAATCATGAATGCAGTTTTCTGAAGGTGGTATCAGCTTGGGTTAAAAAAAAAAAGGGAGCCCAGTGGGTCTCAGGACTGTTAGGGTGAAATTCTGGCTCCAGTCAGGATTTCACATTTAGACCCTGATCTTGCCCTCTTAAAATAAATGAGAGCTTTTAAGAAGATCAAGCCCTTGGGGTATGTCTGCACTATGAGTTGGTGTGTGAGTCCCCTACTTATGTACACATACTCATGCTACCAGTACCCATGCTACTGTGGCTACACTGCTATCTAAATTCACACTAGCTAGATGAGAGCTAATGTGAGTATGTGTCCATGAGCAGGGGAATCACATCCAGCTCCTATTGTAAACATAAACCTGACAGGGAGACTAGGGTTGATGGTGAAAGACACTTTTGAGGATTTAAACCTAGATAACCCACATGGTACTGCTAATAATACCAGTAGGCTAAATGGAATGTCCTTTCTATTTAGTATCTTGAAAGACTAGAAAAGTCTAAGAATCAGGTGTCCCGTAAACAAAAGTATTTGGAGAGAAAGTTATTCTTCTGAACAGCATTCATCTGCAGATCAACTTTTATTATGTTAAGAGAGCTTTTTCTTCATATTCCTATTGTATGTGCAGCTCTGAGTCATTGGGTCAAATGCTGAATCAGAATTCACCCCAGAAGCTATGTCTACATTAACAAGCATTGAATCCAGCAGCTGCTGGACAGCTGCCTAAGGGCTGGCCTAGAGCCCTGGAAGATATGTTGGTTTTAGTTGTGCAGTTAACATTACATAGCAATTTTCACTTATCATAAACTTCATGAGGGAAAGGTGGGCCCTAACCCTTTCAGAGACTCAGAGAAAAAAATTACTGAGCAGGGACTGTATGAAATAAGACAAAAGTGTAATTCTTTGTAAATCATCCAGCCTTCAAAATTACAGCACCATTATTGAGTTGCTGCTGCTTTCTGATTTCAGATTTGAGCAGAAGAGGGTTTTTGCCATTCAAAAAGGATATAAAAGTTTGGTTCTAACCACCTTACAGGTAGACTGCAAAGTAGAGCTATTTCTTGAAATTTCTGACCAGAGCTTTAGAACATGAAGGGAGACTGTGACCAGAGCATTTGTCCAATGCATGTTGGCACAGACCTTGGTAAGCTTAGCCAGTGCAGTGCAGATACCCATGCAATACAGACTTGATCAAGAATGCTCAGTTATATATTTCACTATAGAGTTAGGTATTGAAAAGAGGTGGAATTTTAAGGCTCAAGGACTGTATCTTACACCTGCTTTGAAATTTTCTGATGTATAATTTTTTCAAATGGAAAACCAGTTTTTTCAGTCACTGAACACAAACCTGCTCCTTTTGAATTTAATGGGAGTAGAATAAGTCTCTCCATCATCAGACTGGGCCCTTGCAACAGAGGATGATTAAGGCAGACGCTCTCACTGAGAGAAACAATGACTTCTTTCCCCTAATGATAATGCAATGGTGACAAGGAATTTAGAATATGCTTACAAAATTCTTTTCTAAATATATATACTCCCAGGTATCAAAATTTTATAATAATATTCAGCTCTTGCATAGCACTTTATCAGTACATCTCACATTACTTTACAAAGGAGGCCAGGCATTATCCCCATTTTACAGATGGGGAAACTGAGGTTCAGGAGATGACATGACTTGCCTATGCTCATCCAGCAACCCAGAGCTGTGAATACCACCCATGTCTCTTGAGTTGCAGTAAAGTGCTCCAACCATCATGCTGCAGGCCCAGATCCTTAAAGGTTTTCAGGTGTCACTACTCTCATTGATTTCAAAGGGACTAACACCTTTGATGTGGGCTACAGTGATAAACACAGAGCTTGATTGTTCCCCTAGATCTCAGCATAGTGAGCCTTTCATGTATGGATGCCCACTTGTTTCTGTAAGGGGGTCAGAAATCAGCTCTTACCACAAAGGCTCCGTATGCATGAATAAGGAGGACTCTTGGGTTCTGTTTCCAAGTGGGGTCTAGTGGTTAGAGCAGGAGGGCATTCATAATGAGCATTCATAATGCTTGAAGGTCTATTCCCAACTCTGCAACTGACTTAGTTGCTCACTGGGGGCAAGTCAGGCCCCTGTGCTGTGCCTCAGTTTTCCCAGTTACAAAATGAGCATCTGTAGGATTAAGGGCTGTCTTTACAATGGATTTACTTTGTTTTATTTCTTGCCCCAGGGCCTTGGACTATATTAATACAAAAACAAACTGCACAGGAACTGGGGTCCTTGGGCTCTGAATACACATGATCCTTCCCCAAACCCCACAGGGAATCTGCAAAAGGTAACAAATTCTTAGCTTTACCTTTTGTTCATAACCTCTGCCCGGTGGGGAACCTTTGGTTCCAGAGGCAGCTGCTGGTGGGGGATTCCCTGGCAGGCCACTCAATTAGAGCATTGCTGCCCATGAGTCAGATGGGAGGCAAATTGGCTTGAAGCCAATGTGAAGGATCGCATTGTGCTTCTGGCAGTACCCTGAGATTAATGGGGCTCCAGGGTCACACTCTCTGTTTTTTCCATGGGAGGAACAAACTTGACCAAACTGAAGAATTTGGAGGAAACTCCACAAAGAGAACATCAGGATTTTCCTCCCCCGATTTGGGATTTTCCATTCCCCTGGGATCATTCCATTACTGCCACATTATTTTTAAGCTGACTGTGTCCAATTGCACCACTTTATGCAAATCTACTAAAGTACAGTATAATCTTCCAAAAACTAGAGCACAGTGACTGGAAATGAATCCTATGGGAGAGCTACTCATATTAGAGCTCTGTTTTGCGGGCTGATCTCTAGATGCTATTGCATGGAGTGCATAAGCTGCTGTAAGGTAAAAAGATGGGGAAGAGGACTGTGTGTGTGTCAAAACTCTTTATCTATCATATGCACATTATCTAGGTATCAGGCACAGGTTGAATTTTTTGGTACACCTTACACAACTGTGGCATAAACTGATTCTTCATTGCCTTTACCTTGCATAATCAAAGCAGATATCAAATACCAAATCAGAAAGACAGTGTGTTATTCCCACTTTGCAGTCTATCTGCCTTTTTACTGCCCTACACTCAAAGAACAGGACAGCAGAGAATCAGGCCCCTTGTCACAACAGAGATCCTCAGTTGAAAGGCAGAGAGGCATATCTAGAATGAGCAATAGCCACCTGTTTTGTTTGGATAGCTACAGTGATCCAAAACAGTCACATTTCACTCAAGCATTTGTGTGTCCCAAATTTCACATGGAGTTTCCAGTTTCCCCTAGATTCCAAGTAAAACTGGACTGAAACCCAGTGAAAATCCATGGTGTCATATAAAATCAGGGAATTTCACCATCCTTTTTTTTCCCCCACGGGTCCTCTGCCATCCACCAACCCCAGACTGCTCCCCACGTTGCCTTTCGTTATCTACTTATGTAGAGTGGGTATTTGGTTTTTACTTCATTCTTGCCTAATATGTGAAGGGGCTGGTTGGCTGGCTCTGGCTCTCATCCCAGAGCTTTATAGGGTTTCTGCATTGTCTACCTTTCCTTTCTCTCTATCTTTGGGATATAACCTCAGGTGGTTGAGCAGTATGGCCCCTTCTCTTTTAACTACAGAGCTAGAGAATGCTCCTTCTGACCTTAGTTCTCATTGATCCTAAGTCTGAGATACACTAGTATGCATTGAGGAGATAGGAAATCCCCAGAATATAACTTGGCTTGGTGTTTGTTTGTGAAAAATTCACACAACCCTAGGCAGAAACCACTGGAGGCAATTTCACTGGGATAGGAAACAGCTTTTCTTAGAAGCACCTAGAACTGAAAATACCCTGAGGAGCAGGGATTACCAGGAAAACCATAATTTGAGGAATCATGTCTGATACTTTGTGGTAGAAAAATCAGCAGATATTTCAGACTTTCACAAAGAGATCCTCCATTACAGCAGAAGATTTCACAAGCCAGTAAAAAACCTACAATGTTACCCTGTAAGGGTATTCCTGTATCTCTGCTTTTGCAGAATTAGCAAGGAAGTATGACGAAAAATGGGCATATTTGCCTTAAATAGTTTGCATTTTCTCCTATGTCAGAGAGTTTTTCATTTGTAAGAACTGCCTCTCTCTTGGCTGTATTTTACTTGTCTTATTCATGCTGAGTAGTTCCTTATTTGTCAAGTAGCCCCACTGAAGTAAGTGGGAGTGCTCATGGAGTAAAGCACTACTCAGCTTGTATGAGTCTGGCAGCACATGGCCTTCTATGAATCCCCCATCTCTGCTGTCAACAGCATGAGAAGCTCTTTTCTCTGACAAAAATAGAATAAGGGAGATTTTAAGAAACCATGCTGATATTGCAAAATTAACACACTACAAAAAATCAAAGAATTAACAAAAGTATTACACTTACCTAAATTTCAATAAGTAATATTCATTTTTGCACACAAAATAAAGCAAAAAAAACTGTTCACAGCAAAAAAATCTGGAAAATGAAAATATGTAGTTACACTTTTCTAGGAAGGAGCCCAAGTCAAGTGTCCCTAATTCCTCTGACCCTTAAGTTAGCTGGACTTAAAAACCATTTTTGTTAGTGTGCATTGCCACTACTCTTATCAGTGAGTTTCCCCAGCATCCAAGTGGTCAAGAAAAGTTTGAATTTAGAGTGTGTTCATTCTTTGTTGGGAGAGAAATGTGTGTGCTCTGTCTCTCACAGCCAAATTCTGACTTCAGATATGTGTATGCAATTCCTGTTGCAGTCAATGAGAGGTGTTCAAGCATATCCCAGTAACATGGGTCCCTTTCTTTGATTTATTTTTCTATAGAGTGGGGTGGCTTGTTGGCCCCTTTTCAAGCTACCTTAGTAATCTACTGGTACACTAGTGTCAACACCTGTCCACAACACCCCCCTCGGGTGCCTGCTCTTTAAAGGAGGCTAGAAATCTCAGTCTGGACTAGAAACACTGGAAGAAAAGCCAGAATAGCCCTTGTCGTCATGAGATTTCAGTTACATCCAGCAGGTGCAGAGATGTGAAGATTTTTGTCTTTTTTTTTTTTTTTAAGGTAGAAAAATCTTTTCAAATTTCAGAAATTCATGTTTTGTTTGGATGAAGAATGGTGAGCGCCAGTTCATATTTTATCCAGTGTTTCACTATCTCATTTAAATTAAATGTACAAAGGAAAAATATAATTGTAAAAATATTGTTTTAAAACAATTAACAGATATAACACACTCATTCCCTATGCTCAGATAAGTCAAACTGCTCACACTTTTTAATGAAACTTAGTTAAAAAAACAAAACATTTCTGCATTAAGACCAAGCGTAAGGTATTTCAGTTAGAAAGGTAGTGTTCTGAGAAAATTGTCTGAAAATGGAGATATAGAGGCAAAATGCCATCTTTATCTGTAAGTGTAGATTGTAGATGAAAATGAATATAATTTGCTAATACTAGCTTTGCATACTTATAACGCCATATATAGAGAGAAAATCTTAAGACAGTGTAGTCTAATGGATGGAGCAGTGGACTGAGCATCAAGAGACTTCGGATCATTTCCATGCCATTCCACTGACTTTCTGTGTGACCATAGACCTCTACCTCTCTATACTTTTCTTTCCCTTCCTCACCTTGTCCATTTAGTCTGTAATCTTGTTGCAGCAGACACTGGCTCTTATGCATTTGTACAGTGCCTAGCACAATGGAACCATGATCTCATTTGGATCCTCTAGGCATTACTGTGATAGAAAATATAATAAGTGTATGTAGTTACAGAGCCTATGTATCACAAATATGGATTATTACTTTATTTTAGTGTATCACTTGGCTGCAACTGAATTAATGTTTTTTTCTCTTTAATTATTGGGCTATCTGTCCTTAAAATGGAGCCTAAAATAATTGTGTAGTGTGCCAAAGGCTTCTTGGCCTTACTGTAAGAGAAGTGAAAAGGCAACTTTTTTGTGCAGGAGTCAATTTTAGGACTTCTCATAAATATAATAAGATAAATGGTTTAAATGAGAATATCATATATACAATATCAAAGTCTGTTTAGAACAGGAACACAGGCAATAGCACAAATAATTAAAAAACAATGTAGCCAGACTCTCAGAGAGCTAGATAGTGGAAAGTATATGACTCAGACACTCAATGGAAAATGCACAGCAGCAGTTTGATAAATGATTGGATCTGGAAGAGGCTTATTGTAGTTACAGTTAATGATTGTCTGGGCCCTCGATCTACATGCGCAAGTATTTAGGCAGGTATAAAATATAATACTTAACTGAAGAGACCTCAATCAATCCAAATGCTCTTATGAACATGTTCATTTTGTTATGCACACTGAATTATATTTCATTTCTGTAAATAACAAATAAATCATGCCAGATGTTTGTAAAAGCAATGATGTCATTGGTGCTTTTTATGGCAGGGTGTTTTATGAGTCACTTTGCTCTTACCTTATATTTGTAGGTCTCCCTTACTATTCAGAGGAGCAGCCATGGTTTGTAATGTTACATCTGAAACTTGATTGTATCACATGGCTGGGGCACAGATCCTGAGGACTAGATATCAGCTAAATACTTTAATTCATTTATATCATTTGAACTCAGGTCCTCAGAGCAAGCAATACAAATGTCAGAACTTTTTCCTTTCTTCATGTTTTTTAGAAAGAGCTTCATACTGGAGGGAGTTCATAAACATGACGGTCACCTTGCAATTAGTAAGAGAAGGAAACCCTTATCTGGGATAATTCTATAGGCCATTTTCTTCTGAATAAAATATATTAAATTATTTTGCATATACTAAAAAGTTTCCTAATATATTATCATCCAGTATATAATGACAAAGGTCTTCCTCTGTTTCAGTGGGTCCATCTCTTCCTTCTAGCGCTAGGTCATGAAACTGCTTTGTCCCTCAGTACTCTCCCTCCCTCTAGTGGTCAGTGAGGATTCAACCTCAAAAACAGCTGCTCGCTGATGGCTCCCAGTCCAGTCTCTGGTCCTGGTAGGCCCTTGCCTCCTTGCTGGGGTTCTCCCCTCTGGCAAATGGTTGGTGGGGGTGGTGACCCAATCCCATCCTTGACTGCAGGCCCCAACCCAGGGATGCTATAAGTGGCAGCCTCATGCTGCAGGCTTCAGGAAAACTGTTAGCTTCCCTGGGTTACTTCCCCATGGCTTTTGGCTTAATGTCTGCACCATGCTCATGCAGGGGCCCTTCCCAGCGTCCTTGTCTGGGGCGGTGCTTAGCTTCTGACAGCCTCCTTGGGCATGGTAGTGCTGAACCAAATGTCCAGTTCAATCTTCCCCGTTTGGTAGGGTCTTTTCCCTCAGGCCTCCAGGCCTGGGAAAGGTCCTTTGCCCTCTTCGGGCAGGATTTTCTCCCTCCTAGTCTTTGTACCTGCAGGGTTCTCTCCTGTCAGTGTTCCACTCCTCCTTTCACAGCCTCCTGAAGTCTGACAACGTCCCATTCTGCTCAAACTCTCTGGTAGTTTCTCTGGCTGGATGGGAGACTTTTAACAAATTCTAGGCAGGCCCTTGATTGGCTGCAGGTGTACTAATTAACCTGGAGTAGCCCCTGCTCAGCTACCAAAGGAAAAGGGAACTGCTTATCCTGGGGCTAATATATCTGATAGCCCTCTGGCCTGATCCTGTCACAATATGTTATTGAAGCTAAGATCTTAGAAGGATTCAATAAGAACTTTATATGGATGGGGAACATCCAGAGTTACAATAGACAGGATAAAAAATTGTATCATGAAAGATAAAATGCTCATGCTTCAGTGCATAAAACAACAACTAACTGACAAGGCTAAGAAGAAACATGTTCCATAATTTTTCACAAGTTTTTTGGTGCCCGCCTCTGAAGTATCTGGTACTGGCCATTGTCAGTGACAGGATAATGAACTTTATGTATCATTGGTCTGATCTAGTGTGTAATTCCTATGTAAATATATAATCCAGGATCTATTTTTTTATGTGGAAACCCTACTCGTCGTTCATGAGTACCTGGGGCCTCTCTGGCTTGTGCTTTTCCAGCTCTTCCAGAGACATTGTGCTTGAGACAGCCATTGTGGCCCAGATTTTTAAAGGTATGTAAATGTTGCTCCACTCAGCATTGTAAGGCTTAAGTGACCTAGGAGTCTAAGGGCTTGTCTGCATGGCAATTTAGTGTATGGCAAAATGGGTGAAAATCTATGGTGCATTAACGTGTTGCACACTATGTCACTGTGTGGACACTGCTAAAAATGCCATAGTGTGCTCTGACATACTGCTGTTTCAGAGAGCACTATGGAATTTTTAGTGTATGATAACAGGGTCCACACAATTACTTACTGTGTGGCAGCCTATGCACTCTAGATTTACACCCGAGCTTGCCACACACTAAATTGCCATGTGGACAAGCCCTCAGTTCTATTTTCAAAATGATTTAGGGTTTGTCTTCACTTCAGTTATTAGCACCCCAACTCCCTCTCCCCCATACACACACACACACAAGCTCAAGTTGTGTGATGCTGTAGATGGCCCATCAAAGCTGAAGCTCAAGTGCTGCTATTGCTAGTAATGTAGTGGTGATGCAGCACTTTGAGTAACAACTCATCAGATACTAATCCAATCATTGCTGCTATTCATAGAACTATGTACCTTGAGTGTTGTTTTGCAGCATGGTGGCTCTCATTTGAGCCAGGCTGATCCAAGTGGAATAACTTGAGTGTACTAACCTAAGCTAACTTTTTCAGAACAGACAAGCTCTTAGGCACTTAGAAACTGAAGTCTCATCAGTTTTGAAGCAGAATGCTATGGGCAAATTATTCATTATCCCTAAAATGACAGGTTAGCCACACATTTTTCAGAACTTTGCCACTAATGCAGCTGTATTGATTTCAATCTCTGTTCTAAATACTTTCATCGATGTTCTAACATGGTAATTTAACTGAGTTTTTATTCATGCACTAGAATGGGGACGTTTAAAAAGAAAAATAGGCTGTCATATATATCACGGGATTCTCTGTCATTCCATATGGAAGAGTGGGCGTGGCTTCTCCATCAGGCTGTCCCCTCTTCCTATTGCATGCTAAGCACTAGAGCAATGCTAGGGTTTTCAAGGCTCCATAGAGGCAGCCCACAGTATATGCCTCATAGTGGTCCAGAATTCTTATTAGTGGTCCAAAGAATGAAACATTTTGAGAACCACAGAGTGGTGGATCAGAGTGTCGTGGTGGCAGGAGCAGTGAGGATCTCTCCCTTAAAAACTGGCCTGCAGAAAGGAAATGCTGGAGAAGCACTGATCTAATGCATGTATTTAATCTATGCTGCTACTCACACAACTCCCTTAAAAATAAATTACTCCTGATCTACAGTGCTGATAGCATGAACATGATGTTGTAGTATGGGTAAGGCTTACTGACTCTGTATGACACAAAAAAGAAATGCTATGTTTGAGACTTATTTCAGATACATATTTATGCTTCCAGCAGCTAGTGGCCTTCCATATTGAACTTTCTCACCTGCTTTGTGCTGGATGTGGCTGTTGTACTGACTGTTGCAGTTTGCAAGTTGTATCAGATCCCTTTATTCTGACTGACTGTTCTGTTTCCTCTTTCATTCTTCTGTTCTTCACTACAGTGAGATACTATTATTAAGGATTGCAAGTAAATATCTAGAAATTTCAATTCAATGTTGCATGTTAACAAACATCATGTAATACAGAAATCTGTGTTGAAATAAAGCCAGGTATTTTAACTTACCTACAGCATGCCACACTGTACAATATTTACTAACCAGGACTTTTCAGATGTTTGCTTCTCATTAAAAAGGTACATTTTTAAGTGGCTTTGATGTAAAAAATGACATTTGTAATAAAAATGTGTGTAATTTAGTGTAATTGCTTAGCGAATTAAAAATACTGTTATTTGTTTGAAAGTGGTTACTGTGTCTCTTGCAGAATTTCATAAAACATTTAAAACTTTGTGTATATGGCCTACATCCAGACTGAAAGAACACAATAAAATGTCAACTCTACCTTGAGTCTATTTTTTAAAAAGTGACAGGAAAGGAGAGGATGGGACTAGCCCAAGGGCTGTGAGAGGGAGAAGATGGAGTGCAGAAATAAGAGGAAAAGTGGCCCAAGGGAAAAATGCAAGTTCTCAGGGAAAAACAGATCAATACTGACGTTAACTATGCAATTGCAATGATAGCAACTTGCATTTTTTAAAATATTTCTTTCACGTAACCTCAGATGTCCCTGTGACATGCCAAGGGTACAGTCCAGACTTATGAATGGTTTGTGTCACCCCCGCCCTCAAACCTAGGTGCCCTTTACAATGATTTGCTACTGTAGCCTTCAGTCTGGATTGCTCACAAACAGTCTCCAGCGTGCAAGTCACTCTCAGCTGTCTACGCGTGCTGCAGCCAGCCAGCCACACCTTGGTTCGTACCAGTCTTGGTTATGCTGCAGGGTGACTCCAACATAGTCCCAGCCTTAGATTTTCCCCCAGAAATGAATGCCTTGTATTGCCCAGCCCTCTCCTAAATAATATAAATTCATATGTCTGTATTTCTTTAACAGAAATAATGTGCACACACCTTGTTATCCAAAATGGAGTTTCCCAAACACTTCAATTTAAATACACTGAACTAGATAAAACAAGTATATTAACTACAAAGAGATAGATTTTAAGTGAATACAAGTAATGAGGCATAAAAGTGAGAAATGGTCACAAAAAGAATAAAGGTAAAATGCAACTGGTGCCTAACTTAACAAACTATGTTAAATACAAAGCGAAGTTTTCTCACCACATACTTTCAGCAGTCTTACTGACCAAACTTCTTAGGTCAGGATCCCTTTGCAATTCAATGGCTGCTTCCTTTGTCCCTCCTGTTAAAGTGCATCAATGGGCAGAAAGAGAAGAGAGGGTCCCTTGAGGTGTTTGACTTTTCTTTTTAAAGTGTCAGTCCCCCTCCTGGAAAACATTTCCATCTGGGACTCTGGAGACAGTCTATAGGGAAAGATGTTCCCTGCTGCTTTTCTTCACCTGTTGGAATGCCTTTGTTTCCCTTTTTGCTTGATGACTCTGTTTACTGCTTAAATGCAAATTAAGCAGAGTACACATTCCTTTGTTTGAGACAGGCCTGTTTGCCAACCTCAGTTTGGAACATCTGTTAAGAACACGATACACTGGAATCTTATAACTTCACATACGATGTTGCCATATACATTAAATCAAAACAATAATGACCAGCAAGTTATGAGTTTTCATATGTTACCTGAAAGACATACTTTCTACAAAGATTATTACAATAGTGTATAGGTTGTGGACAGTGGGGTACATTCTGTCACAATCCTTAAGTGTTACTATTCACTGCTCCAAATTTAGCTGGTAGCCTGGACAAATCACACCTGTATGATATACCTAGTAAGCCACCTTTGAAGTGATTTTGACAAGGTCCTTCACCAAGGCTCTTAAGCAAAGTAAGCAGGCATGGGATAAGAGGGATGGTCCTCTCCTGGCTCAGTAACTGGTTAAAAGATAGGAAACAAAGGGTCTGAATAAATGGTCAGTTTTCAGAATGGAGAGAGGTGAATAGCGGTGTCCCCCAGGGTTCTGCACTGAGACCAGTACTGTTCAACATATTCATAAATGATTTGGAAAAAGAGGTAAACAATGAGGTGGCAAAATTTGCAGATGATACAAAACTTTTCAAAATAGTTAAATCTAATATATACTGTGAAGAGTTTTAAAAGGATTTCACAAAACTGGGTGACTGGGCAACGAAATGGCAGATGAAATTCAATGTTGATAAATGCAAAGTAATGCACATTGGAAAATATAATCCCAACTATACATATAAAATGATGGGGTCTACATTAGCTGTCACCACTCAAGAAAGAGATCTTGGAATCACTGGGGATAGTTCTCTGGAAACATCCATTCAGTGTGCCATGACAGTCAGAATTAGGAAAGGGATAGATAATAAGACAGAAAATATTGCATTGCCTCTGTATAAATCCATGGTACACCCACACCTGGCATGCAGATCTGATTGCCCCATCTCAAAAAAGATATATTGGAACTGGAAAAGGTACAGAAAAGGGCAACTAAAATGATTAGGAGTATGAAAAAGCTTCCATATGAGGAGAGATTAATAAGAATGGCACTTTTCAGCTTGGAAAAGAGACAACTAAAGAGGGGTATGATAGTCTATAAAATCATAACTGGTGTGGAGAAAGTAAATAAGGAAGAGTTATTTACTATTTCTCATAACACAAGAACTAGGGGGTCACCAAATTAAATTAATAGGCAGCAGATTTAAAATGAACAAAAGGATGTATTTCTTCACACAATGCACAGTCAACCTGTGGAACTCCTTGCCAGAAGATCTTGTGAAGGTCAAGACTATGATAGGGTTAAAAAAAGAACTAGATAAATTCATGAAGGATAGGATCATCAATGGCTATTAGCCAGGATAGGCAGGTATTGCTGTTTTCAGAAGCTGGGAGTGGACATCAGGATGGATCGCTTGATGATTATCTATTCTTTTCATTCCCTCTGAAGCACCTGGCATTGGCCACTGTTGGAAGATAGATACTGGGCTATATGGACCCTTGGTCTGACCCAGTATGGCCGTTCTTATGTTCTTACACGCCAAGATTTCAATGGAAAGTTAAGAGTTCAAGGGATGCTACTGCATTTATCAGCAGCATAGAAGCTGCAGAAGATGCCAGCTCACCGTTCCTCACAGTCAGGTTTAAGGAATTCACTTCTATTAATCTAAGATTGCTCTAATTTCCAAGCACTAACCCTAAAAGTGTGCACTAGTTATTTCTCCTTCATTTTCCCTTTTCTTCTCACCTTCTTAGTCCCCTGATCTTTACTGGTATAACTTGATCCCTTAAGAAAAACAAAACAACTTTCAGTCTGGATTTTTCAGTCTTCTGTAAAACAGTCTCTTTTCTGCTGAGACAAGCACCACTTTATTTCAATGAAGCCTTTGAGATGGTGGAACTCCATCTTCTAGATAATATTCTTAACTGTGTAGGTTTCTCTAGTACTTTTCCATTGTGGTGGCAGTCCTGTCAAGCTGCTCTGTCTTGGATGCCATCCAGCAGAAGTCTTGGTGCAGAGACCAGACTCCGATCACAGAACACCAGGCACACCAGATGAATGTTAGAAGTGAAAAGAGCCAAAGTGCTTGCACAAATATAGGGTCAACTAAGTAGGTGAAAAGAATTTAAAGAATAAAAATAAAAAACAGCCCTCTAAACAGAAATTATGGAACTTGCTGTGATTCCTCAGCTCAGTCATTGCTTCTTGTTACATCCCAGCCAGCATTCTCTTTTCTGTAGATTGTAAGGTCTTTTAGGAAGAGACTGTGTTCCTCCTTTGTTTGTCAAGAACTAAGCCCATTATGGCACTATACAAGATGCTCTGTACAACCCCCAGCCAACTCACTGTAACAGAAGGAGACAAGATGGCTGGGTGTGACACACATTTTGCACTCAGCAACTCAATTGTAAGGGCCTCCACCAATGGTAAGCCATGAGGAGGGAAAAATGCAGTTGATTAAAGATGACTGAGTCAAAAAAGATCAATAAATGTTAACTGGCAGAAACAAACTCAAAAGCCAATGAAAATGGGGCAAATAGTCAAATAGATCAATGTCACATGCAGAGAGAAGAGAGATGAAGGATGCAAACAGAGACACGGCTCATTAATTGTGGTATGCATCAAAAGACACATATATATGTTTCCAGAAAAAGAAATGGTACTGGAGATACCAAGACTATTAGGCTGGCAGACAAGAAGGAAGCAGTGAGAGAGAAGAACAGAGAAGGAAACAGGAGAGAAGAGATAATGGATAACAGGAGGCAGAAAGAGATGCACGGCAAATATTTGTCAGAAAGGAATTAAGAGAGTTGGTGAATGGAAAAACACAAACACAAAACAGGCATGAGAGAGGGAGTTAAGTGAAAAGTAGTAACAGACTGAAGGAAAATGAAAACTCGTGATTGCTCTTCTTGGCTAATACCAGAGTTGAGTGTACTATACGAGAAGTACATTTGTCTTATGAAATGTTGGTGCCTAAACTGTGAGCCTTTCCTGAGGAACAGCAGTGTGGCTGTGGATTAAAACTACACACAGGGCCTAGAAGGAAGAGGAATGTGGAACTTTTAACTTCCATTCCTCACTATTTTTATAATTTGAATTCAGCATGCCATCTTACCAGGGAAGAATGAAATTTCTTTAAAGTCAAGCTGTCCAAATGTGCTTTCTGTTTGAAAATATCACAGCAGCTCTACATGAAGGGCTGCTGCAGGAACCATCTGATTGCAGGTCAAATCCTCCTCTGACATTGTAACTCCTGATTTTGCACATATGATTATTTGCATGGCTGACCTACATTTGCAAATCCTAGGAAGTTTTTTGGCTATCCTAGTCTCATGTACTAGTGGGCATATGGGCATATTTTTCACACTACACAGTTTACTTCAAAAGACCTTCAAAACATGTGGAGGCAGATTCTTAGGACCAGAATGGTGGGAGAAAGATGGCTAGTTCCATCCCATGTCATAATTTAGGCTACTCTCAATTATTCCTGCAGAATAAGTTTTCTATGGACCATGCTGCCAGTCAGGGGTCCTTGGCACACAAAGCCTTCCAGCTATATTGCAACTGTTCTCCACCCCACCCCCGACACAGCTCCATGGCAAAGGAGCCAAAAGCAAGTGAGAGTCAGCTGTACAGACTTCATGCCCTCATGAAGAGAATCTCTAGCTGGCTCATTAGAGAAGTCAATCATCCCTTTTGTTCCATCAGAGCAAGACAAATGAGATGAACATGGGGCCAGAATCTCGTCCATGAGAGTCTCTCTCTCCTCCTGCCTAAAAAAGAAAGAAAAAATTGATTAAAAGAAGGAAAATGGAAATTATGCTTAGTTATAATATCATGCCTTGGTGTCACTTTCCGGTGCAGTGACGTTGGTCCATGGCATTGAAGAAGATATATACACTCTCCCCACATCACTATTCTGCCACACCACCACACAGTTATCAATTAAAACATCTTTTATTTGTAACCTTCACCAATGATTTGTATTATTCCAATTTTCATTTTTCCCAGCTTGATGTTTTTTGTATTCCCACAGAAACTGGCTTCCAAATGTAGCACGGGTAGCAAAAGCTTTAATAACCTCCGTGCAGGCTTTCTCATTGCTTCTGCTTTAGGAATGTAAAGCCCAGCAAGCTAACGGCATACAAATTACTCAGTTCAGCAAAACCGTAGAAGTAGAGTAGAGGTTATCCTGTTCTATACATTGATCAAGGGTCATATTCTTAGGCGTGGCTGTAAACTCAGGGAATTTTTTCCAAAGGTTACAAAAGGTCATAGAAGAGAATTTGAATCTGTACTTGGGGGAAAGAGCCCGTTCTCCCTGAATAAGGCGTTTGCTTTTAAGTAACCTTGTTACTTCTCATACACTGAACTTCCTTGTTCGACTATGTATGAATCACTGCAAACGAAGCCACTTTTCTCCTAGCAACCAAAAACTGTCTTAGCAACCAGACTGAGGATTTTGTTTTCACATAGTTACTTGTGAACAATGTGTTCTCTTTTGCTTTCTACTTTTCCATGGCAAGGCTGTTTCAGTGTTGGCTTAGTATTGTCTAAGAAATGGAACACTTAAAGTCAGTCACTCAGTCATGGCAGAGCCGTAGCTTGCTGGGCAGAGCACAGCTATTCTGTATCCCAGCAAGATTATTATCTCTAGGAAATGATGCAGAAGTACTGACTGCTGGGAAGCTCAAAAGCTCCAGATTTTCCCAGTATAAATTATTGTAAGGAATAGTGAGAGGGAGCTCAGAGCTATTCCACTCCTGTAACCTCTCAGAAAGAATTATTTTAGGGACAAATATTGCAGTTGTGGGTACTGGGAACACCAGAGGAACTGTAGCTTGAGCCTCACCTGGATTGAAGTCATTGTAGAAACAGGCATGAGCTGGGGCTGTGGACAATTTGTTGCCTCTCTTAGCAAATGACACTGGACAGAACAGAGTAGAAGGGAATGGCACTGGAAGAGAATACATATGGGGGGGAAAAAAAAACCTATAAACTGCTTTCAGTTTGCAAATAGACACAGAGGTGAAATTTGCTAAATAAATCCTGGAGAAAGGTTGGAGGCAGGGGGGTGAGGAGCCCATGGTTACAACATTCTCCATGTCTCTCAACTCCACGCTATTGTTGGGGCATAAACAGTTGGGTACATTTTAATCTTAGAGCAAATTTCAAAATGTTGATAGAAGCATTAAATGCCTTAGCACTTTCAGTCCACATTTCTTCTTTGTCTCCTCCTGCAGGTGCTGTTGGCATAGTGGAAAGCAGTTTGATTTCTTCACTTGTTCTTAAACTGAAAACTGAGCTGGATGAAATCCAAGAGCTGATACTGGACACACTCTCCGGCTGCCTACGGGTAGAGGCCTTTGAAGCTCTAGCAACAGGTGCTGTTTCCATTCTGAAGGAAAAGCTCACTCATCCATCAGTGGCCATCAGGAGCAAAGCTGCCCGTGCTCTTTTGGGAATTAGGTAAGGGAAAGAGAGGACTGTGCACACGGATTGTTCCAATACAATATCTGTCCACTGACTGAGTCTTGTGCACTCATTTGCAGTTGTACCTCCTTACACTTTGCACTTGTCACATCTCACATGCTAGGTAATGTCAGGCTAGATGTGTACATGGATAGAACACTTAGCTACTCTGATGTTGGCAATTGAGTAGAAAGCACTCTTTCCCTCCCACACCTGCCACCTTTGTTAGTAGTGAGCTAATGGCCCTGCATGGTGCTAAGCAGTGCCGCACCGCTGGAAGTACCATTTTGTACATGAGACAGTATAAAACCAAAGTCCTGATCACACGATGGATCCCATAATACTTTTTCCAAGAGGAGAAATGTTAAATTAGGGATCCTGATGATTATTTTTTGCCTACCTCAATTTTCAGTTGGATAAAGCATTCTTCATTTCCTGTCATAAACTGTTATGTAGTATTTGTTACTATGTACTGTTAAACTGTTACTTTGTTTCATCCTAGATTGGCTGCATTTCAATGAATAAAACATTCCCTCTATATACCCTGTTTATCAGTTAGTTAAGTCTGTAAAGCATTTCACAATCCTTGGGTAAAATATACAATATAATGCAAGTTGTTCTTAATGGAATAGCACATTGTGGTGAAGGATAACACCCTTAGGTCACTACTATGTAATACAGTTCAATATAATAATATTTCATGGCATCATTGTTTATGAAAACTGCCATGCTAGGGTCAGCCCAAACAGACCCTCTTTGGGAAGCTACCACATGGCAAGTCATGCACTCATGATCATCCTGTGGCTCTTTATTTAAGTCTTAAATTCATCATCCACAGAGCACAAAGATAAGAGTTTTCAGTCAAACTGAAAAGTTCAACTGCAAGCCTGCATCAAGGCAAGGACCTTGTGTTTTATATTATTTGTGAGGCACCATCTATATTTAGAGTATTCTTTAAATGGACAATATGAACACTTGGCTTCTGACTTTTAAACATGAGTGGCCATGGAAATACTAGGCATCCAACCTGAGTGGTCACTGCTGGTATCACCAAAATTCCTGTAGGAGCTATAGTATACTATGAGCATGTAGTTTCAACAGCAACCACTCTGCCATAAACTGACCTCTCCCGCCTTTGGTTTGTAACTCTGGCATGGGTGTTTAAAGTGCTCCCTGACATTTGGAATACTCTGGTTCCAAACAGAACAGAAGAGAATTTTGCATCAGCATTCTTGTTATGAAATGGCAGGAGGCTGTAGTCAGTTGTACTGATTGTTGACATAGCTTTAAGAAAGTACATTCATTTTCTCTCCTCCTCAGTGTGCCTCAGGAAGGAAAAAATATTGTGTGGGATGAAGAGGTCATCCCAGTGCTGGTCAGCCTGCTGGAGGATTCAGATCCTGAGGTCCGAGCCAATGCAGCAGGAGCATTGATGAATGCCACCATTACGACCCAAGGTGAGAGAAACAGATCCTGCTGGGGATACTTCCTGCAAACCAGAGCATTCCTAGGTCAGCTAGCAAAATAGTGCCATTTGATCAGCTGACAGTTTTTATTTCACAGATTTCTAAGATAAATTTTAAAAATCTAGGTTCAGATAATGCTAAAGTTGTTGTAGAATCTAACAAAAACAGGAGGTTTTTCCATTAGGTTTGTCCCTCAGCTACTTTGTTTGCCCATAGTGTCTAGCTGCTGCAGTATAGTTGGTTTGATTCACCTCCACTAGCTCAGAGAAGTGTACTCAGACCTATCAGTGCTAGTGCAAGTAACTGTGCTTGGGGAAGATTCACCCTGGCAGAGGTCAAGCAATGTTTATAGCATCACCTTCCCTCAAGGGTGCTGCTAGGGAGGGGAGGAAGCCTTAAGTTCAGATCGGAGTCCCAAAACCATGAACTGGCCTGGGAATGCTTTGAACCTGCAATCCTTAGCTGAGAGATGGAGTGCTTAAGCTTTCCATTACTTTCCTGTAGTTTTTGTGTGTGTTTAAAAAGGTATCATTTTTCCCTCAACCAGAGGAGAGTAGGAATTAGAGAAATTCTCAAAGTCAGATACATGACTTTAAAAACACTAACGGGTAACTTTTCAGTGTACAGAATGGGTAATTGGACATACAAGAATCCTTAATAACAGTAATTGTGTTCCAATCCTCCTCTGCATACCACTGCAAATGCCCTGCTTGCTTTGGAATATGACACAGGAGTGGATCTATTTACTTAGAGTGTCTTAGAAAAGAAAGTAGGGTGTTCCTGAGGGCATTTTCCTTGAGAAACTTTATCTTATCATTTGGTGTCTCTTGAGATCTAAACGATTCATTTAAAAGTAAATAAATAAAAATGTGGCTGGTATATGGAGTTAACTAATTAAAGTAGCTGGATTGCTCTCTTCAGAATAAAAAATGGAGATTTACTGTGGTATAAGGATGAGCCTGATCCAAAACCCATAGCTGCTAGCACTACCCAAACTCTGAAGTGTTCAGAATATAGAGCCAGATCTGGAGCCAAAAGCTGCAGCTCGGATCCCTCTACAGTGTGTGACCATGATTGTTTATGAACAGGTACAGGCTTGTTAAGTGGTTATTTGATTATATTCAATAACAAGGTTTAAGTCCGGTTATTTAAGGAGGATTTAAGATTTAAGTCCTGTTATATAAGGAGGATCCAGGGAACTACAGACCAGTCAGCCTCAACTCAGTCCCTGGAAAAATCATGGAGCAGATCCTCAAGAAATCCATTTTGAAGCACTTGGAAGAGAGGAAGGTGATCAGGAACAGACAGCATGGTGTCCCACAGTATTCTTATCAGCAAGTTAAAGAAGTATGGGTTGGATGAATGGACTATAAGATGGCTAGAAAGCTGGCTAGATCATCGGGCTCAACATGTGGTGATCAATGGCTTGATGTTTAGTTGGCAGCCGGTAACAAGCAAGGTGCTCAGGGGTCAGTGCTGGAGCTGGTTTTGTTCAACTTCTTCATTAATGATTTGAAGGATGGTGTGGATTGCACCCTCAGCAAGTTTGACACTAAGTGCAGATGACACTAAGCTGGGGGAAGAGGTGGATAACCTGGAGGGGAGGGATAGGATACAGAGTGACCTAGACAAATTGAAGGACTGGGCCAAAAAAAATCTGTTGAGGTTTAACAAGTGCAGAGTCTTGCATTTAGGATGGAAGAATCCTATGCACTGCTACAGCCTGGGGACAGACTGGCTAGGCAGCAGTTCTACAGAAAAAGACCTGCAGGTTAGAGTGGACAAGAAGTTGGATATGAATCAACAGTGTGCCCTTACTGCCAAGAAGGTAAACAGCATATTAGGTTCCATTAGTAGGAGCATTAGCCGCAGATCAAGGGAAGTGATTATTCCTCTCTATTCGGAACCCATGAGGCCACATTTGGAGTATTCAGTCCAGTTTTGGGCCCTCACTATAGAAAGGATGTGGACAAATTAGAGAGTCCAGCAGAGGGCAGCGAAAATTATTAGGAGGCTGGAGCACATGACTTATGAGGAAAGGCTGAGGGAACTAGGCTTGTTTAGTCTTCAGAAGAGTTAGGGGGATTTGGTAGTGGCTTTCAACTATCTGAAGGGGGGTTCCAAAGAGGATGGAGCTAGGCTGTTCTCAGTGGTGGACGATGATAGAAAAAGGAGCAATGATCTCAAGTTGCAGTGGGGGAGGCCTAGGTTGAATATTAGGAAAAGCTTTTTCACTAGGAGGGTGGTGAAGCACTGGAATGGGTTACCTAGGGAGGTGGTGGAATCACCATCCTTAGTGGTTTTTAAGGTGTGGCTTGACAAAGCCTTGGCTGGGGTGATTTAGTTTGGGTTGGTCCTGCTTTGAGCAGGGGATTGGACTAGATGACCTCTTGAGGTCGCTTCCAATCCTAATCTTCTATGATTTCTTGTTCAGGGAAATATGCAGCCCTTAGTGCAGATGCCATTCCACCTTTACTGAAGCTTGTCGATGATGAAACTAGCAAAGTACGTCTTAATGCAATCAAAGCTCTGACCATGCTGTCTGAGGCACCTGAGGGTCGCAAGACACTACTGAACCATGTGGGCCTGTTTCGAGAGCAGGTGACTGACACCAGTGAAGCTGTTAGCAGAGCAGCAAAAATTGCCATCCAAGTCATTGAGTGGAAACCTTAAACAAGGCATCATGAAGCAATAAAACAGCAGCAAAACCTCTGCATTTTGTGTGACTCAGATTTTTCTCAAATGTTCTGTATTAAATCCACAAATGCTCTAGCATATGAAGAGTTTTAATTCACCTACAACTGACTCTCAATATTTTTGCACATTGAAATCTATAGGGAGCAGTGTGGTCTTGGGGTTACAATATGGAACTGGGAATCCCTGAAATGTTTACTTTATTATTCCAGTATGGTTGTTTGGTGCAACTATCTTGATCTGTGATCAGTGAAGGTACTATAGCTGGGGGTTACATGTCATCCTGTGCCTTCTCTGTCCTTCCACAAGGCACCAGACGAAAGGCAGGCAATGCTGCCATCCCTCATATTGGGCACAAGCATTCTAGAACTTTGAAATCTTTTCAGGGGGTTATTTTTCCCTATATCTCAGTAGCATTTTGTAAAGAAGACCAACACCCCATACCCTCTCGTAGAGCTCCTTAGTATTAGCCAAGGGGAATCAACCTAACCTGGAACATCCTAATATTTCCTGAAAAAGATGACACCTTCAGAGCTCCCTAGCATCTTCTTCAAGTACTACCCCCCATTCCTCCCAAGCTCTTTGGTTGCTTATGCTTCTGAAGATGCTCACTTTCTCCAGGTATTTTTTTCTGTGACATCTCTTGAGTGGGGACTATCCTCCACTATGGTGCTGTGAATCTTCTGAGGGCTCCATGCTTCCCAGGCTCTTCATGATTCTCCTTGAACCCTAACCCTTTCTTGATAGTTCAGTCCATTTTCTGAAGAGGGCAGGGTTACATAGGTACACCTAATTAGACATTATTCAGTTTATAAAACCTGACTTTTCAGTACAACCATTATAGATAGTTCAGAATTAACCCTCCAGAACCAAACTCATTTCACACTTTGGAAGGGGGAACATCACAAATCTAATCCAAATTTTGTAGCTAGCCCGATCCTATTGTAGGCCAACTCAAACCCCTAGATTCAAACAGTCTTGAAATTTGGTGCAGAGGGATTTAAATTTCAAACTGAACTTCATGGCTTGAGCTCATCTGTAATAACCTTCTGACCCCTGCAACACAAAACCCTTTGGGATGTCTAACCCTGCTGGTTACACTAATACTCCCACTCCTTGCGTTCCGGAAGTGCAAGCATCAAGATTTCTACCTGTCCTCTGTGCAGGCACACAAGGCTAGGAGAATTTCATGGATTCACTTGCCCTAACTTACACACCCATTAGCAGCCAAAATCAGGCCCCACATCTGAATGTTTGTAGGCATGATATTTCCTGGTGATCTGTTGCCTTCCGTCATTATGTTACTGTTAGTGTTACGTTATTTTATGATAAACAGAATGAGAGCTCCAAAGATGCAGCTCTCTTCCCCTGGTGTTCTGGAACAGCTCCTACTGAAAGGCCGCTTATCAAACAGCTTCATGCTCATGTTAGGTCACACGCAGAATGTTGAGAGAAACAGCTTTGCAGCCTAGAAACCTCCACTGAAAAGTTCTTCTTGGAATGGTAGTCACTATGGATATTCACTGTGGGTGTGTGCACACATTGTGCACCCAGGACCAGAAGTTCTTCAACAGCAGTGTCTGTTAGTCCATGCCTATGCCCTGTGTTTCCATGTGCTTTCATCTGAGGGCATAAAGGGTAACACAGACCAACTCCACGCCTCCAGTTCCTTTTCTACCGCTCATAGTCTATGACAGAACTGCCTGTGTGTATTTCTTTTCTTTAGTATTTAACTTTGTTGAGTCTGTAAATAGTACTTTTAATTAGCTTAGTTAGTGCTAGTTAGTTACAGGAATGCTGGAGGGATCTTCTCCCTCTAATTACCCCTTTTTTCTACAAGGCATCAATTATGCACAAAGTGCCAGGCATTAAACCTTGCTTGGCCTGCCCCTGAGTTTTCCCAGTGAGCAACCCTCACAAAATTTGTCTCTACTGCCTTGGGGAAACTCACATCCCCTTGAAGTGTAGTGTCTGCCAAGATTTCAGTCTCCACAACCACCTTATGGAGCTTTCCATGAGGCCCCATTCAGATCTGGGGCCCTCCCAGTCACCTGGAACAATCAGGCAGTGCACCTCTGGTGTCCAGTACCAGTGATTTAGAGTCATCCTCCAAACACAAAGCCCCCATAAAGTGGAGGCACTAAACAAACAAGGCCAAACTTCCCAGCCAGAAACAGGACAAATCCCCTTGTAAGTCCTCAAAAAAGAGGCCCACTTGATTCTTCCTCCAGCACTGTTAGAGGATGCTGCACCTTGGAACATACGCACCTAGAGCCCATACAGAAAAAGGATTGCATCAGTAATGAGAGCTCACAATGCCCTATGCATGGACTATGCAAACCATGCATGGTGTGGTAAAGTCAAGCCAGATGGCTATGGCAGGGTACTTCAGGGCCGATATGTGAGCCCTAGAATGCTTAAAGCCCTCTTCCCTACAGGCAGGAAAGAGGTTTCAGCTGGGGCTGATTAGGCAATTAGGCCACCTGGGGCTGCTTAACTAATTAGGCCACCTGGGGCCAATCAAGGAGTCCCGCCCCAAACACTTAAAAGCCTCCAGTGCAAGCAGGCAGTTGGAGGTAGTAGAGTGAGGAGGAGAGGAAGGAGCTGTTAGAAAGTGAATTGGAGTCAGAATTGCCTACTGTTAGGGAAGCAGAGCAGAGGAGACCCTGGTCCTGGTTCCCAGCCTACAGGGAGAACAGGTACCCCCACTGGGCCACTGGCCCAACGGGCTAGCTGCCCTCCCCAGTGAGGGTGGGGAGACAACCCTCAGGCCCATAGTGAGGCCTGCACCTGCTTGCCCGTGGGAAGGGCCGAAGAAGAGGGGGAAACCTAGAGATTTACCCAGACTGGGCTGGGACTACCTTAGGCCCCATGGCCTACAGAGACTGTTGCTAGTGGGTGAGCGCCAGAACAGGGGGCCTGGCATACCACAATGGACAGACCATGAACAATACCTGTGCCTCATAAGGACAGGAGGAACCATTCTCCCCCCCAGCTCCAGTGGTGTCACCATGCACAGACCTTCCATCTCTAAGATGGCATTGACAGTCCTGACTAAGCCCAGGACACTGGGCAGTTAACCAAGGTGGGTCCTCGATAGCCATGTCCTCCAGGAGAGTATACCTATGCAGACCCAGAGTCCCCATTTTTGTGAAGCCAATACTGTTGCAGGAGGTCCCCACTTCATTGATGCAACATTTGCCAGTACTATGTCCTCACTGGGAACTGGATACTAAGCCTCCACCTCTTTCCTACCCACCTGCTTCTGCTCTGACAGAACCAGATCCCACTGTATTCCCAGCCCCAATGATGGGTATGAGGAGGCCTATCTGACACATATGAGTTGATCCCTTCAGCTAGCCAACAGAGGACGATCACTCCAGACATGGCTTCCAGATCAATTCTACATTCCTGCTCTCTTCAACAGTAATTGTGGACCAAGGACCAATGGTACGCAGCATAGGAGTCACCTCTGTTCCACTACAATCCATCACATTGACTTGACTGGAGCCTCTAGGATCCATACTTCTGGGCAACTGAGTATGAGGATCCTGAGTTCCTTAACCAGTAAGGCAAAGTAGTTGCCACAGGAGCAACTGATGGAGGAGGATCAACCAGCATAACCTGCTCTCTAGACAAGGCAGTATCACCAGTCTGTCCCTCATGTCCAGATGATTTTAACCAGTAGCATGCCTTCTCAAGAGAATTGCAGACATTCTCCGGACTCCTATGGAGGAGGTCCAGGATTCAACCCTTAAGTTCCTAAATATACTTTAAGCTACGGCTTTTTCTAAAATGACACTCCTGATTAATGAGGCTATCATGGGACCTGCAAGAATAGACTGACATACCTCTGCATCCTGAGCCCCTGACCCAAGCAGGCTGAGAAATGTTACTTCTCCCCCCCGCCAAAGGAGGGGAAACTTTGTTTTCTCATCTTAACCCCAATTTCCTGGTGATGCACACAGAACCAAGTCAGCTATTCCAGTTCAAGTCCATTCCATCACATAGAGATGCTAGATGACTAGACCTCATTGGAACGAAGCTATTTTTCTTGGCTAGCTTAGCATTCTTGATAACAAACTAACACGTTTTAATGTCCAAATACGACTTTTCAAGTTACAGTAAGCTATTGAAATTTGTGAACAAGCTCCCACCAGAATGTGGACCTCAGTTCCAGAATATCCTGGATGAAGGAAAGCTAGTCATACAAACTTCCCTCCAGGTGCCCCTTGATGTGGCTGACACAGCAGCACATGCTATGGCTACTTCAACAGTCATGGGAAGAGCTTCATGGCTACAGGATTCCTGTTTCCCCCAAAGAGATCCAAACCTCCTGTTTGAGGCTACTACCTTATTTAGTGGCAAGACTGACAAATCAATGCATACCTTCAAAGACTCCTGCGCTACCCTCCACCCTTTAGTATTTATACTCTGGCACCCAGGAGAAAGTATTCTAGGACTCCTCCACCTGTTATCATCCACTGTCTCCATCCTTTTTCCATCAGCGGACATATGAACCTCACAAGAAGTGACAGGATGCAGTAGAGTAGACAACCAGCACCATTGCCCTCCACTTCTCAGTGTCATCCACCTCCCAAGAAAGTGTTTTGATGTAGTGCCCAACACTTCATAGCCAGTCTCTAATACCTGCTACCATCCCTTTTTCTACCTGGCCCATTTTTCCCCCTGATGTGGTGTACTATCACGACAAATTGGTCCTGGATATTATATCAAAAGGCTATACTCTAGAATTGCTTCCCCCTCCAAAATAACCCCACCTCCCCATCCCTTTTCAGGGACCCCTCTCACAAGAGGATTCTCAAACAAAGGACAGACTCCCTTCTTTAGTTGGGTGCAGTAGAGCCCATCCCATCATCTCACATAGGGAAAGGCTTTTACTCAAGGTACTTCTTCACACCCAAAGAAAACAAGTTTCAAATATCCATTCTAGACCTCAGTAGTTGAATGTTTTTATATGACATTCAAAGTTCAAAATGACTACCTTGGCTTTTTTAATACTTCCCTCATCTCAGTTGACTGCTTTACAACACTTGATTTGAAGGATGCATATTTTCATTTGGACCTTCACCCCACTTACAAAAGGTCCCTGTACTTAACAGTGGGTCAGGAGCACTTTCAATACAGGGTGCTCCCTTTTGGTCTCTCAACAGCACCAAGAATATTAACAAAAGTTCTTGCACTGGTGGCTGCAGATAAGGGAGACTGAGATTTCCTTGCCTGGATGATTGGCTACTCACGGGTTGGTCCTACCAGGAGATACAAACAGTTACCACAGCCACACTTCAATTCTTTCATTCCCTAGGATTTCAGGTCAATTTAGACAAGTCCATATTAACACCCTTGAAAACCATACAGTTTGTTAGAACAGATCTCAACTTAGTCCTAGTGAGGGCCTACTTACTTCTGGACCAATTCCTAGCCATGAGGGATCTCATCGTCCAGCTTCATCTCAGCCCTCCTCCTACAGCCCAATCGGCCTGGTTCTCTGAGGCCATGATAGCATTCACCTGTGTCACTCCGTTCACATGACTGCATCTGCAATGTCTTCAGATCTGGTTATGGACAGTTTATGCCCCAAACAGGAACTTTCTGGACAAGAAGCTCTCCCATCCTCAAAACATACTGACATTGCTCACCTGATGGGAAAACAAAGATAGTATGTGTGGGGGTCCCCTTTGTTCCCATACCACCTACAAAGGTTACACAGGTACACCTAACTGGACACTATTCAGCTTATAAAACCTCCTTTTCATTATGACCATTACAGGTGGTCCAGAATCAAGCCTCCAGAACCAAATTCACCTCACACTTTTGGAGGGAGGGCGGAGCATCACAATCCAAATCCAATTCAAATTTTGCAACTAGCCTCATCCTATTATGGGCTAGTCTTATCATAGACTACTTGCATGGCTGGACAGCCTGAGGCTCCTGGTCCCCACAAGAATCCAGACTACATATCAACCTATTCAGGCTTCAAGCTGTTCTCAAAACATGCAAGACGTTCCTGCCTATCATTTGGTTCACACTCGTCAAAGTCAGCTTAGTTAACTTAAGCACCATCTATTATATAAATAAGCAGGGAGGAGTGAGATCTGCCCCATGGTCTGCAGACACAGTCCACCTTTGGAACCAGTGTCTCAGATCAGTGTCTCAGCTGTATACATCCCAGGACTAATGAATTCACAGTCAGACAGCCTCAGCATGAATTTCTGCATGGATGACAAATGGGAACTTCACCTGGCAATAGCACAGCACATGTTCCAGCAATGTGGTATCCTATCTTGGGATCCCTTTTCAACCCAGCACTACAAAAAGTGTCCAGTTTATTGTTCCTAGATTGCCCAAGGCCTCAACCCCAGAGGGGACATATTGCTAGTACAGTTGTTAGAACCACTGATATATGCCTTCTTTTCCCTTCCTTCTGCTTCCTCAGGTACTCAGGAAGATCAAACTTGACAGAGCGACAGTGATCCTCATTTCACCCTGGTAGCTAAAGCAATTTTGGTTTACCACCATACTGCAACTAGTCGTTTTGTGCCCATGCACCCGCCTTCAGCCACTTCAGGGACGACTGTCTCAGACTGAGTAAGACTCCAAAAGCGAGCCTTAAAATGATTGTCTGTCCGAAGTGAGTAGTTTCGCTGGTGTCAGGCTTTAAATATTATTCCCAGACAGATGACTTACAATGGCTGGTCACTTGGTTTCAAGACAATAGAAGTGTTACGTTACCAGATGAGAATGTTAATAAAAATGTCAGATGGCTGCTTGGGAAACAATAAGTCCGTACTATATAGACCTGGGTCAGTTGCACCCACTGGGTATGTGGATGCCTTGTGCTTCTCTCCCAAGTACCACATTGGTACTATTACATCTGCCAATTTAAAATGCATGTGCCATTTCAATCACAATAATTTTTTTTGTGCTATATTGGCCATATATTGTGGTGTACATATATTTACCGGTACTTGAAAACTAGTTTAAAAATGTCATATTTCACAAACAGTACAGTAGTGACCATTTGTATGAACCCTTTTGCTTTATCAGGCTATGTTTCCTGAATAATAATAGATTAAACTGCTTTGGTGCAGTGAAGTTTGCTGCAGTATACTGCAAGGAGCGTAAATTGCACAGATAAACATTTGCAGTAGCACTAGTGGAGCATGCTGCATAATGGTGAAAGCATTAAGCAACACGTGATATGAACAATGCTACAGGAGAATGTATGCTAGTACAGAAACAATCCCAATTATTGCAGCACAATGCATCTCTCTGTTCTAATCTATCTATCTAAGACATTGTATTTCTTGAGCCCTTGTCACCTTGGTTTCTAAGTGCTTGGTATCTCATGTGTAATATACTGCAGAGCAGCAGCGTGTTGCAATGCACTGCATTGGCACAGTGGAGCAAACTGGAACACCAAAGGAGACAAAGGAACAAAATACAGATTTAACTGTAGTATCAGAAAATTGTCCCAATGCCGTTGCTGTATCCCTGCCCCTCAGGAGCCTGAAATAGGAGATACTTTTTAATTATTCAGTCTAAATTTGTAGTGTCTCAGACTGCTTCCCCACAATTTCATCGTGATCCCTGCATCTCTCTGCTAAAATCAGACACTCAACCGCACCTCAATATCTGAGAGTCTCCTCCAGGGTCAAACCTCCTATTCAATCTCATGAAAGGCTCTGGGACACTCAGGACAAGAACAAGCTAAATGGGTTAGATGGTCTTAACCAGGATTTGCTGCATTCCTCAGAAAAATATTATAATGCAACCATTTTACAATAGATGGCACAAAATAATCTCATTTCTCATAAGAGGAACTAATAGAAAAGAAAGAACCATAGCTTTGAATGAATTATACTGCACGGCTTCTAGTATGTTGTGGATACAAAACCAACATTCTGCTACCAAGAATATCCATCCATTTTAATATCACCTAGTTTGTCCAGTTTTAGTGTTTTCCTAACTTTTCCTGTTAAAATGGTGATCATGAAATGAAAAGATAGATTGTAATTTAGAAAGATTGCACTGGGGAATCAAGCCAAACAGGAATATACATATATAAATAAGATTTCACACATAGAGAAGTAAGGGAAAAAAGGAAATATCTATATTGACAGAAGGCCCAAAGTAAATTTTGAAGACCAAGTCTATCATGTACAGAAACTATAGAGGAATGAAATTTAGCAGAGCATTTTCCTGAAACATAATTGTTTCCGAAACATTATATTCAAATTTTACCTGTAGGGCTCTTAGTACTGCTATTCTTCAGCTGTTAGGCATGTTTAAATGCAGAATGCAGCAATTAATCATTTTAATTAATACAAATTGATATTTCTCATACATTTCTCTGACTCTGTATAATTAACAAATTTAAGGTTTCTCCTCTGAAGAACAGTGCAATCTCGAAAGAAGAGAACTAGAGCCATATCATCATAGCAACACTGCTTTATAGGTGCAAAATATCCATTGCAGAATACAGTCATGCCCAGTAACTCTTATTTGTTACTTCTTAATTAGTAAATACCAACAGTGTGCTCAGCACCGACAGACACAAAATGATACCTTTCCAGGCCTGAAAAACTAACATTCTAATAGAAACAGAGACAACAGGATGTATGCACTCGGAAGCCGGAGGCAGGAATAACTTAAGGGTTATTTGAGTTTGTTAATATTCAATTTGGTTGTATCCTTTGTGGGCATCTCCAGTGAGAGGATGACAATGACTTTACTTACCTGTTTCCAAATAGGCAGCCAGAAATGCTGGTCAATTTTCTCTGCATAGCTTCCTCCTCTTTCTTGCTCAATTTTGGACCTATCCTTTGGTTTAAACACAGAATCAGTTGCTTCTTGAAGCATCTCTGCTGTTTGTCAGGTACATCTGTGTTAAATTAATGAGAGAACGCAATGGAGGAACATGAAAAGTCCTAAAATGTGGTGCATGTGTAGAACCCAAAGATTATCAGTTAAGGACCTGATCTAGTTTTCACTGAAGTCAAAGGAAAGACTTCCACTGAATTCACTGGGTGTTGGATTGAGTCCCAAAACAGTATCTTAGAGTTACAAAATATTCTGAAGCATCTTTGCAACACATTTAAAACTGAGTTAACAGCCCCTACTTTGTGATTTTGACACTTATGTAAAAGAAGTCTGGGGATTAGTGGCATAATAGCTGCATCAGTAAAATGTGGCTAATTCATGTTGGGTACATTCACGGACTGATTAAAGACCACTGAATAGTCCCCACATTCTCTCACTGTAAGCCTTAGACCCCTTGTCCTTTTTGGTTGAGCCACCGTTTTTCAATTGACTATACCGAGTGATATAACTGCAAAAGACTTAGTCACTCACAAAATGCTAAAAAATTCCTTTGAATTGCCTCATGCATATTATAAATACTTAAATTAACATGTCAGGAGCTGGCATCTTCATACCCTGTAATTAAGCCTGGTGTTTCTAAAGCAATGTGTTGGATACAGCAAGTCCTTGTTTTTAGCACTATGTTTCTATGCTCCCTGAACAGTGTTGTTCTACATTGTGACGACATCAGCAAGTAGACAAACTCGTACATTGATAATAACCGATTTGTCTTTTTAGCTTGCAGCCAACAGTGATTAAGTCCCAGCTATAATTAATATGGTCATAGGTCAATAATGGGATGAGTTCACTTACACATGCAGAGACCACGTTTTCAGCTTAGCCAGCCATCACTGTCAGTTAATAATGGTTTTCTGATTATGAGAATGATAAATGAAGCAGTGGGAGAAGGTAACCATGCTCACTGGAAGTGAAATTCACCCTTATGTATAGGTCTTGTGCAGACCCTTTCTATGTGGGGGAATCTCATCCTGAATGCACAAAGGTTTATATTGTTTTTCTTACCCCTAATTTCTGGAAGGATAAGGACCATGCCACCCCGGTTGTGTCCTCTCACTGATATACTTTTCCATGTGTTCATACATGCTGGTGTCACTGTTTCCAGCCACTGTTAAAATACACTGAGCTATGGGCAGGAATTGAAAACCACTGAAGACCAAGTTTTAGAAGCTCTGAGAAATGGCAGCTTTTAATTCTATTTTTTGATGCTCCAGAGGAAAATTTTCCTCTGATTTTTTTGTGTGAAGAGTTGTAGGATCAGTCTTATGTCGAATGGGAAATACATCAGTTGGCATTTTCTCTTAGGACAGAGTAAAAACTAAGTGAGGACCTTTGGTTTTGGCTTACTGTTAATTACTATACTATCTGTAAAAATGAGAATGTGTTTGTTATACCCAAATGCAAAGCCAATAAACTAAGAATCTGAGCCCCAGTCCCATGCTAACAAGCCAATGGCTTTTGGGCGACTTCTCCATCAGTTGCCTTTCCTAGACACCAAGTTGTTGACACTGACAAAAGATTTTCCATCTGCTATAAATTGCTATAAAAGGCAATTTTGAATATCAACTCACAGTTACTTGAGTTCCAGTCTCTTCTATTATAAGATAAAAGGACAGGCTGTGAGGGAGTTCAGACTGTCCAAACATCATTCTCTGTAGAGAATGGGGTAGGTATTCTGCCTGTGTGAGTTTACATTTACTCCAGTTTGAGATTCTTTCAGTAACAATCATTCCAGGGAACAGTGAAAAAGGGCTGGCTGTGGGACACTCACAGCTACTTAGCCTGAGCCTCTCACACTAAGGAATGGAATGCAAGTGGTGACTTCATGGAAAACTCAGATGCTGTATCGTAGTCTCCCCCAGCAGGGATCACTGTGAGGAAGGTAAAAGGCTCCTGCACTGAAGTCCATAGAGAGAATAAGGTAGGTGCACCAAAGGATTTTTCATCTGAGAACTGCACTGTAATTTCCCCTCTATATACATTTCACTGAAGAATAGCGTGAAACTCTGCTGAAAACTGTGCTTGGCTGTTTATATTAATCATAATTCCTAGTGATCTGTTGTCACATCTGTGTTAGTAATACGTTATTTTAAGTTAAGCAGAATGAGAGCTGTATAAATGCACGTCCCTTCCCCTGCTGCTCTAGTTAGCTTCTATTAGTTGTTCTTGTCACATGCAGAACACAAAGAAAAAACAGCTGGGCAGCCTACACAGCACTGGAAAAAGCCTCCTTCACTTGTCAGCAGTCTCCCTAGTTTACTCCATTATCCCATTACCTACTCATATCCCTACTGTCCCTCTTAATCCTCCATCTCCAATGCAGCAAATTGCCTCACACCAATATTTCAATTAAACAAATTCAGGGTCCAATCAAAGAAAATTACCAGTGTTCCAACACATCATTTACCCCATCTTCAATCATTAATGCAGGGTACAGTTATGCAGAGCCTAACACTGAGACACTCCATACACATACATCACCTCAACAAAATGCATTGCACTCTTGTGTGGGGACCTCCAATCAGTTTTTAATATATGGAAGTATTCCTAGCCAAACCAGTTTGGAATGAATTTTGAGTCAGTTTGTGAGACAATTAAATGCTTTATTAAATCCAAATGCGTTACATCTACTATATTCACTTTGTGCCTTAAGACCCGAGTCCTGTGTGGTGTGAGTGCCCTATACTTCCCATGGTCTTCATGGCTAAGTCACAGGACTGGGACTCGGGAGCTCAAAATTCTATTTCTAACTAAGCCACAGACTTCCCAAGTGGTTTTGCTTTTCTGTGCATGTTTCTCCATCTGTAAAATGGGGATCATATAATATTTCCCTAGTTCATAGCACATTCTCAAGCATATTCATTAATGTTTGGGAAGTGCTCAGATACTGCTGGGATGCAGAAAACAACATGAGAGTTAGGGTGATCAACACCTCCCAGGATTTGGCCCTAGCTTAGTAATTCTATTAATGAAAGATCAGACTTGCCTGACAGCATTTGTTCTTTATAAATCAATATTGCTTGCAGCTCAGAGTGCTATTAGCCTAGATATTTACAGATTTTTCTCTACACAGTGCTTCCTTTATATCACTAGAAATTAATGTAGATTTGCAGAACTATTTTATGTGAAATCTATACATCTATGTATGAAAACATGACAGGCTACGCTGAGCTGTCCCAGAAAGTCTTTTGATATTTGATTATATCAGGTCAGGAGGGTGCCCTGAAGCTTTTCTGAAGTAACTTTACTGACCTCAGTTATTCCAGATTTAAAATGATGTGAGCCCAGAATCTGCCACCTCCACCGCTACAGGAATGGAGATGTTCAATTCCTGTGCACATTAATCTTCGGCTTTGACTACTGATATGCAACAGTTTTACAGCACCAAATGTGATGTAGACAGTAGCCTACTAGAAATTGGACAGAAACTACCAACCTGATTAAAAAACCTATGAAACTGGCATCAGCTTGTAGCACTTACCAACCAAAGATGGAGTTG
The DNA here is from genome assembly GCA_007922155.1 of Mesoclemmys tuberculata. NCBI lineage: Eukaryota > Metazoa > Chordata > Testudines > Chelidae > Mesoclemmys > Mesoclemmys tuberculata. Next base: position 1,490,122 of record ML675638.1, read on the forward strand.
AACTGGTGACCTAGAGTTGAAAAGCTCCGTGTCCTATCACCAATCCATTGAGGCATTCAGTACCACAGTTTCACAGGCAGCTTTTCGTAGAAATCCTACAACGCAAGACAAATTGCCCTAAAGAGCAGTCAGTTTGTTTAAGATTGTGAAATCTGGATTTTACCAGCATTAGTTGTCAAACCTGAGCCAAGTCAGTTCACTTCACATGTGTTTCAAACATTTGTCCCTGCAATTCTCAGTCTCTATTTGCAAAAATCTTCATTACTCAGGCTGAGTGGAGAAATGAAGCAAACAAGCAGGACAGACCCTGACTATCAAGCGTGCTCAAGAAGGGGATCATGATATAGACTGCTCAGCTTGGCTGGGAGATCTATTTGTATTATTTTTGCCTTCATCCAAATGGTCTCATCTCAGTATTTTCAGGATAGTTACAAATTATAGCTAAGAGGGAGCTGAATCATTCACAAGAAGGGTTCATTCTCCAGTTTCTCATCTGCTACAGCAATCCAGAGCCACCACAGGAACAGCTGTAGACGCCTACACATGGGCATCTGACTCCCAGATGTGCAAGTGGTAAGGACTGAAGAGACTTGATTTCAGCATTTGATCAAAGAGAGAATTTTTTTATTTTTTACATTTTCCATTGTGTTATACAAGGAACTCTTGACTTTGTGAACACTAGACACATTAGACAAATGTTAATATATAAAAGCCTTCATAGTTAGTGAAATATAATGAATTATGATAGCACTATACAGTGATGACTTAAAATGCTCCCTACTGCTGTATTCATTACAAGAAGACAGTTTGCATTAGGCTTAGATTTTACTGATTTGATTTCCCACTATGCAATACATGTCAGAATACTGCAGGGAGATGGAATTGTACTGAAAATCATATTGCAGCTTCAAGAGGACAGTACATTTTGTTAGGCACTCATCTGAAGTGGCAACAGGTTGAGAGAAGACAGATGGTGATGAAAGTTAAAGGGATTTTCAGCTACAGAAAGACTATATTGGCTTGCCTGTTGCAATCTTGCAGCACAGTCCACCATGTTGTAGAATACCGCAGATGCATGTTACGCTCAACTGCATTGGGACAGTGCAGGAAGCTGTAGTACGTAACAAGGCAACAAAGGATTGGGATACAGCTTAGCTGTGGCAACTGGGACTTTCCCAAATGCCTTCTCTGTATCCATGCCACATGGGGAAGATGAATTAGATTGTAAGAAGTTCTATCTATTTTCACTTTTCAACCTGGACTTGAAATATCAGACATCTTCTCACCGTAACTTCACATTGGTCTCTGAAACACAAATCAGGGCCGTTGCCTCCTCGCTGTCTCACTCTGGTCTCACATTCAACTGGAATTGTTTAGATGGTGTCAGAGCAGTGACTGTGTTTCTTGGGGAAACTATAGTGTAATAGTCTTACTCATGGCATGAATGACGTTTCTTAGCGAAACTGTCAGAGAAGGAAGATTCATAATTTTGCAGAAAAATACTTCAATGTCTTCATGTATTTGGGAGCAAGATACAAGGCCAGTGTTGTGATGCTTAGAACATTCACTCATGAGAAAAGATTACCAGGTGGTAAATCCACTAACTAAGAAAGGGAATTAAGACTACACTAGTGCCTTCCTTATAAAATGAAGGTCTACAGTAAATGGAAATAGAGGCTAACTTTGACATATCATGGTGGGGAATCAAAACCAACAAGAGTATATTTTTATAAATAAAGCTTTCACATTCAAACAAATTCATATTAAACTAAATGCACAGTGTGTGCTGAAACTTTTAAAGCTAAACTTGAAGAGTCAGACATAAACTCAACTCTTTTTAGGGCTGGCAAGACTTGTTTTGCCTAATTTCAAACCTACTCAAATAGCATAAATACAAAAGTTAAACTCAGGTGCTACTGGGGTTCATATTCCACTTAGGAAAAAGAGTGACTAAAAAGTAGAGAAGAAAAAATCCACTGAAAAATAGCATAATATATGGAACAGAGTCTGGAGAGAAAAACATTCTACTGAAAAAAATAGATATAGCATCAAAGGAATACATCAATAAAATGTCATCCATAGGGAACTCACTTAAGGCAGCCTATATTTTGAAAGGATTCATTTCTCCTGAATCTATAGCACAGCCCTCCATATAGCTGAACTGAAAAAAAAATGGGATCACCTTAGGGAAAGGAAGGGAAAAGGGGCATAGGAATCAAACAAGTTTCACCAACTTGTAAAAATAACAATGAATAAATCAATTTAATCCATACAATCTGATCTTACAAATCTGAGAAGAGTATCTACTGTAGTGTTGTTTATATTTTAAAGAATACAGGGCAAATTCAAAAGGAAAATGAACTAGATTTAGACTTTCATAAAAACTCTGGAGCATAAGGTTGGATTTATGCAAAGAAAGCATGACAGAATACAGCCACAGCCAACAGAATGATACCATTGATGTTCACAATATTTCTCCAGAATGGCACCTCAGTAATATCAGTCAGTTTCTTCTTCCTTTCTTCCTGCTCCTCTTTACTCAGTTTGGGCCCTTTTTTCTGATCGAAGCCACAGAACCAGTTGTAAGCCTTCTTCAAGAATCCTTGTCCTTCATCTCCTTGTTCTGTGATAGAAAGAATAGCAAAATGGTCAAGAAACATGGCATGTGTGGATCTATAAGACTGGCATTAAACAAGGTCTTAATAATACAAAACATTCCTTAGAGACTCTTGTAATTGAAATAACAGCCCCTAATTTGTGGTCTTAATGATTCAAAAGTGCTCTAGGATGAATGTTGCAATTTCACAGCAGACTATGAAGTGAGTGATTTATGATCACCAAATAGCATTGAAGTCGGTTCTTTTCTACCCTCCAGACCCCCGTGCTTTCCCCTTCACTAAGCAACGGTCATTTACGGTAACTGTGGTTCTTCAAGCTCTAATGCAGAGGTGTATTCTACATGGGTGTATACGCATCCAGCGCACTGGAACCAGAGAAATGTACCTATCAGTACCCAGACAGGAATGGTGCTCACGCCTTAGGGCCATACCTTCTCCCCTGGCTGCATGAGGCAGTGACACCCCAATCCTCCTCAGTTCCTTTGCACTGAATGCCTGGAAACGAGATTCCTGATGCAGAGAGGACAGAAGGTGGGCTGTGGAATACACGTCTGCATCACATCTCAAAGAACCACAGTTACAGTAAGTAATCATTTCTTCTTCAAGTAGATGCACACATGTATTCCACTTAGGTGACTCACAAGCAGTACTGCCTTCAGGAGGTGGGGCTTAGAGTCTACCTAAACAAGGACTGCAGGACTGTTCTACCAAAGCCTGAATCCACTTTGCAAGATGCAGTTATCGCATAATGGTTCATGGACATATGTACTGAGGACCATGTAGCAGCCCTGCAAATGTACAATATGGAAATGCCATGGATCTTGCTTGTGCCCTTGTAGAATGAGCTCACACCTGCTGAGGGGGCAGAGCCGAAACGATTCCACAGGCTAGTGACCACATCAAAAATCACTTCCATTTTGCTGAATAGGCCATCCTGGTGCAGGGTTTTTTATTGTTAAGGAGAACTTGTTGGACAGCTGCCACACACTGCTTTTCCTCTTCATTCTGCCATGCAGCAGCCATGCCATGAGATTCAGGGAGCTGAGTGTAGGATGCAATATGCACCCCTGGTTCTCAATGAGTAAGTCAGGATGGGGAGGAAGTGGTATGGGAGGCTGAAGAGACAGTATGAGAAGGTTGGAGAACCAGCATTGTTTGGCCACACTGAAAATTAACTTGGCCCAATTCACTCTGAGTTTGAGGATGACCTAAGGGATGATCAGGGTCAGGGGAAGGGTGTACAGGAAAGCCCACTGCCAAATGAGGTGGAAAGCATCAGACAGGGAGACTAGATTGAGATTCCCTTGAGCAGAACAGATGACATTTCCTGTTGTCCCTTTTAGCAAACAAGTTGTTTGTCCTGTTGTCACAGCCTCAAGCTGTGAAGATGACTTGGAGGACACTTATCTTCAGGGACCATTTGTAACTCAGGGAAAAATACCTGCTGAGATTGTCTGCAAGACGATTCTGAACCCCAAGCAAATGAACAGCTATTGGAGTAAAGTTCACTTTGTCGCAAAACTGCCACAGCCTGATCACCAGTAGGCAGAGCAACCTGGAGTGTGCTCCCCCTTGTTTTTTCACATAATACATTATGGTGGTATTGTCAGTAAGTATTTGAACCACTGAGTCTCTGATACGGTCACAAAAAGCATTGTAGATGGCTCAAAGCACCAGCATGTTGATATGGAGTGAAGACTCCTATTCCAACCACAGCCCCTGTACTTTCAGCAATTCCAGGTCCTCCTCCCCCTGCACCAACCTCTCAGAGAGGCTTCAGTAACAACCAACCTCATTGATGAGAGTCAGACAAAGGGAACACCTTGGCAAACATTCTCTGGATGCATCTGAAACCACAAGGAATCCAGGACCAGTAGAAGAAAATGGACCAATCTGTCTAAATGGTGAAGAGTAGGACGGTAAACCATCCTGAGCCACATTTGAAGAGGTTGAAGATGCAGACTTGCAAACTAGATGCTGTAGTTGTGCCTCTGCACTGCCAGCATATACATCCTGAAGGATCGCAGGGTGGCTGTGGAATCCTTGAAGAAGTGGAGCAACTTGTCAAATTTCTCTAAAACAGTGTTTGGCCATTGAAGGGCAAATCCTCAATGGCTTGCTGGACATTGGGGGCACTGCCTGAATTCTGCAGCCAGCAAGCCCTCCTCACAGTGACCATGGAGGCCACCCTGGCTGAGGTGTCCATGAATTCTAGCGTATACTACAAGGAAACCTTAGCCACCAAGCAGCCCTCAGTGACAAATGCCCAAAATTCCTCGTGCAAGGCCTCAAGGAACTGGTTTGCAAACTTTTACGTAGCTGTCCAATTAATAAAATTGCACTTGGGCAGTAAGGCTTACTTGGCAATTCACATCTGTAAAGAAGAGGTGATATAACACTTCCTTCCCATAAAGTCCTATCATTTAGAATTTTCTCCCTTAGGGTTGGACTTAAACCAGCCCTGCCACATTCTGTCATTCACAAAGTTACAGATAGGGAATTTGGGGCCAGATGGAAGTAAAATCCCTCAACTCCCTGCATGGGAATGAAACAGTGCTTGTCCATGGATTTAGCTGCAGGCAGTACCGAAGCAAGAATGCTACAAAGTGCCTTAACTGGTTCAAGAAGCACATCATTGATAGGGAGGGCAACTTTCACAGGGGCAGACAGCAGCTGATATCCACTGATTTGTGGGTGTTCTCTTGCAAGAACTCCGCTTGGACACCAAGGAAAGCAGATACAGGCCGCAAAAGGTCTTGATATGCCTTAAAAACCTCCAGTATCAAAGGGAAGGATGAGCTGGGCAACACAGAATTGTCTGAAGATGAAGATGAGGCCCTCAACGGAGTCAGCCAGATCCTGTTCCAGGGCTTGTGGGCCTGAATGGAAGAACCCTGGAGGCTCTGCAGGATGAAGGACCACCAATGCCTGGGCTTGCAGCAGATTGACAGTCACCACTGCAAACTTGGCTAACAATCTTGCCTTCAAGCAATATGAAGAACAGGATCTCCACAACTGAGTGGTGGTACCATGGAGGCCACTGATATGGATAAGGCCTTGGTGGCCAGTAGGCCTCAGACCAGGAGTCTCCATCACAACCATGAAACAAGTGCCAAACAGTCCATCAACAGCCCCCAGTGTTGGACAGCCAATGGAGAACAGAATGACATTGACGACCCTGACTCAGATGCAGAAGAGCTTCGGGATCCTGGAGATAAGGACAAGCAAGTAACCAGTCTGACTCAGCTGTTGCCCAGAACGAGGCAGGAAGAAGCACTGCTGATGGAAACAGTACTGGTGGTACACAGCATGCTGATGCCAGAAGTGGTGTCAGTCCCGAAGTGAGCAGTGATATTGGAGTGTCTTATGGTATTGATGTCGAGGGTGGTGAAACCCGCCACAGAAGCATTTGCAGAGCCAACTGCAGTGGTGCTGAGGAGTTTCCCAGTACTGAGGTCCCCTGTACTGATCCCCATACCAGCTCAGCTTTCATAACCTATGGAAGGGCAACAGTGGGATACAGTGCCAACAGACCCAAGGGGTCAGTGGCTCATTCAGTCAATGGGGTAATATATGACACACCCCTGGCAAAGGGGAAGCAGTTGGGACAGAAAAATAGAGGAGGCCTGTAGCTGCCTGATACACTGCCAACATGGAAACAGTCAGTACCAGCATCTCCCTCATTGGTACCAGACTAAACAGGCACCTGGAGGCTGGAAACAGAGTCAATACTACAGGGTTTCTGACTTCCCCGCTCAGTATCAGGGAAGGGCTGGAGATACCTCTACCATCCTGTGTGTTGGCGCCAACTGTGTGCCAGTCCATTCTTTTCCTGTGGGAGGTGGAAGTCACCCCGAAATCTGAAGCGCTCTTGATTGGTTTTATGTGACCTATGTCTCGGCACAGCTGATGGAGAAGAGCAGCTGTTTCTTTGGAGAGGTACCTGCTCTGGAAAATGACGTGGCAGCACTCCCAGAACTGAAAACAATCCCTGACCCAATGAGGGCCTTGGTACTGAAGCAGGCCACGTGCATGTGACTTGCTCAAGCAGGTGCTGCTTCAGGTGAAGGTCCGAGCCACGTAAGTCCAATTCTTAAATGATCTGCAGATTGTGCAATCCCCTTTGACACTGGCCTCGCTCAGAAAGCAAACACCACGTGTGGAGATTGCTCCCCCACATGGAGGACAACGTTTAAATCTCAGTGAGGGCATTGCTGAGGGAAACAAACTACTACAACTATCACTACTCTAACTAACACTAAGAGTACTACTAAGTACATACAACCAGAGGAAAAAAAATTAAACTAGTTGAGAGGTTGTGAGGTTAAAACCGCACAAAGAGCTCAGACTCCAGCCATAGGCAGTAAGAAGGAACTGAGGGAGAGGTCAGGACAGCACCACCTCCTATAGCCAGGGGATGGGCCATCACCATGAGGAACAAGTGTTGCCCCTCCACGGGCACTGCTAGGCAAATTTCTCCTGTTCCAGTGCACTGAGCGAGCATGCATCCTAGATGGAATACACGTCTGCATCTACTCCAAGAAGAACAGTTTGTTCTCAGTTAGCAGTGATATAGCTGAAAATGCTGGTAGCTCACAAATGCTAAAAATCACTAAGTTGATTCAAGCACATTATAAATACTTAAACATACAGGATCTGTGACAGACTGAAAAGTGTTTGGTATAGAGTAATAGGCCAGATCTTCACCCCCTTGCCCTCTACCACTACACCTGCTGGTGCTGTGTGTTGCTTAGGGGTTGGGGAGAGAGGAGGTGGGCCACAGGGAGCTATTTGCAGTTCCCTAGGTAAAGGCTATACAGGGATAGAGACAGGCACTTTCCTTCTTCATCACACCTTGCCTCCAACACGCTCTCTCTGTCTCTTACACAGGTTAAGGTTAGGAAGGGCAGCTGAATAGAAGGCAGCTCCAACTTTCTGCAGGCAGAGATCCCATGCCAGGGGAAATTCTCCACCAAATATCTCTGTATGTTTTAAGGCAACTTTGCTCTGTTTACATGGTGCACAGCAGCCTTAGCAGACTAGAGATCTCAGTCCTGACTCTAGCATCAGACTGGGAAGGCAGTCACTATGCAGGGTTTATCTCTGCTTATTCAAATGTTTTGTATTGTTTCTCTTTTTATTAAATGGCTGAATTCAGCAATGCTTGGTATCAAAGCCTGCGGCCAGACAGAGTTTTGTACAAGTTTCTCCAATGCAGTTCTGGCAAAACACCTTCACCCTGCTATGCAGCATCTTTGTTGTTCCAAAATCTGAGCTCCTACATATCACTTACAAATGCATCCTTATTCTGTCCTTTCAAGAGTAAGGCCCACACACAACTCTGCCATCAACTCTTACCAGCAACATGCCCTTCATCCCAATTTATCCCAATCTATGTCAGACCAAACAGACTAACAGTAGTGAAAAATTAGTGCACTAACTCTGTGCATACTAGCCCTTCAGCATCTGTTTTCAAGGGAGTACAGGGCACTTCATTGTTTCTTCAGGAACAAAGTTGGGGACCTCAAATACAGTGATGGCTTCTACAAATCTTAACAGAATTTTATTCACAAATCACCTGCTTCATCATCTTTACTCTCAAATTCCTCAATCCTCTCATCTGCATCCAGGTCGATTCGTTGCTCCTTGCTGTTCCTCAGAGTCCAACACAAGCCGTAGAGCTGACATGAAAAAAATAGAGTTTACAAAGCTGCAGCCTTAGAATACTAAGACCAGTACATTGAGATTGGGATAGAATTTGGGGGTTATGAATGTTTGCTAAGTAATATTCAGGGATATTTAGGGAACTCATAAGACTAGGGAAATACTGTAGGAGACTCTTCCTGTTTCCCTTCCTTAACAATTTCATTCCTGAAATCTTTGCTACACCACACAAAATGTACCACACACCGTTTATGACTCCTGGGGTCAAGTTCCCATGTTACTCCACATTTTTACACTATATAAGGTATTCAAGGAGTTTCTGGTTACAACGTAATCTCCAAGACATTATTTTCCTAGCAGAGAGTGCTGCATTTCCGGAGATATCTGGACCAAGGAATAATTTGGGGAAGATGTAAAACTTCTCTCTGAACCCAGTTAGTTGAGAGGATCCTACATAATTTGCATACTCTAAATTCTAGGATTGAATATACTTGTTAATGCTTTTTAAGTGTAAATTAAAGTAATGGGTTTCATAGCTCTCCAGTATCTTGGGGAGCAGGAATGGGAAAAAAGAGCAGAAGAGGCAATGATACTCACATGTTCTTCAGGAATAGGCTTAGTTATCAGTGAGACGCCCAGGACAATGATGCTGGAGATCCCAAAGAGGATTATAGCAAAGTAAAGGTAGTGAACTCCACAAATGATCTTTGGACAGTTGGTGGGGTTTACACAGCTGCCAGAACCATAGGCAAACTCTGCAATCATTCGAACCAGCCCAACTACCAGCCCAATGAGCAAGCCCCAGAAGGCACCCTGAAAAGAAAGTGACAGGCAGAATCATCAGAGAGAGGTGTTGTAGATATGGAATTACATCACCTCCTTTAATCTCTTAACATCAGTGTAATATGCAATGCTGCCAATGGACATTGTAAGCAACCTAGAACAACAAATAGTTAAGAACAGCGAGAACAGGAGCCTTCTTATTGGCCAGAACCAAATCAGTTATTAAAATGTAAAGGGCTAGGACATCAGGAGAATCTCCAAAAGCCTTTGAAATGGCCAAACACTTTCCTCGGTTTTTAAAAAAAAATTCTTTTCTGTATAAAACTATATCTTAAAACCTGGAACCCCACCTCCCTCCACTGCAAATATACAAAGGTTTGTGACTGCAGGGTGGTTTGGGAGTATTAGCCTGCTTTTGTTATAGAAGGTTTGCTCCTGAGTGCTGGGTTATTGACAAGGGTTTTAGAAAAGAACAGCAGCGCTGGAGTGTTTGTTTTGAAAAGAAATTCTCTGTCAAGAATTACATGGAATTTGCACCCAGATGTTAAAAGTAAAAATTCTTCAAGTGGTTGCAGATGTGTATTCCATTCAGGTCTGTGGCTGAGCTGGGAATTGAACCCAGATGTTATGAGTTCCAGTCCAGCAGCTTAACCTCTTCTTTGTTGAAGCCTGCAGAACTCACAGAGAACCTGCAAAGGTGACGTGTGTGGGAGGAAGAATGCAGGATCACATGCCCTCCCAGATTTGCTACTTGGCTTATACTGAGCATTCTCAGTAACACTGCTGAAGCCGGCTGCCTTCCCTATCCACCCACCCCCACTATCAGCAGGCATCATCTCTGCCTAGAAAGTTGCATTAGAGCACTGTTTCCCAGAAATCATTCCTTCAGCACAAGTCACATTGAAACAGTAGGTGGGCCCCAGCGCCACAGCAGTCTAAGAGCCAATAAAGCCCAACAAAGTCCATGCAGATTTACAAATACATAGCGGAAAAGGAGTATGAGGATTCTTCAACCTAGCCCAGAGCCCCTCAAGCACTATGCTTGGGAACCTCAGGTACCAGGCTGTAATGGGAATAGCCTCAAAGAAATTGAGAATAAAACGCATTGAAACTAAGAAAGGGCAGTTGTCCCAGTGCACAGATTAATGTCTTTTGTCAACTTCTGCACACAGAGCTCTTATCCTAGCCTGTACTCACCTCCTCATTGACCCTCTTGCAGAAGATGGCAAGCAGGAAGACAGCAGCAATGGGTGGCCCCAGGTAGCTGGTGATAGACTGTATATAATCGAAGAGCTGCCCGCTCTGAGCTGACTGCACCACAGGAATCCAAGCAATGCTGACACCAATTAAAGCTAAGATGAATAACCTGTAAATACAACCAATAAAAAAAAATCTGTTAGTCATCTATTTATAAACATCAATCAGAAATACTGAAATCACAATGAATCAATCAACAATTTAACAATTCATTGTGTTATTCAAGTAACATTTAAACATAGCAAAAACAACAGTAAACAGCCATCAGTACTGGAGAAAAGAACAACCAGCAATGCGATCTCACCGGATCCATCAGCTCTCGGTCAACTCAGAATGAGAATTCTGCTATCAAAACAATAAATCAATTAATCACCTATAAACCCAGAAATCAATAAAACAGCAGAGACACATCAATAAAAGAGAAATCAGAAGCATAGCTAGTGCATATGACTGATGCGGTAGCTTTCTCTAATAGACATCTCAGATTAGTCTTTAAATAAGAAACATGGCCTGGAAACAACTCCACAAAATACCCAGAAAGACACACATGGGATTAACCACAAGAGGTCACTGCTGCACCACATGCATTCAGGGAAAGGTTCATCAACACACTTGAAAGTCAATGTTGAAGGAAGCAGTTTGTGATGGCACTAATATCTTGTTAGGTTCCTAATGCTGGGAAGGGCCGGAGTAACACTCACCTTCCAGCCAGCATGAGCTCTCTCTCCGTTGCCTGGGATCGTATTTTGGTGTAGATATCCATGGTGAACAGAGTGCTAGCACTATTAAAAATGGAAGTCAAGGAGCTCATGAGAGAGGCCAACATGACTGACAACATCAGACCTCGCAAACCTGAAACAGAGAGAGATACCACCTGAGCTGGGGAGGGTCAGTCACTGGGGAAGCTCTGTAAGTGACATCACTTTGAGTGCATGGTCTGACCTCTCCAACTCAGCTGTCTGTTAGGAGATGAAGTATGCCCAGCTTATGACAACTTCATAGTACCCTACTAAGATATTAGCAGAATAGTGCCTGACTAGGGTCAGGAAGCACAACATTTACAATACCACATAATATCAGACTGGGCTCTTAGGAGACGGAAAATGCCTGTGTGGATTTACTCAACTAGGAGTCCCTTGACTACATCACAGAGGTCAGAGACACTCTTACCCCAAACACACACTCTTATCATTTATAGTACCTGACGCTGGATCATTGGGAGAGAAAGAATATTGCCCAGGAATAATCCCAGAAGGGGCATATGATCATAGTTATGATACTCGGGGGAAGATACCAGAATTACATGCAACCTGCAAGAGGCGATTCCAGAAAAGGAACAGCAAAACCAATACATACACAAAGGAAGTGATAAGAAACTCAAACATCAATAATCAGAGGTCTACCTAATAGAGAAATGTCAGTTATCTCCATTATCAGTCCCTGATCCAAATTCAGTTTGTGGGATTGCCAGGATAAATTTTAAAGATGTATATCTTAAAGCAAAATTTGACCCCTTGTGACCACCATACCTTTGCACCCTTAGCTCACAAACTAGGCTAGGATGCAAAGGATGATAATTTCCCATACCTGGGAGAAATGGCAAGTTCCCACTCAGTTGCTGATGGGGTGGGAGTTGCTGCTTAAAACAGATAGGTTTAACCTGCTTTCCACCTCACTGGCAGCCAAGCTTTTTACCTTGGCTTGAAAGCAATTACCCCTTGGCATTAAACCTCCTACACAATCCACAAATCCCTGCTGCCTTTACAAATTTTACTCTGAGTGCTGTCATTTGTCAGGGCAACTATCAATCTCTTCTCTGTACAGACCTTTATACTCTCAAGGACTGACAAAATTAGTTTCCCCTCACCATCTTTCCCTTTGCCTTCTGTGCTCACATCCCTGGGTCTAGCTGGCTATCTATAGCTCACTTCTTTTGTAACCCTTCTCCCTAGTGGTCTGAGACCAAGCCTGCCAGCATCACTATCTAGCTGAGTCTGTTCCCAGGGAGGGGCAGTCTTCTCAGCACGCACTGAGTTCTCAAACCCTTCCCTGCTGTATCCTTCTAAAATCTGCAAAACTCACAGGCCAGGGTAAAGCAGAGCCCCATGTGTATGGGGCTTGGCTCTCCTAGATCCTCTTCCAGGAATGCTGCTCCTTTTCTACAGTGAGAGACTGCTGCCAGTGAGAAGCAGACAGCAGCTGAGTTCTGCACAAGCACCTCCCTCAAGTAGCTTATCCTAATGCAGACAGCTGTGAAGCAGCCTTCCTGGCTGTGGCCTAAGGCTTCATAAACCCATCCCTTCTTAGTGATCCATTTGGAAACCACAGGCATAACATGAGGGCCTAGAGTTGTCTGTAGACATTTATTATTTTTCCTTGTCTATATGCCTAGCTCCCTCCAGAGGTGCACTGCTCTGCAGAATTGAATAGGCCTTATAATGTATTCAACGCTGTGCACCAGGAGGGCTGCACTTTCTCTTTCCAGCCCAGGTGAGTTTAGCAGAAGAACTGCAAGTATCTCTCTCAACACAGAGATCCTGGCAGAGATAGCCTCATAAAAAGCTGGTAATTGCAGGCAAGATTTATCCTTGACACTCAGCTAACATCAGCAGCATCTTATTGGCTCATGTGTGCAAAGAAGCAACATTGTCATGGCTAGTCTGTAAACACTGGCATCTTCATAACTTGTAGCATGTATAGGAATATTTTGTATATGTCGGAATGATCTAGGGCCTAGGATAGCTCATCCCTGATAACTCAAGGAAGTGCTGTAGTACTTTAATGATGTCAAATCGCATTAAATGAAAAATGCAGGCCCCTAATTCTGGCAGCTGAATTCCAGCCCTGGGAATCTCTCCCCCACAAAAACCAGCTTCTGTTAAATCTGTTATGCATGTCTTTCCCACAAAAACACTATCATAGCCAGCATCTTACCATTTGGCATAAGGTCCACTACCAGTTTTGGATAAGCAATGTTTGAACAGCCAACTTTGGTGCCACAATATTTCTCACATATTGAAGGCACGACACAAGCCACCATATCTGAGAAAAAGATAACAAGACAGGGTCACGGGGTCATAGCAGCAAGTTACCTAAAAATCAAGACAACTTCCCAAACCCATCTCCATGCTAAACCACTGGATTTATTTGCCTGATATCACCCTTGGCTCTGCAGCTGTGGGAAGGAATTCCATTACTGCATCACCTCTTTCCTGCCCAAGGGAACAGTAAGGGTGCTGAGGTCAAGCCATTAAAACTGCATCTGCAGAGCTGCACAGGAGGCCAGGACTGAATAATGTGAGGACTCAGGTGCCAGATAAAGTTAGCGTGTACTCTGAAAGGCCCTCTCCTGCTCAGACCACCTGCTCTCCTGCTGCTGTTGTACACACAGCTCAGTGCAAGGGAAAGAACAACTGGCTCTGCACTCAAACTGAGCACAGGCAGCATGCAAATCACAGACAAGAGCTTGGAACACTCTTCTGTCTGATCCAGGCACCACTCCCTCTACTCTGGAGTTCAATGTAAGTGACAGACAGGAGAGTTTCCCACTCATTCACAGAGCAGGAATGCTACCAACAAAGAGGGCAGGAGAAAGAGAGACTTTGGTACTCCTTTCCTCCACTAGGACAGTGAAGCTCTGAGAAAGAGAAAGAGCAATAGCTTCTTATTTTGTGGCAATAGCTGGTGTGTGCTTGTGTTTTCGGGGTCTGAGTGAGGGGAGGAGAGGAAAAGGGCTGAAGGAGCTGGGGATGGAACAGCGAAGAGAAGCTGCTAGAAGAGGAATGAGAAGAGACTGAAGAGGCTAGAGTGTGTACCTGTGTACAGAATCCGACTGATCATCCCAGGCATCACCATCACAAACATGGGCAGCAGCTTCAGGTACCCACACATGACACAGCCGGCCTTCACATGGGACATGTTCTTGGCTGAGAGGCATCGTTGAACAATAACCTGTCAATGAGATAGATGTGAATGATTCCAGCTTTAAACTGTGTTCCAATGAGAACTATTTTCCCTTTCCCAAAATCAGAAAAACAAAAGGGCACTTGAAGGCATGAGAACACATTTAAATGGATAAAAGGATATACTTTTGTCCAGTGTATGTTTAACCTGTGAGACTCCCTGCCACAGGATATTATTGAACCAAGTAGTTTAGGAAGATTAAAAAAGGATTAGACATTTACATGAATAAAAAACAGCATACACAGTTGCACTAGCTAGGATACAAATTATAAAGACTTTCAATCTGATCACCAGCTGAGGGCTAGAAGAATTCCACCCCACAATTCACACGTGGTATATAATATTGCAAAATTACAATAATATATTCCCCTTCTGAAACATCCCAGTTTGATCATTTTTGGAGACTAGATGGAACTTTGACCTAAAGAGAATAAAGAAGGAAAGGAAACAGATAGACAGTTCCCCAGGCTGGCATGGAGGGGATTGACATACACAGACGATGTGTCCATCATTATTTATACAAGATTAAAGTTGCACACATAGAAGACATGCCTAGTATGGCTGGATGGGAAGGCAGGTCTATACCCAGATCGATAAAGGCCATTATATTTACTTTGATGTTCTATTAAGATGGCCAGATTTGAAAACTAGATCCTCAATGTTCACTCAACAGGTCACAAGGAGAAAAGCATCACACACAGAGCATATGCTAGCATGGCATGAAAAAAGTAGTAAAGGAACACACACCCCATTGATTTAACATAGGAAGGACTGAGCAACTGAAAGCTAGAGAAAAAATAACCTTCTCCCTAGGAGATAACAGCATGGGGGTGAGAATGAGAAAGAGATAAGACCAACTAGACTGCAGATTTTAGAATGCTCTGAATTTTCCAGTTGTTGCCTTTACATTACCTGATCTGTGCACCAATACCACAAAGCGAGGATGCTCAAGCCAAAGGTAAGCCCCGGCCATGGCAGGTCTCCAGTGATTGGGTCTCGGAAGATGTGGAAAGAATCTGCCCGAGGGGTATAGCATTTTGGGTCAATATTAATATTTCCATATGAGATGTTAGCTGGAATTGCGTTCATATATTTCTCCATAAAGGCCTCATATCCTCCTACTTTGGCAAATGCTGAAAAACAGAATGTAAAGGCACTTGAAATTCCTGATGGAGCTGAAGAGTCCAAGGAGAAAACATGCTATCAATATGACAAACCTGTTCAACATAGTCAAAAAAGATCAAAGTATGTGCTGTGAACACTCTCGTAAGCAAGGAGTCACACTGGCTTTCCTTCTAAAGATTCCTTTAGTCTCCATTGTCCTTTTCATGCTGCAGATGAAAACTTACACTTTGCCAGAAACTATAATGTCCCAAGTGAGGACCAGAGGCAGGGTCCACCATATTAAGTCAGTCTGCAATGCTGTCTGTTGTGAAGCACAGAAACAGCTTCATTTCAACTAAAAGCTTACACAAATGAAGTCCAAGCAGGGAGAAGATACAACATAAGGGGGAGGAAATTACAGCCTCACAAGGCTCCCTGCCTTTACTACCTTCTCTTGATTAATTATGTAGCTTGACCCCTAAATACTAAGGTTCTGTTTCACAGGATGGACTGCATTTTAATACATCCATGATCTTGTGGACACCTGGCCCCCCATTCACAATCACATAGCCCATCTCCTCTGCCATTGTCAACAACATTCCTATGGTACTACAGAACTTGCATAAATATTTAATGTATTTGAGCTTTCTTAATGCAATTTAGCAGCTGGAAACAAGGTGCAGTCATACCATGGGACCAACTAGCTCTCCACTTAGCACCAAAGGTCCAAGGACCACAGACTCAGAATCTTGGTCCCACTATACTATTATGAATTCCTGGATGTGTTGAAAATGCAGTGGTCAGGATGACAGGAAGGCTTAGCAATGCGGCTCTCCTCCTTCCCGGGCAAATAAATGAAGCAACTGGAACGCCTCAGTTGTTAACCTGTCAGGACTCCACAATGCTCAATCCATTTCCACAGGAGACTGGGGTCTGTAACTGATCATACTAGCTCTTGGTCATCAGATTTACTTACCAAATCCTGTGAGAATAAGGGATCCCACCATCATGATGAAGGTCTGTAAAGTGTCTGTGTAAATCACAGCAGCAAGGCCACCTAAAGGCAAAGAAAAGGGAGGAAGACCATGTGAGCCCCTTTGCTAATGCCTGAGTGGGAATCACCTCTCCTTGTCCCCTTTCATTTCTGTCTCTCTCATGTGCACGTACACCTCTCCCTTTCATGTTCTCATTTCTTCCCACTAACTATCCACTCCCCTCTTTGGCTTTCTGGATCCCCATTTAACTTGGTTTTAATTGATCAGACTGTTCCACAAACTCACCTGTGATAGTGTAAAGACCAGTAACACCCAGCAGTATGATTATGGCCAAATAAAGATTCAGCCCCATGGCCATTTGGATAAATATAGCTCCAGAGAACATATCTGCCTAATATAAAGAAATGACAGTTTAGGGAACACTTATGATAATAGTTCTATTGATATAATTTCTTCCCCTCCTCCTCACAACCTTCTCCCCCACCCCCAAAAACATTGTACAAAAGAATAAAAGCACATTCAACATACAGATCCTGTCTCCTTGGTCTCCCAGACCTGCCTTATTTTAACTGCCATTCCCTTTTTAAAGTTCATTTCTTAGTCTCTGCACTTCTAACAGAAGTTTCCAGAAACTTGTCAGTGATCCATCCTAGCCAAATCTGGCTACCCACCTCTCCATGCCTGTGAATTTATGTATGGGGAAGCAGTTCAACAAAGTTCTTGTACCACAAACCATCTAAGTCTTTTGACAACCTTTGCATTATATCCCTTGACTATGTCAAAGTTGCAGTTCATTTACATGCCAGCTAGATAGCTCTACCATTGACTTAAAGGTTCATCTGCCAGAGATATCATCCAGTGTCCTGCTGCCCACACCTTCACCACAGCCCTGGTAGAGAGCCTAAAACAGGTACTAGACCTTGCCCAAGGGCCACCTGAGAGCTAGCAGAAGGAAGGGGCACTCTACATCCCATTCATAGGTTATTACTTATGTCTTTGTTAATATCATCAGGCAGTTTCACGACAACATGACCGGCAGAGTATCAGTGGCAGGAATTGTGACTGAAGCCTTCTCCATATATGTGTGCTTGCCTCAACCCTCCTCACTTTATTCCTTGCAGCAGTGTTCTCAAGCATGAATGCAAATCTCAGCACTGGCGTTTACATATATAAAAGAAGTGATGGCAAGCTATTCAATCTGGCCAGGTTACATGCTAACACCAAGGTAAGAGAAGAGTGTGTTAGGGAGTTTCTCTTCATGGCTGATTCGGCCTTGGTTACTCACACCCAAAAAGATATGCAGGAAATGACATGTTTTGCTTATGCAGCACGCAAGTTTGGATTGAAGATCAATACAAGGCCAAATTACTGTTCCAACCAGCCAACTGACAAATTGGTAACATGTTAGACCAGATATTGTCAACAATGGTGAAGATCTTGAGAGTACTAACTCCTTCACTTACCTGGGTAGCACAGTGACAAATGACAACTCTGCAGATGCTGAGATAACTTCAAGCTGTATCTAGAGTTTTTGGCAGCATCAAAAAGTGACTTTGGTCTCAGCATGGGATCAAACTGGCTACTAAGGTCAAGGTCCACAGAGCAATGGTGATACCTTCTATGCTCTACTCTGTGGAGACATTGACACTGTATAGAAGACATCTGAAAAAGCTGATGAGCCTCCAACTGAGACAGTTGTGGCAAATCATGAACATCAAGTGGCAAGACTGAATTCCTAACACTTAAATATTAGCAAGAGCTGAAATGCCCAGTGTAGAAGCAATGGTTACTTCCTCACAGTTGAAGTGGTCAGGACATGTCACCTGTATGCCAGAACACCGGTTTCCAAAAATCCTCTTTTATGGTGAACTGAAGGAAAGTAATCAAGTTGGGGTGGTCAGAAGCTACACTATAAAGACATAGTTAAAAGACACCTCAAGACAGTGGACATCGATGTGGACACATTGGAAACATTGGCAGAGAACTATGTGCAGTGAAGAAATGCTGTATCTGAGGCCGTTGAAAAGGTAGAAGAAAAACTATTAGCAACTTATCAGCATCAACATCAGCTAAGACACACCAGAGCTTGAAACCTACAGACAGACATCTCCTGCCCTTGATGTAGCTGATGTTTCTGTTCGAGAGCTGGACCTGCATCTCATCAGTGTGTGGGAAAGTGCTAGATCCTCTAGTCATCATCATTTGCGATGACTATGGAAGATTAGATCCAAGAAGTTTTGTTTAATGGCTCTTTTGTCTTTATCTAAGTCTTTGCTCAATGGTATTCTTCAAGCCTCACCTTTCCAATGCAACACAAATGTTTGGTATGATGGGTCTGCCCAGTTGAGGACAAAAAGGAATCAAAGGTGACACCTTATTTTACACAAGTTTCATAAATACCTGTCAAAGTAATTAGCATTCAACTGGCCAGCTGGAGAAACAATTAACTCTTGTGCTTGTCTAATTACATGGATTTTGCAACTTTGTGAATCAGGCAAAGGTTTTTAGTTACCAACACAGCTGCACTAATGCAAACCCCTAGTGTAGATATAATTTGAAATCAGAGTAACCAGTTCCAACCAAATCATGCTGCATCACTGTAAATTATATTTATTTTAGCGATTCACATCAGTGCAACATGCTGCACCAGTGCTAATGGGGGAGATTTTCCAAAGTGCCTACATGACATAGGGGCAAATGTGCCATTGAAAGTCATGTCACTAAATTTGTGCTCCTAAATCACTTAGGTGCTTTTGAAACCCTCACCCTAAAATCCCAGTATAGACAAAGCTTAAGAGGGGTGTTTAGTATTCAACTCTACTAGGTTGTAGGGCAAATATTTATTCAAGAAACACAGGGAGTGCCATCTAATCTGTATCTGCCACCAGGTAATATAAAAATCATGCATCAGCTAATTGTGACATTCTGCACATAATAACAATGCTTAGTACATTTTACCTTTAAAGCTTTTTACAATCAGTATATAACACATCCTAAAGTTTCCTTGTTATTCCATTAACTTTTATGGATACCATTCAAACCTTATCCTATCTCTGAATGTACTAAACTTTCTCCATGCAAAAAAAAAAAATCACTCTAGAGCCACATACACATCATTCAGGAACTGAGTAGGAAAAACTATAAATGAGATGAGCGTACTTTTACAACTACCATTACAGCTAAAGAATTCCAAGGAACTCTTGCAATGCTTTCATAGACTCAGGTTTTAAATTCCTTCAGCTTACAGAGCATCCAGGTACTTCTTCCACCAGATACCTAGTCTTAATTTAATCAGTTACTGGTCACCAATGCCTTGCTTTCACTAGAAGATTTTATTAAAATTGCCACCATTCTTACTACTGGTACAGTGCCACACCAATGGAAGATGCACTAGTGGTTAGCAGCTATCATAGCAACAGGTCACACAGTGCTGTAGACTCAGGCAGCAGCCCACGGGGTTAAGTTTCTCTACTCTGCTTCTTCAGAACTCATCTTGCTTATAAGAGCCCCAAGGAGCCAACCCAGGCAGCATAGAGCTTTTTGGGAAGCAAAAGAAGAGAGAGCCATAAACAAGATGGGGAAGAAAGGAACCAAAAATACACAGAACAGAAAGAAAAGAGAAAATCAGCAGAAAATCGGTAGAAAAAAGGGAATATGGAAAAGGGGTAGCCCATTACTAGTCCATTACATGAGGGAGGAACTCTGCCCACAAAAGAAAAGGAACCTCTGCAGTAGAGGAACCATGGAACACAGAACATTGCACGTTGGGCAAAACGCCAACAAACACACATGAAAGTGGTGTAAATGTGGAAGCAGCATGTAAAACTGGCACCCTGGATAAAGCATACTGCTGAGGTGCAAACATGAAGTGCACTGGGCATTGTTGTGACTCAGTTTATTAGTGTGACTTGTTAACAACAGTGATAAAGAAAGCTGTCCTTTCACAGCAGGCTGAGGCCTGGTCTATATAAACCGCCTTGCGCTGACCT